>MJHO01000146.1:0-456369 GCA_002076135.1 Xerophyta viscosa
CGTCGAGTTCAGTTTCAATTCTGCATCTCGACATGGAATATATTGTGGTCTTCTTCCAGTATCCAATTCTACTAACCAACCGAATTAATGTGGGTTGGTCCTTTCTCCAAAACCTTAAGACTTCATCCGAAGACTAGAACGCAGAGCATGGGCCTAAAAATCTCAAATTTAGGCTAACAAGTTGAGGCCCAGTTGTAGTTCTTGCTCTGCCTTTGGCTTGACCCAAAATCATAGTCCATATTCTTCCTATGAGCCTACTGCAATCTTCTGTAGGCCTAAAAGTACAATGTGTACTTGGGAGTCATGAAATGAAACAACCATATGTAAAAGGCATGAAACAAAATCTCAAATGTAGTTGGAGGCATGAGTTGGAGACTGCCTAAAGGTTGTTGTCTATTCTGCCCTAATTCTGAGCAGGAAAATACTATTCGGTCCAATTGAATAGTCCGAAAAATAGTCCGATTGTATTTTCGTATGTTTCGTGATCGGTAGAGATGCAAAAGAAGTCCGCGGTTTGCGTTCCGTACAGCTCGGCTCGCCGGGCTCGGAGAATCAGCCAGCGCGCGGGGTGGGACGGGCCAGCCGTGTGGGCCACGGACTGGCCCACCTTGCCGGCCGCGCGAGCAGGGCCGAGGAAATCAGGCCGGCCCGCGGCCAGCGGGCAGCCCATGCGGACATATACTATTTTTTGTAAAAATTTCAAGAATTAAAATTTAGAAAAAAAAAAAGTTTAATTTGGAATATGTATCATGATATGATTGAGGGGGTAGAATTGGAATAGTATGGTTGGACAGTAAATTGGCTTAATTTGGGGTGGTGTTAGAGAAGCCTGATTCTTGGGCTAATTTGTGCACTTGGTTGGTTAACAAATGAAAGAAAAAGTTCGTTGCCAATTGACATTAAAAGGACAGTGTGGCCAACCATAGTAATTTTGCTCCCATTTGTGATGGAGATATACTAAACCCAAAGAATCCCTCTTATGTAGGAGTATTTTACTTGGACCGTGTTTAAGCCAAGCACGGAAAAATATCACGAAACCACGGAAAAAAAAAATATTTTTTGTGCTTGTCTCTGTGTGCTATAGTATTTTTTATTTTACTTATCCATCCTTGGTAAAATGTAAGAATATTATGAAGTGAACTTTTTTTTTTTGAGATTTTCATAATGAAATAAAAAATATGAGCGTACGCCTCCATCGGGACATCAAATTTGTACAAAATTTTTGCTTCCAATCCTAACTGATGCTCTGAAATTCAAGTACATGTATTATATGAACTGAGCTCATGTCATAAAATACAGAAGATTTTTCTTCAAAAATTCTACAGAAAATTTCATCCTACACGGCCTCAAATCTAACTGATGACGCTTCATGAGATGTCCCCATCCTGTCGAGCTAGCCGTGCTCAGCTCAACTCATTTCACATATAGTATTAAAGTTATAGAAGGCTCTCCAACATTTATCAAACAAATTTATCTGATTAATTATTTAAAATGCCAAAATGATGATTATATATAGTTAACTCCTATATTTTTGTTGATTTTCATCAATTTAAGATATCAAAATCGAAAACACTAGTTTGTTTTCTTTCTTTCTTTCTTTCTTTTTTTTTTTTTTTTTTTTTTTTTTTTTTCCTTTTATTTTTAATGTTTGATCTGAAATTCTGCTTCGAAGAATTAATGTCACCTATCCTGGAGAGCTTATTAATTAATCCCTGGCCCGAATCATCTAAAATGAGCCTGTCCATCTTTTAAGCCCAAACGCAGCCCAGTTTCAGTCCGGATTGGGTTTGGGTCATATGAAGCACGCATTTCAGTTTCAGTCCGGATCAGGTTTGGGTCGTATATTTTCTTGAAGGAAAATATTTGTCCCAGTAACTAATTCAAAAAAATTTATCGATTAGTATAATTAAAATAAAAATTAGAGCATTTTAGAAAAAATTTTAATATAAAAATTATCAACTTTGATGACATTTATAATATTTATATTGAAAAATTTTTAAAGCAATATTTCTGAAATATGTTATGAAACTTTAAAATTTAAAAAGTTTAAAAACAGTTTTAAAATCGATTTAAAACGTGTTAATTTTTAGTCTCTAAAAATCTATTTTGAAAGTTTTTTTTTTAACTTTCAACAACATTATAGTTATAAAGTTTATCAAATCTATTATTTTTATATTAAAAAATTTTTTAGGCAGTAGATTTTTTACTGTACCAAGTACCGATATTTATTGAATTATTAGTTTGCTCTATTTCGATCTCACAATCGCTTTTTTCTTTTTTCTTTTTTAAATTTTTAAATTTCTTTGTTTTTGCTTATCTTCCGCCCGTAATCAGTCCACAGCTTTCTTCCTTTCATTAATTGCCATCCAACCATCTTCCCTCTCACCAAAATTACGTCACCATCTGGAATTGCCACTGGGCAACACCTCTTCTCTTTTATCTTGGAATAATTGCATATCAGCCTTTTATTCAAACTGTTTACATATTTGTCGCCAAAACTTTTTTCCTTTCCATTCATTGCCATCCAATCATCTCCCTCTCGCCGGAATCACGTAAACATCTGGAATTGGCGCCGGGCAGCCCCCCTCTCGCTTTATCTTGCGATAATTGCAAATTAACCCCCTATTCAAACTGTTAGGAACTAAAATATAAGACTGTTGAAATAGGAGGTCGATCTGCAATTATCTACTTTATGGTCCTCGCTTAATCTCATCCGCATGCTTATCGGGTCAAGTCGACCCGACCGAAATAGCCCGAAGCGCTATCTCCAAATTTGCCAAACTACGTCATGCCACGAACTAATGCAGTCAGCGACATGAATTCCTGTTACTGTTGTTGTATCATTCTTCTAGAAACTTTAGAAAAATATGTTACCTAGTAATAAAAAATCTATTATTTATTAACACCTGTATAATTAAAAAATATTTTTAAAAATATAAAAGTAATACATTAGATATAATTTATAGTTTTAATATTAAAAAATATTTATAAATATATGTTTTAATTTTAAAATTTAATACATGGGATTTTAAAAAATTGAAATTTATTATAAATTCATTAAAATTTAAGGTTTTAAATAAAATTATAATTTATTTTAAAATTGATATTTTTATTTTAACTTTTTTAAAATATTTTCTAAACTTTTTTTTTTATTGTATAATTATATTAGTTAGTGATTATAGGTGAATTAATTGGTGTTACGTTTGGTGCATGGCATCACCGGAAAATTTTATAATGCTCCGGATATAAGTTTTGAAACTTACATTATATTCATTAAAACTTGTATTTAAAGATATTTTTTGAAAAAAATTTCAACTACAAAATGTTCAGAAAAATAAATTATATTTTTATAATATAAATTATTATTCAAAAAAAAATAAATATCCATGTCAAATAAATCGATAAGAACTATAGAGAAATAAATTAATTTTATACTACTATATTTTGATAATTATTTTTGAACATATATTGATATTTTATGAAAATAACTTGAACCAATAAAGTTATGTATTTTATTTTTGTTAAAATATTTTTCAAAAAATATCTATAAATATAAGTTTTAGTAGGTATGGTGTAAGTTTCGAAATTTACGTCCAGAGCAGTATAAAACTTCTTATTAAAAAAAATACTTTTTTTTTTGTCAAAAAAGAAAACGATTTATACTTTAATTGCTGGACATCGTCTATTTTAAGCTTTCCCATGAACCATAGATGCTTTAACATATTTCACATTTTATTATAATCTTAATTAGGTCTGATTGCTTCTAGTTCAATTATGATTGAACACTTTTTGTTTTTGTTTACGTGTAGCAGTGTGACGTATATACATTTATAACAACTTCATCGTCTTCACTCATGTGAGAGAGAGAAAGACAGAGAGAGACGGAGACGGAAAATCCTGGATTTAGGTTTCCATGAATCCATCATCTGAAGCAGAGCTTCGAGTTTTGATGCTGCCATGGCTGGCGCATGGGCATATCTCCCCTGCCTTGGAGCTGGCCAAGAGGCTAACAACAAAGACCAAGGTCAAGATGGTTGTGCAACTCTGTTCCACGCCTGTCAATCTCCGTTCCGTCGAAGACCATCTTGATCGGAAATCATTCCCTTGCATAGGCCTGGTAGAGTTAGAGCTTCCGGCGTCGCCGGAGCTCCCCCCTTCTCTCCACACCACCAAACACCTTCCCCCTCATCTCATGGACACACTGAAGGAGGCCTTTGATGGCTCAGCTTCTTCCTTTGAGCGCCTCCTCGAAGATTTACAGCCCGACATCCTCTTTTACGATTTTCTCCAGCCATGGGCGCCGGAGGTGGCTTCCCGGCTCGGTATCCCGGCCGTCTTATTCTTTCCTGCCGGAGCTTGCCAGGCTGCCTACTTCGTGCACCACCTCCTCAAGCCGGATCAAGAGTTCCCTATCCGATCCCTCTCCTTAGGATCGCACGAGCAAGACATGGCATACTGTCGCAATATGTTCGACAGTATGCGCCCTGGCATCTCTAACGGGGAACGCTTAATCAGATGCTTGGATCGCTCTTCCGGCTTTGTAGCCATGAAAACCTTCGATGATCTCGAAAGCAAGTACATGGCGTATCTTTCTAGCCTTATCGGAAAGGAAATAGTGCCGACCGGGCCCCTGGTCCAAGAAGGCACAGATTTGACCGAGGAGGAGGAGGAAGAGGCAAAGCGATTCGTCGAGTGGCTGGACAGAAGGGAAACCTCGTCTGTGATTTTCGTCTCGTTCGGTAGCGAATACTTCATGTCCGAGGAGGAGATAGAGGAGATGGCTCGAGGTCTAGAGCTTAGTGACGTCTCATTCATATGGGTCGTTCGGTTCCCGAAGAGCCTGAAGGAAGACGAAGAGGACCCCGCCGTACGGAGGGTGGCGCTGCTGCAAGAAAGAGTGGGAGGGAAGAAAGGGCTGGTGGTGCAAGGATGGGCGCCACAACAGAGGATCTTGGGTCACCGGAGTGTTGGGGCAATCTTGACGCATTGCGGTTGGAGCTCGGTAATGGAGGCCATGATGCTCGGTGTCCCCATGGTGGCGCTCCCTGCACAACTTGATCAACCCTTCAACGCGAAGCTCATAACGAAGGATCTGGGCGTAGGGGTGGAAGTCTCTAGGGAAGATGGATCAATCGGGAAGTTTAAGGGTGAGGATGTGGCCGCGGCCATCCGTCGGGTTCTGGTGGAGAAGGAGAGCGACGTCATACGGAAGAAGACGAAGGAGATGGCGGAGAAGATGGTTAGTCGAGGGGATAAGGACATTGCATACTTGGTTGAGAAAATGACTGCTCTCTGTGGAAGATAAAATAACTTAGGTTTTATGTATAAATAAATAAATATTACTGAGAAAAATAACATGTTTTAGTAATTATAGAACTTTTCATATTATATATGTTTGGTTAAATTTCTTATAATTGTTTGTTACGAAGGTTTTCTAGTAGACCATGTGATACGATTTTAACAGCCAGAAATGTGTTTGCGGATTTTATGACTAACTACTGCGTATTCTATGTAATAGTCAGTTTAAAACGAAAAATAGTCGCATTTGTAGTATTATTACATATAGCGATATATTTATTCTTTGAAATAAGGTTTAAGATGCCGTCTCGTATCGTATTTTGGTAACTTTCAAACTCAAAATGTACCGAGCATGCCGATATTTATTTTGTTGTTATTTTCAAAATAAAAAATTTAAAATTAAATATAAGATTTTTTCACGTTGTTGGGCTTAAATTTACACCAAGCCCATTTCATCCAACTTAGGGCACCAAAATTATAAAAGGATATGCAGATGTGCAAGGGTATTTAAAAACGGCTAGCCAAACTTCCAGAAGATTCACGAATAGTCAAAAGTTTTATGGTCATTGTAGCAGAGAGATTTAAGTGGAGAAGATATCTTCAGATTTTCACAAAAATTAGGTTCTTTGAAGACTCAAATAAAAAAAAAAAGGTTGCCTATAAAGCAACAATCAGAGAATAGGAAAAGAGGGGCGAGCATAGAGAGAGCTACAGAGAGCAGCGACTAAGAGAGAAGAAAAACCGAGCATACAGAGATAGAGAACATTAGGGGCTTCCAGAGACAAAGAAAAAAGTGTGAGCAATTGCAAGGGGCATACTGAAAGGTGAGGAGTCAACGGTGCTCGGGTCTCCGGCTTCACGACGCAGGCTTCTGACAAAGATGATCCGATCAAAGATTAATCCTCCAATTTATTCCCACTTGATATTTTTTTTTATAATTTCTTTTGAGTATGCTGTAAAAAATATAGCAGTATTCATGCTATTTTGGGTCCTTCTATTAATTGAGCATGTTCTTACATTCTTGCATGATCACTTAGTCTTTATTTGCATGATTTTATTTTAATTTACTCATCTGTATTTCGCGTTTCATTTAGATCTGAATGCTTATTACGAGTTAGTTAGGTTTTGGTTTCATTTAATTAATTTATGAGTTATTTGTTTTGAATTTGTTTAGCTTCAGCTTTTAATATTTACTATTGGAGAAAGAGAATGATGAAAGAAAATATCTTAAACGGAGGTTACGCTTTACGCGTGTAATTAACGATGGATTTATATTCATCGGAACAAGGTCGCATCAAATTCTTTTTTATCAAAATCCCACGAAAACAAAATGGCACGCCCGTGGACCTTTGTTCTCTCCCTTCTTTTGATATTTCTTTTTCATTATTACCTTTCTCCATCTTTTAAAATAATGTACTTACATATATTTTTTATTTTTATTTTTACAGGAGAGGCTTATGGGACCACTGTTGGTGATGAATTCAAGTTTGGCACGTTAGAACCAACGGCATATTATGTTCCGCAGACTTCACCACCTTCTGAGACGAAAAACACTTCAAGAAAAAACAATTCTATGGGTCTGGAAACCGGCCCTACGGGTTGAAAACTCTTAAAGGAAACAAACAATTCTATGGGTCTGGAACCGGCCCTACGGGTGAAAACTCTTAAAGGGAAACAAACAATTCTATGGGTCTGGAAATCGACCCTACGGGTTGAAAACTCTTGAAGGAAACAAACAATTCTATGGGTCTGGAAACCGACCCTACGGGTTGAAATCATCTGAATTAGACTATGGGTCCAAAAATCGGCCCTACAAGTCAGTTGCACAAAACAAACAATTCTATGTGCCCCAAGATCGGTCCAACCAATTACAAAGTCTTGAAAAGTGGAAAAAATTATATGCGCTTGGGAACCGACCCAACTTGAAAGTCCATGAGCCAAAAAATCTTTCCCATGAAAAGATCGGTCAATCTAAAGAACAATCGGCATTTATCGAACAAGATAAACAATCAGTAAGACGATCCCATATATCACAAATTCAGATTGCATCAGATGACAATTTTAGAACTATTCATGTATACCATCTCAACTCTCGCCGGTGTTCACGGAAAGTTAACAGTGTCCAGATAGTGGATGCACATTATATTGAGATATGGAAGGAAAAGAAAACAAGAAAAAATTATTATTGAAAAAGACTCTTTCAAAGGTGATGACAAAATCTATGAAGCGCAATGTTCAGAAGAACCAACAAAAAGGCGCTTCAAAGATCGGTCCTACTACAACCGCCAAACTATCATTCAAGTCTGCCCGTGATTACTACCTCTAACGCATTTGGAATCTTTAGAACAAGAGCCACAACTCCATTAAGGATGCGACAGAAAGATTCTGTAGCTACTAGAAACCAGTTCATGAACGGCTGGGGGCTCAAAAGAGACCAGTACATGAACGTTTGGGGTCAATCACACAGCCCAAGAGAATATCAGTGCACCAGCGACTTGGCCCTAAGAAGTCTGTATTTGAACGTCTTGGACCACAGCTCCAAACTAAGTGGGTGAGAAAGCAAAAAGAACCTGAGGTCCTCTCAGATGTTCCGAAACTTACAGTGCATACGCAGATGAATTCTGAGAACCCTTCTGCTCCACCACTTAGAAAAGTGGAAATAATGATGGTCGATAAAAGGCCGAACTTTTATGCTACTCCCCAGGAAATCAGAAGATTGCAGAAGATTACCTGGAAGAGCAAGCAGGAGAATAGAGCAGCTTGGCGAAATAGAGGAAGGTGATTCAGACAAGAAGGAACCGCCAAGAGCAAGGGAAGTGCTCGAAGCACGATCAAGGTGCCCCAAGGACGCTCTGGTAGAGATCCCCGAGATAATAATTCTCCCGATAGGAATGTCCTGTCAATGATGGCAGGTACATCAGAATCCCAACACCCGAACAACGAGAGTTAGAACGACTAAGAGCACAAAGGAAGAGCGTTGATCGAAATGATTTGCTTGAAAAGGATAGTCAGCTGACAAACTAACTGCCAGAGGTTAATTCTCTGATTGGAAATGATGAATACCCGAAACACCAATATGCTGGAAATTCATCACCACATTGCAACAAGCACCAATGCTGGTATGCCATCTACAAGTAATGGGAAACCTCAGGTGGAATAACGGCCAACATTGTCTCAAGATGCAATGTTACAGGCAATTGAGAACATTGTCTCCAAAAAACTAGGAGAGCTGGGGGCTTGTGCCCCGACCTTTGGCCATAACTATGTCAAGCCATATCCGGCATGGCATGATGACATTCCATTCCCTATGGGCTATCATCAGCCCAAGTTCAAGGAGTTCGATGGAACTGGGTGCCCTCATGAGCATATAGCGCATTTCTTATCAGCTTGTGGAGATACAGCAAGAAGCAGTTCTCTACTACTGAGACAATTCGTTCAAACGCTAAAGGGCGCGGCATTTGAATGGTATTCCAAGTTAGCACCGGGTTCAATACCTGATTGGGACACTATGAAGTCCCAATTCATGTCAAGGTTTTACAATACCAGAAGAACAATTAGTGTCTCAGAACTGATTACGACAAAGCAGGGGGCTAATGAACGTGCCGCTGATTTTATCACTAGATGGAGAAATCTCAGTATTCATTGCTCCCAAATACTTGAACAACAAGAAGCAGTTAAGTTGTGCATGAACAACTTACACCCATGGCTTGCACTTTGCTTACACGGTGGAGCCCCGGCTACTTTCGAAACCTTATCTACAACGGCCACAAATGCTGAAATTCATCTCCAACAAAATCCTGAGATGTTAGCTAGATTGAAAGGTTCATCAGGAAGTAATGTCCCAACTAAAAATGTCTACATGATTGATAGTACAATGTTGAAGAATAACAAAGGTGATACTTCAAGGTTTGCTAAAAAGCTTATACCATTAGAAGAAAGGAGAAAGAAGGAATATCCATTTCGAAGGGATAAGATTGCAAAACTATTCAAACACGCTCTAGAAAAGGAGGTAATCCAACTACCTGCCTCTAAGAGGCCCAATGAAGTTGATAAGATCGATGACCCGAACTATTGCATATATCATCGTTGTTTAGGTCACAAGATTGAAGACTGTTGGGTATTTTTGGACAAACTCATGGAATTACATGAAGACAAGAGAATAACTTTTTCGAAAAATGTGCTCAAAGATCCAACAAATGACGATCTCGCTCAAGTAATAAGCAATACAAAATGAACATTCTTAATTAAGTCCATCAAAAAAAAAAAAAAAAAAAAAAAAGGGTGTAGGACGTGCTCCACATCAATAGCACGGGTAAAATATGAGACACCCAGCGGACCTAGCGAAAGAGCCATTAAAAATGCTAGGGTAAAGGCACAATCCGGCTACAGTGAAAACCCGAAAGGCGCTGTAGGCAAAACTGGATAACCTCGCTATGGAAATACCTACAAAAGGTTCCATAGGCAAAAGTAAGAGGTAGCTAATACTGGCGAAAACCTCAAAAAGAGGCGTCATATTAGCGCGAAAAAAAAAAAAGGCACACACATGATATGTCTTGTCTATGACGGAGCATCCCTTGGGATAGCACGTAGTGTTCCCGAGCAGACGAAACACGCACTCTCATTTGTCTATGATTGGGAATGTCCTTCGGGGTCAACATGCAAGTGTTCTTGAGTCAAAATGATCATCCCCAAATAAATCTTGACTAGGATGGAGCGTCCATTCATGATCGACATATAAGTGTTCTTGAGTCAAGACAATTTTCCAATTTATTAAAAAAAAAAGAAAAAAAAAAGGTGTTATGACGTGCTATACATCAATTAGTATGGGGTAAAATATGAGACACCAAGCGGACCTAAGCAAGACTTACAAACGGCTAAGGGGTAAAAATGTTTAAAATCCGACTGTAGGAAAAATCGAAAGAATGCTACAGGCAAAAAATGGAAAAACCAACGCTATGGAGAAAAAACCTTTAATAGGTCCTGTAGGCAAAGTTAGGGGTTAATATTGACGAAAACCTCAAAAAGAGGCGTCGTATTGGCAAAAAAAAAAAAAAAAAAAAAAAAAAAAAAAAAAAAGCTTTCCAGTCAAAGTAATCCAAAACAAGTCTTGAGCCAAATTCAAGACCACAAAGTCTCTAAATCATATGCACTATCAAATTTCTGAGTCGAATAAAATCTTCTTTGAAACCAAACCCTAGTTTCATATTGATCTTGAGCCAAATTCAAGAGCAACCATTTTCCAGGCTATTTGTATCTTCATGATAATCTGAAGCTAAATTCAAGACGAGCAATACCTTTAGTTGGGAGCTGAAACCTTGACTAATTAAATTTGATATTAAGTCAAATGCTAGATCAACGCTATCTTTAAACTTGGCCTGAACCGAGTATATGACCAGTTACATCTTCAAGTCTGTCTTGCAGCAAAATTTAAGACCAATTAAAACAGGGTCTAAAATAAAATTCCATGCCACATACATATCAATTGGTTTGTAAACAATTTTAAACCAAATTCTTGTTTAAGTTGGTTGTCCAAATCCGGCTTTGGACCAAATTCAAAAGCCGACATATTTTCAAATGAAGTCTAGAGCCAAATTCTAGTTCAAATCTAACTTCACCTTTCATGGCCAAAATTTCAACCACTCAAATATCAAATTTCGTCTAGACTACTAAAATCCGCAAACTAGTCTAGTCAAAACCTAGACTGATCGAGTATTCGGATTTCGTCTAGTCAAGTTCTAGACAACTCAAATGCCCACACGTCTAGCCAAAACCTAGAGTACTCAAATATCCGAATCTTGTCTAGTCAAATTCTAGACAACTCCAATCAATAGTAAATCTGCCCGAATAATCAAAATTCGTCTGGGCAAATTCTAGACAAGTCAAATCCTCAAATTTGTCTACCCAAAATTCTAGACCACTCAAAATCCCCCTTGGTCTCGAGCAAAATTCTGAACCGTTCAAATCTTGGAGATCTTGTACCAAATTCATGACCTCTATATAATAAATTGGTTTTAGATCAAATCTAAGTCCAATGATCTTGAGTAAAATTTAAGATCATATCTACTTCAAATTGGTCTGGCAAAAATTTTTAAACCACTCGAAATTTTTAAATTGATCATAATTATTACTCGACCATCCAAAGCAGTTAGCTGGGAGCGAAATTCTCAACTAATGATACCTTCAAAGTTAAGACTTATCATATTCTGGTCTGAGACAAAGTCTATGACTACTCATGCTACCATTTAGGCCATTCAAATATTTATGAGATTTTGTACTGAATTTGAGATCTCTATCTCCAAATGTTAAGATAAATCATATTTTGGTAAGATCTAAAATTGCCCATGCTACTATTGTGTCTTGAGCAAAATTCTATACTGTTCAGATTTCGTACCAAATTCGAGATCTCCATGTCAAAAAGTTAATATTAAGCCAAATATAAGATTAACCACATATATTATTTCTAGGACTATTCATGAAGAGCTCTAATTGATCGAGTCAAATTAAGACGGTAGAAGTGAAAGTTTTGGCCATCTCCTAAACTGCATTTTGCCACAAGAAAGAGTCGAAAGTTCTCTGCTAAATTATGGATCTTGAAGGTCGACTAACTACATTGGTCCGATTAAACGCACAATAATAAAAATACTTGTGTACGCTTAATCGGAGGGGGCTTTTGTTGGGCTTAAATTTACACCAAGCCCATTTCATCCAACTTAGGGCACCAAAATTATAAAAGGATATGCAGATGTGCAAGGGTATAAAACGGCTAGCAAACTTCCAGAAGATTCACGAAATAGTCAAAAGTTGTTATGGTCATGTAGCAGAGAGATTTAAGTGGAGAAGATATCTCAGATTTTCACAAAAAATTAGGTTCTTTGAAGACTTCAAATAAAAAAAAGGTGCCTATAAAAAGCACCTTGCAGAGCAATAGGAAAAGAAGAGAGCATAGAGAGAGCTACAGAGAGCAGCCGACTAAGAGATGAAGAAACCCTAGCATACTAGAAAGATAGAGAGCATTAGGGCTTCCAGAGATCAAAGAAAAAAAGGGTGTGAGCTAATTGCAAGAGGCATACTGAAGGTGAGGAGTCAACGGTGCTAGGGTTCGCCGGCTTCACCGTCGCAGGCTTCTGACAAAGATTGATCCGATCATGACCTTTTTTTCTTAAGCCATTTTCTTGTTATCGATTTCTAGGGAAATATGTTTAGTTTCTAAGACTTGTTTATATAATTACATAGAATTTTTATTGATATAGAATAAATTCAAATTGATAGCTGTCGAGTGAGCAATAGTTGAGACAACCAGATATTAGGCTAATCCAATATTCAGCTAGTCTCAGTCAATATCAAACTCAGCAAGGCTTGATAATTCAACAGCCCTCAATTTTTTGAATTAGTAAGTCTCGGTCATCTCAGTTAAATGACCTCAGCCGACTTCAATATCGATGAAACTCAGCATACTTCAACCAAAGTAACACTTCAGCTAAATGACCTAGTCCAAATCAACAAGATACCCACATATTAAAGCAGCTATTTAGTGAGTTATTTAATGATAGCGCTACAATAAGAGAAAGTGTGATAAAACAAGGACTTACAAACATATTAAACTATTAAGGCTGGAATCTTAAAGTTACAACATTTTTATATTTAACCTTTTAACTTAATAATCATTTTTCAAAGAGAGCATAATTTCCCGTATTGTAAATATAAATGGGTCATCATTCTACAGGAGAAAGAGAGTATGTAATTTTATTGAAACAAGTGCATTCATTGAACCGGTAGCGACAATAAATTCTGTAGTTTTGCCTTATCTTCTGAGGAATTTTACGTAAAAATTCTGTGTGTTATGTGACTGTTATTATTCTTTTTTTGCCAATATCTATCGTCGAACATTTATTCGCACTATTCCGAAGATTTTCTGAGTCGAGGTCAATGGCCTCTCTAAGACCTAATCTCCATTTATAACTTCAACCATATGAGGTGAGTGTTTCCTAGAGTTCCTCTACCATGAACCTTCAAATATATGATTGATAGTAGCTTTTCTTTTAATTAAATAAGGTATTGTCCGCATTAATGAAATAATCGCCAGCCTCAGGTTATTTATAACAAAAGGGAAGGTCCCCCAAGATATACAAGTCAGAGTAAATAGTACAAGCGGTAGAGAGTATGTAAGAAAGCTACTTGGATCACCGCACGAAGGAACATCTTTGTATGGCGTCATCAGTTGCTCAATTGCTTCGGCCACGGCTCTCCACATCTTTGTACTTATTATGTTTCACAAGAGGTAATAGTTGAGTGGTGGCCAAATCTTTTGAGAATTTTGACACATGATATTAAGTCAAAGTTGGTTCTGGGTCGACTTGATAATTAATGTTAGATTTTTATAGTATGACTAAAAATTATATCCCCAAGAATTAAAGTTATTTCATAGAAAAAAAAAGTAAGCAATCATTCAAAGTAAAAGTATTAATGGATCCAAGAAAATTGAGATAAGGAATCCAAGGTGTCCATATATATATATATATATATATATAATATAGAAAGACTATTCTCAACTCGACCTGAAAATAGCATATTTTCAGCTAACATCTCAGCCGTTGATCTATTTGATCTAACAGTTGAGATTTAATTTTAACACTTAACGGAATAACGATTCACGCCGTTAAGTATTTAACGGCGCCGTTAAGTGTTAAAATTAAATCTCAGCCGTTAGATCAAATAGATGTTAGCTGAGAATAGTAGATCAACGGCTGAGATTTAATTTTAACACTTAACGGAATAACGATTCACGCCGTTAAGTATTTAACGGCGCCGTTAAGTGTTAAAATTAAATCTCAGCCATTAGATCAAACAGATGTTAGCTGATAATAGGCTATTCTTAGGTCCTGAGAATAGCCTTTATATATATATATATATATATATATATATATATTTATATATATATAGTGATCAACTCCTTTCTTGTTTCTTTAAATGTCCAGCCCCTGCTTCTTGTATTCTTCAAATCCTAGCTGTTGATCTCTCTCTTAAATGCTAAATTTATTTGGGCTAATAACATATCAGCCCTCGTTGTTTACAAACGCGCAAATCAGCCCCCCGTTTCAAAAAATGCTCGTTTCAGCCCCGCGAATACTGCTTAGATTTTTTTCGGACGAAAATATTTCTGTATCCGTTAACAGTTTGGACGCCAAAAATATCTATCTAAAGTAATTTAAAAAAAAAAAAAATTCAATATCAAAGTTGTAGTCTCGACGAGTTAACGGGTCGACCCGTAATCCGCTGAACAGTTTGGATGCCGAAAATATCTATCTAAAAGTATTTTTTGAAAATATTTTCAACATAAAAGTTGTAAAGCTCGTCGAGATCTATAACTTTTATATTAAAATTTTTTTCAAAAAAATACTTTTAGATAAGTATTTTAGGTATCCGAACAGTCAAAAATATTTTTATCCGAAAAAAATTCTGGGGCTGATATATCATTATCCTAATTTAGTTCTTGTTATGCTTGTTGACTTGGGTTTTGTTTCTTTTCCAGCCCTCGTGAATTCCTTGTATGTTTCGGCCGCACATTGTTGTATTATGTAGCAAATCTAGGGATCCATCCTCTTACTTTGTAGTTGGTTGTCAAATCTCAGCCGCCGTGTATGTCACTTCGTATTGCCTTTTCAACCCATTATTATCATGGCAGTTAATTCAAATAAATTATTTAAATTACTCCAGAGAAAGCTATAAACAACCTATGTATATTTAACTCCAAAATAAATTTTTTTACCTACAATTAACTAATAATTACCAAAATTATTGTATAATTAATACTAATTTGTATATAAAAATTAGACTTGTCACTTTACAACTTCCACATGGCGATTTTAATCCGTTTGTGCTAGATTTGTGAATTGTAAAAAGAAAAAAAGACTCGTCAAATTTACACTAGCATCTGTGGAAGTGAGATAATCTTAAAAAAGAAGAATATTAAATTGAAATGGTGAAGGCATTCATGGTTGCTTGGGTTGTTTGAAGATGTTGTCCATCCTGACTTAGATAAGATGAATTTGGACTAACGCCCACAAAAGACCATCGAGGGCACTATTGACGGGATATATCCTTAATCTCATACGCTCGAAAGCATCTATAAAGAACTGGAATTCTAGCAGATTGTGCTAATTCTAATTGTATTCTTGAGTGAATTGTAATCCGATGTGTTATAGATCTCGGCTGTAAGAAGGAGTACAGACCATGTAACTCCTTAAACCTAGTGAAATTCTTACGTTGGCTTACGTTATCGCCTGTGATTTTTTTTTCTCGTCTTCTTCGAGGATTTTCACATAAAAATCTCTGCATCTATTCACATTTTCCTTACTGCTCTTCTTAGTCATCACAGTTTTTGAACACTTATTGATGACCGATATCACACTCGATTACTGACCTTTTTTTCTTAAGCCATTTTCTTGTTATCGATTTCTAGGGAAATATGTTTAGTTTCTAAGACTTGTTTATATAATTACATAGAATTTTTATTGATATAGAATAAATTCAAATTGATAGCTGTCGAGTGAGCAATAGTTGAGACAACCAGATATTAGGCTAATCCAATATTCAGCTAGTCTCAGTCAATATCAAACTCAGCAAGGCTTGATAATTCAACAGCCCTCAATTTTTTGAATTAGTAAGTCTCGGTCATCTCAGTTAAATGACCTCAGCCGACTTCAATATCGATGAAACTCAGCATACTTCAACCAAAGTAACACTTCAGCTAAATGACCTAGTCCAAATCAACAAGATACCCACATATTAAAGCAGCTATTTAGTGAGTTATTTAATGATAGCGCTACAATAAGAGAAAGTGTGATAAAACAAGGACTTACAAACATATTAAACTATTAAGGCTGGAATCTTAAAGTTACATTTTTATATTTAACTTTACTTATAATCATTTTTCAAAGAGAGCATATTTCGTTTGTAAATAAAATGGGTCATCTTCTACAGGAGAAGAGAAGTATGTAATTTTATTGAAACAAGTGCATTCATTGAACCGGTAGCGACAATAAATTCTGTAGTTTTGCCTTATCTTCTGAGGAATTTTACGTAAAAATTCTGTGTGTTATGTGACTGTTATTATTCTTTTTTTGCCAATATCTATCGTCGAACATTTATTGATATTCCGAGATCTGAGTCGATCATTCCTCTAAACTAATCTCCATTTATAACTTCAACCATATGAGGTGAGTGTTTCCTAGAGTTCCTCTACCATGAACCTTCAAATATATGATTAATACTAGTTTTTTTTTTATCAAATAAAGTATTGTCCACATCAATGAAATAAACGCCAGCCTCAGGCTATTTATAGCAAAAGGGAAGGTCCCCCAAGATATACAAGTCAGAGTAAATAGTACAAGCGGTCGAGAGTACGTAAGAAAGCTATTTGGATCACCCTACGAAGCATCTCTTATAAAGGAAAAATAAAAAATGCTACCAAGGAAGGAACATCATTGTATGGCGTGATCAGTTGCTCAATTACTTCGGCCACGGCCGTGGAGGAGCACATATGTCGCCCATGCTCCCCGCCTGCTCGTAAATGCACCATATGATGGATAGCATTTGTAATTCTGTATTAAATAATAATAATAGTTGTATATGGAATTGTTAATGTGCGGTATATGGAGTAGCTATCTCGTTATAGTCTAGTACATTGCATCAATTACAATTTAGGCCAAGTGTTCTACTGAAACAGTCTCCTTCTGGACATAATCGTGTATATCTACCCAACCCAACTCTGCTGCTACGGGATGGACTAGGTTGTTATTGTTGCACACTGCATCAACTAGAAGTATTAATGAATTTCTTTAATAATACAAGTAAATACTCTACACAGTAAATTTTGTTAAACCAGTTTATCCATGAATTCAAAAGCTTGCTGTTCATAATATTTGGAGCTCATGATACCCTTTACCTGTTGCAGTGAAACCTTATTCACCATTTTTCCGATGAATATTTCCAATTGCTTAAAGCAGTCTTTTTTAATTCAATTTTGTTTTTAAAGAAAAACAAATATTTGTTGATGTTACTAATATTCTATTCACAACTGTTTCGTACTTGGCTCTACTCATAATATAAATATAAAAAAAGTAGTAAGATTCTATTCACATCCTAATATAAGGTATTACGTTACTTGTATATATTAAGAAAAAAATATATAAAATGACCGAATTTATCTAAGTAATTCTATGCTTTACACTGAAATGCTTCAATAACCAATATATGACTTTGAGATTTTAATAATCCAATTTCATTTACACTTGATCCAACACTCCGACCGACCACATCCAGCTTAGACATCGTCCAGGATATCAAGACATGAAGAACAACCCCCCTAATCCGTAATTACAATTTATACCTCCCTAATTAGATTTGACGTTTTTATACCCGTTAAACCGTATGAAATGACGAATTTGCCTTCATTCTTTTTCTTGAAAGACGAGCGTAGTTATCCGAACAAGGTAGCTTCATCATTTCACATAATTTGAGGGGCACAAAAGAGCCCAATTGAATTAGGGAGGTATAATTTTACAGTTACTAATTATTAGAGGCATATATATACAAAATGCCTCAATAAAATAAAACAACAAAATATAATAAAACCAGCAGCAGATAATTACTTCCTAGCACTCCTTTTGGAAGCTATCCTTCGACTTATTTACCTGATTGCGTAAAGACTGATATAACAGCCAACCATTAGTAACGATGAGATGCTTCTATCTCACCTACTATCTAGTAATTGAGAAACATACCGTCACAGCCAAAAATAAAATTAAAACCAAAATAACCCTGATAAGAAATCTTCAAACTTCCTTGAGTTCGCCGGAGGCAGCAAGAGCTCGGTATATCTCATAAATCATCCGCGTCTCGAACTCATCCGTCTTTTTGCTGCTAGATTTGATCGGACGTGATCGGGGAATTCTCCGACCCCAGAGAGCCTCCGGGGCGTTTGGTGCAGTTAGGCCGCTTCCTTTTCCGGCCAAAGACAGCATAGCATCAACATAAGCATCCCTCAGCTTTTTTAATAACCTCATCGGAGAAAAAAGCTTCAGGCGGATGCGAAACGCCGGGCGGAGCCTCCACCGCCGCTTCCCGGCGCGTTCCCCGCCGCCGCCGAGCTTGACTACTCTTTTGTTCTTGTTGTTGGTGCCCTCTAATCTCTGGTACTTGCGCCGCCGCCAGTGGGATCTTACTCCCTTGAAGAACTCTGCTGGAAACGCCTCCAACTCCATTATCATCTTTAACTTCTTTGTTTGGATTGAGAGAGAATGAGAAGAAAGAGTTTGTTGGGAAGAAGATGAGGGAGATATGAATATATATGATTGATGTTAGGAATAAGGTTTCTTGTAAAAAAACGAAAGGCATTAGGAATAAGGTAATTTATAAAATTGGGCTCCCTTGATCGCGTTTGGCATGATTGGAGCCACTAATGCTTTTTAGCACATCAAAGCCCCCTTTTAACATGCGTGAAGGATTTTTTTTGCCTATTTAATCAGTATTTATTGAGTTAATATAGCGTTCGAATCAACAAAAACTATGTCATTGTTTGTTAGGCTGTATTGAACTTGAACTCCGAAAATATTAAAATAAATTCTTAAATATGTAAATGTCTGGACACTTAGTTCTTGACAATTTGACAAATTTTACCTGTTATAATTAAAAAATTAATGCAAAAATCTCTATTAAAAAAAAAGAATTAACCAAATTCTTTGAAAACCTAGAATCCAAAATTTAGGTCTCCAAGTGCAACCAAACGAGCACCATGTATGACACCTATTTAGATTTAGATCAATTACATTTAGCCGCCGAACACTTCTATTTTTGGGTGTATGACCGACGGCAAATCAGTTTTTATCGTACATCTCAGCCGAAACTAAACCGAACAGTTGTTCCTTTCAGTCGTGCTTATTGTAATTTGAACTTCCAACTTACTTTTTACGAAAAGCAAGTCACGGTCGCTTTTCAGCAATCATTCATGCTAACAAATTGAAACAATGCTGGTTACTGCTATCGAATACTTCTTAAACACATATATGTAACGATTATACCATCCTCTTGTAAAATGGCCACCATTAGGAGCAGTCCATGGCAAAAAACAATTATGAATGCTGATCATGCAAAATAGCCCATTGGTCAAACTCAGCATTTATGACAATGTGGTCAAGAACGGGGTCTCAAGGCTTCTTTCCCTCTCTTATACATGCATGGGAAATGGGTTTCACATCTTTTGTTGGTCAATATTTACTTATAATAGTCTCTAGAAAATGGTAGTTGGACAAGGCTATATCTTATATGATATTATGTGGATGTGGATATAAGGGAATCTTGCACCAACCAACTTAAATAATTAATGGGCATAATTTTTTAAATTTTCAGGTGATTTATTCAATTTTTTTCAATTTTTCTTTTGGCTAGATTTGTACTGATCAGGTCTTTTAAATGAAATCACAATATCAAATTAGAATACGGATAGTAGTTGCAATTTCTATTGATCATAAATTTTAAATGAATATGATATTAGAGATTAAATTAGAGTTTCGGCAGTAATTAAAAAAAATATATAGTACATCTAAATCACAGTATTAAGAGATTATAAAGAAATAAAGATTATATGACCGAAAAAAAAGCTATGTAAAAGTCATTGGAAGAATCAAACCAAAATTAAATTACAAATATATATATTGGAATAAAGCGGCATGGACATTGATGTGTGGGAGCTAAGTCTTAATTTGCGGCCATTTTATAAATGAATTAATTATTATGTGGATTATTAAGTTAGTCAATTTGCAATTTGACTTTTCTAGGAAGAGGAGGAGGACAAAATGAACTTGAAAACTGAAATTTGGACCGAGGGCCCTAGTCAATAATAGCATCCACTATTATTCTTAAAAAAATAAAAAAAAAAATCCAGAAAATCTTTATGTATGTAAAATGTGGAATGAAATGCCATTATAAAGTTAAATTATGATACGGGTTTTCACCTTTACGGGATTCCTCGACTGATGGGCAGTAGCTTATGAACCATCATTACGAGTTTGAATCCGTTCCGTCCTTTGTAATATATAATAGAAAAAAAAATTACGTTTTAGTAAGAATTTTAAGGTTGTGACAGATATTTATCTATACTCAAGGGTGTATTAAATGATAACATATGTCTAAAATTTAGTCCCTAATGACAATATAATAGGACATGGTTAAAAAATTATGTCCAATAAAATATTTGAATGTACACTGTATGGCGGTTTCGCACTGTTACCTCCCCATAATTTTTTTTAAAAAAAAAAAAAGAAAAGAAGATGATGTTGCTGATGTTTCAATTAATAAAGTTAGATATTAGAACTTGGTTTTATTGTTGCTAATTTGCCCGGCTCGTCCCGTCGGATCCGCCGTACGGGCCGCAAGCCTGCCCCGCACCGCGGCTCGCCCCGATTTTATTTTTTAAAAAAACATGGGCATACGGCATTCTTACGTCGCGCACCGCTGATGAGGTAGAGATTTTTAAAAAAAAATAAAAATAAAAATAAAAATTATATATATATATATATATATATATATAATATATATATATATATATATATAGGCTCGGCTCCACAAGCTTCGAGCCGAGCAGAGCCTGTGTATAAGGTAGGGAGGGCCAACACCGAAGCAACCGTGCCCGTCTGGGCTGCACGGTTTGCATCTCTACTTGGTTTCTATTAATACATTTGGGGACCATGTAATTGACATCAACCTTGCCTGCTTCTCTAACCATCCCTATGTAACACAACGTTTGATGATAACGATCTAAATCCAACCACATTTAAGTCAATTCTAGGGGAGTTATTATCACCTTGAAGATGATTTTTGCCTTACTGAGTATCGCTATAAAGTGTTATGCATATCGTACTATTTTAAATTCTTTCATTTCTGTATAATATTGATAAATTTAAGCTAAAATCTGAAAAAAAAAAATAGAAGCGGACACAAATTTGAAGCACATAAAGACGACGATGGATTGTGCGATCCTTTCTGTAATTTCGTTGGTAATGTAGATGGGTAAACTTATATATATATATATATATATATATATATATATATATATATTCTAGGGAGTGCATATATATATATATATGATGGGCAAAATGCGAGTCGGTGCTATGATATGGCGCTCCTATACAAATGGATTAATTACAAATAATTTGTTACGGTAGTCTAACATAAATAAAAAAAAGATGATTTTTAGTTAACATTTGTAGTTAGCATAGCAAAAACTTGACTTCATTCTCAGAGAAAACGTCGAAAATTACTTTTTATCGTTATTATTTTTCTTAGTCTTGATTGTCAAATTTTATTTTTATCGTATATCTCGATCGGATATTGGGCGACAAACGATAGACTCTTCGAATTAAATATTGTTGGAATTTGAGCCTTCAACCTTTCATTCAGACAAAAAACTCTCAATTTTCTCCCAACATATAATTTCGCTAACTAAACTAATGCCGGTAAGGTTGAAGTTTATGCAAGTCTACAGATGCATTGTTTAGACTTTTGGTTTTTCATGGTCAACTAAAATACCATTTTCATGATACCTTATAATCATAATCTAGAGTCAATTGCGATGTAACCTTAAAAAAAAAAAAAAAAAAAAAAAAAAAAAAAAAAAAAAGTCAATATAGGATGTTATTACTACATGGCATTCAATATATATATATAAGACTATTTCTTGTTAAATTATGAACAAATCCTGCTGCCTCATCGTCTTGGTTTCTATTTTTTATTTCTAAATGGTCGGTGTATAGCAACTTCGGCAGCTATCGAATAGAGATTTTTTTTTTTTAAGATTATTATGATGAAACTTATAATACGAACTCATAATCTAGAAAAATCTCAAATCGCTTAATCCCGACCGATATGTTATGGCATATAGAAGATTTGGGGGGACCCAAACAAGCATGTATATTAATACATGTATCTATATTATAGATTGTAATGTAATCAAATTACATTACAAAGAAAAGAAGCATTTGGCGAGGGAAAATTGTGAAAAAAATGGTGGAATCAGGAAATATGGATTACCAGAAATCCTAAAAAATGGGAAATTTTGGAGAAGAGATCAGGAGAAAATGGATGGAATTTGAAACTTTAGAGTTTTGAAGCAAAGCAATTCAACAAAAATAAAAAGAAAACGAAAAAAAAAAAATATCATTCGAGTTTTTTTTTTCAAAAGGTCCTCGATAAGTTCCTACGGCAAAATTTTGCGTCGTCTCTAAAGTGCCTCTTTTCTAAAATAAAATTAGATGATTCAAATTTAAGATGTAGTGGTCTCAAATAAGTTGTATTTTCAAACTGATAATAAAATAGATAAAAAAAATAAGATAAGAGATATAGAAAACACGAGTTGGACTCGACCCATATTTCTTCGACGTACAGCCACCGGCCACGTACCGTGGCTTGTCTGTACTATCTGCTACCATAGGCTGAGCCGGTTCAGCTTGGTAGACTGCCGAGCCAATGCTTGTGCCGGCCGGCCAGCCTGACATGGGCCCAATTTATTAAGGAAAAAAAAAAATGCTGTGCTGCTGGCAGCTAAAAATTTGAAAAAAAAAAAAACAAAAATCACCGGTCATGGGGGTGGGTCCGCGGATGAGCCCACAACCGGCTCGGCCCGTACAGAACCGACGGGATAAACTCTTGGAATTGACCCGCACGACTAAGCCGTACGGGCCGCCCGCTGTCAGTACGGTCTATCCTACGGGTTGCGGGCTAGGCTTACAAATGAAGAATTTGAAAATGGACCTGAAAACATCACGAAATTGGGCCTGGAATCATTATATGGCCGAGGTTATAATAATGTATGGTATGATATGTCCATAGAGTTTCTCCGCCAATTCTTGGCAATATAACAAATAAAAATAATTTAACTATAAATCAAAATATAGGCTGAAAAATTAATAAACTCGCACAAGTTATTTAAGCGTGCCGTTATTTAGTTGGTTACTCGTGGGCTGTGCATCAGACATTTTGTTAATGGCTTTCGTAAATATGATTTTTAACACTTTGTTTAATACTTTGTGTAGAATGAGTAATTTTTGTTTATTCTTTAGATACTATAGGAACATTAATATCTACATACTTTTGAAGAGGTGTGGAAGCTTCGTACGCAGAGTGTCTCTAAGAAAATAAAGCTTTTTTATTTTGCGTTCGACTTTCCGCGCCATTAACTTAGCGTTTGTTAATGTTGTGCTGTTGGGTATGCGTCACCTCACATCCGATGGCTGCTGCTGAGGTGACGGTATCATTTTAAAAAGATTAGATAAGGATAACTGCGAGAAACTTAGCTCCCAGCCCGATCTTAAAAAAAATAATATGGAAGTCGTACTATTTATCCTTTTTTTTTTCAGTGCATCCTTAGAATTTGTTTGTCTGCATTTCTTTGTAAAATTCCACTTATCCTTATTTTTTATATGCTCTCCTAAATAATCTTCCAAATATTCCAAATATCTTCTACTTTTGCTCATGTTAAATGCATCCTTATCCAATTACAATTATAGATGCACTTCTTTATAATTTTCTAACACAACAAATTTCTTCTTTTTTTTAACTTGACAATTTTTTTTTAACTAGTATCTCCCTTTCATGCGTTTTAACTAAAACTCGTATCATTTACAGTTTATGGAATTCATGTTTCTGAAGAATTTCTGCTTTAAATGAAGTGGCGAATAATTATTGTTGAAAATGAATGTTTATTGCCCTGCGTCGGACAGCCTAGTGCCTTGCGCGCTCGCCATGCAAATGACCGATTGCGGGTTACAAACTAGATATTCATAGAATTTTAATTTCACATAATACAGATCAGTTAGTCTGTTGTGAAAGATCCAAACGTCAGATTGGATGCACAATCTCTAGCCGCGATATATGAGTGCTAATAGAGCACACAAGTAGGGTGCGAATGTTTGACGAATGAATCTAGTTGAGTCCCACCTGAGAATTTAAATATTATGAAGGCCGCAGGGTGGACCAATTACAAACATGATTGTTTCTTGCAGATCTCAAAAAGAAAATGGATGATTATTGTGCATATACATAGGATTGTTCACCACTTGTTAAATTTCCTTGAAGAGAAAAGACCTTAAAACTTATTAATCTTGTAATATTAGTCATAATTCAAAACAGAATGATGCAAATATTTTTGTTGAATATTTAAAGTTGACTACAACACTTGGGAAAAAAAATCATGATAAAAATAAAATTAAAACTTGCTCCTAGTATCCATAGGCTCTATCTTAAGCGTTAAAGAATATATATTGATCTCTATTAAAGATAAAGTTTGCTATATTAGCTAACTAGTAGTTGAATATATATCTACATATCTATATAGATATATCTATCTATATATATATATATAGAGAGAGAGAGAGAGAGAGATATATATCTATATATATATAGAGATATATATCTATATATATATATATATATGGTGAATAGAAATTAATACTGAAAAGGTGTTGCAGAATACTAAAATTATTCATGTAGAAATATTAATTTCGGGGAAAAATATCTAGAATTATCTTGAGCAATGAAAATGATCATAAATAAAGCATAAGTGCATAGTATATTGATAGGATAAACCACGCATGCTATTTACTTATAACCTATATCCATAAATATATTATGAAAAAATGTGAAAAAACAAAGAAACTCCTCAGTTTATAATCAAACTTTATTATATAAAAACACACCTTTAAACTTAAAAGGGAGGACCCTTCCTTTTTATCAGAAATAATACAAAGAAAATCCTTTTACAGTTCCAAGTTTTGTTAGATGAAAAAGCTTAAGACGGATGCCAAACAACGGCCGGAGTCTCCACCGCCGCTTCCCGGCGCGATCCCGGCCGCCGCCTCCGCCGCCGAGCTTGACTACTCTCTTGCTCTTTTTATTGCTGCCCTGTAATCTCTGGTACTTGCGCCGCCGCCAGTAGGCTCTCACTCCCTTGCAGAACTGTGCTGGAAACGCCTCCAGCTTCATCATCATCATCTTCACTTCGTTTTCTGCCATGGTTGAGAGAAAAGAATGAGAAGACGAGTGAGTTTAGGTTTAGGAAAAGCCTCTGAGATATATGATTTATTATATATGACGATGAGGACAAGTAAATATTTTCAATAACAGATTTTATAATTACTTTTGGCAAAAGCAGACCCCCCTTTCCACATGTTAAAAGACTACTTTACCTACCTACTTTCTAGAAATTTTTTATATGAGTTAAAAGGTAATCATTGGAAAAAAGGTAAAACACTTCATATGCAGATAACACATTTTTTTGTGGAGATTAATGAAGGAAAATTATGTCTATACAAGGCTCTTAGGGAAATTACATATCAGCATGTTCGGAGCTGATTTACAACGGTTTTAAAAATAGAATGCGGATATGTAATTTTCCAAAGCTCCTATGGTTGGATCATATAGAACAAGTAACTCACTCCGAGAGATTTTGATGAGCATCGCATGCCACAATTGGTACGTAGTAGTCCAACTTATATTGGATACAAATAAGTTAATATTTTGATCAGATAATAAAGCAAAATATTTTATACATATACTGGATTATATTACTAAATACAATTTTTTAAACACAAGTCTAAGTCTTTTTGTGGACCCAAACCGTTATCAGAAAGTAAATTCGGAACAAACTTCTTCACAGACACATTGTTGGTCCTTAGAACTTGGTAAAAACATCGTAGTCAGGGGTTGTGCCCAAAAACATTATCAAAGGTGATTAAATGAAATATAAAACAAGAATGGTCAATGCAATATGGATAGAAAGTCAACAAGATTGGCAATTTTGTCAACAACGGGGATATGAGGTTGTCTTGAGCTCTTCCATGCATTGGAATGCACATCTTCAACCCAATTAGTCAACGCTGATGTGTGCTCTATAAGAGGCATCTGTTAGAACTTAAAACTATGTCATAAGTCAAAGCAAAAAATTTGATTTAATTTTTTAGTGATTGTTTTAGTAACTTATATTAATACTTTTTTTTTCAAAGATGCAAACAAAACTTGGGTGGAGACTGTATGAATTTATTTGGTGTTAATTGTAGTAATAGGCATTTACGTTTTTATGCCCTTATAATACTAAATTGTATTTTTAGGATGCTAATTCAAAATGATGTTTTTATGTCCTCTTGATCATGCACAATGACAAATTGTTTTTATACTATTTTTTAAAAAACGATAACAGTTAACTTGACAATAACGATTTCATCGTTTCAGAGGATTAAAAGAGTATAAAAACGTTATTGCAAGTTAAAGGAAATATTTTTTACAATTTCGAAATATGAGTGCACAAACTCTCAAATATCACTCGTAAAAAGTAGCCCAAATAAAAATATGGTTAAGTATAGAAAATTACGATTTGTTTTCCCTTTTTTTTTGTTTATTGACCGACGAGTTCGATTTTTTTTCTACATCTCGATTGCATATTGAACGGTAAATAATAAACCCTCCAAATCAGTTAAATACTGAAATTCGAGCATCCGACCTATCTATCATAAATGATAGCTCGTGATTTTCTTTCAATATCTAGTTCTGTTAGCTAACTCAGCCGATGCTAATTGGTACAATTATTTTTTTGTAAAAACAATGATGTTCATGATAGGCCATGACATAGATAATTGACTTATTCATTATGGATGGATATTAGACCTTTACATGCGGCTGAGTCAATCTTTTTCTTTTTTGGGAAAGAAATTTCTAAATTTGCCTTTGATTTTTCTAGGAAGACGCTTATAACAGTTTTATATATATATATATATATATATATATATATATATTAATATACTTTATTATATAACTGATTATAGTATAATCGCCTCAGAGGACTCCGGTATTAACCTTCAATTAAATATCTAGAGAACGCAACTGTCAAAATGTTATAAATACAAATAGTGTAAATTGTCAATGGTGAGATACCGAAGGCGCTGAATTGGATGCACATCGGCTTCTTCTTCAATTTTTTTGTGTGCGAGGAAAACCCTACAATACCTAGCCGAGTCTGATTCCATTAAGAGTCGATTATAACAAGTCACGGTTTCTATTCCAAATTTATATCTTACTAGTCTCTCCATCTATACTTAAAATTATGCATGTAGTGTGTATAGTTTTTGTCTATAACTATAATATATTTTAATCGAAAATAGAACATATTTAGCTTAAGTTTCTTTTAAATAAATATTAATAAAATTCGAACTTCTTCTGACGTGCTCTTTATAAAAGAGCACTCTTCCATTTCCGCGATATATACTTATATTGAAGAGTCCTAAATGTACAACTTATTGAGACAGTCACATAAAAGAACAAAAGCTTGACTTTTTGGATTTAAGACAAATATCGTCTTTAAAATATCTATCAATAAACAGATGGACACTTCATTTTTATCCTTTCAATTAGGGGCTTTCACAAATCAGCCCCCTGCTTCCTATTGTACTTTCAAATAAGTTATTCCTTATACATCACTTCCTATTTTTATTGGCGTAACAGTAATACGTAATAGGTACTATCGCGTCAACAAAAATCGAAGTTGATTTAACACTTAAAGACTTAGGAGGCTAATTTAGAAAAAATAAGGGAGACTTCTCTTAGGCCGTAGAATGGAAACTTCTTCCTTTTAAACCCCCATAGTTTTCTTTTTTCTCTTTTAGCTCATGTCTTGATATTTTCAATATCATAAAAACACATATTTACAAGTATTTTTTAGAGAAACTTTCAGTATAAAAATTGTAAATTTTGATAAAATTTACAACTTTTATTTTTAATATTTTTTCAAAAAATACTTCTAAATAGGTGTTTTAAGACTTTAAAATTTCAGTGGGTTAATGGATCGAATCCAAAACCCTTTAACACTTTGGAGGATTAAACACCTACTTAGATATATATTTTAGAAAAAAGATGAAAATAAAAGTTGTATAACTCATCAAAATTTATAATTTTTTATATTGAAAATTTTTTCAAAAAATGTTGATACATAGAAAAAGGAATCAAAATAGAGGGACACAAAAATTGAAAAAGGGACTGAACGAAATAAGAAAAATACAGGGCTGAATCGGTAGAACCTTAAAAAGCAAGAGCTGAATCGGTATTATCCCAAAAAATAATAATGGGGTTTATTTATTATTTATATTCTATTAAGATGTACATCGTGATTGGGATAAAATTATAATATCTCAAAGTACTATATTATGATCTCCAATATTGTTCTTTAATAATATAGTACTATTATTTCTGGATATAGCATTATAGTACCGTAACATTTAGAAGTGTAAGTGAAAGTTTATCTAAATATAGGGCTGAACAAAAAAAAAAAAAGGATTTGGCCATAAAAAAAAAAAAAAAAAAAATTGCTTTGCAAAACTTATTAAATAAGCCCCTACTTAAAAAAAAAATTATATAATCAGTCTAAAACACAAACGTAGAAGTATTTTCTAAAAATATTTTTTAGAAAAATTATGACACAAAATTCTATTGTTAGAAAAGATATATAAGAGGATGGTAATAGATATCTAAAATCTTCACGAGAATGGCTCTAAGGCGTGTTGCTGTGCCACTTTCCTTAAGATTTTATTCGTCCCACCAGATCGTGCAATAGAAATTGATCAATAGCCTCTAAGATATAATGAAGCATGTCCGATGGTATTTCGTACTTAACAATACTGAACCACTGAACACACCAACATATGACAGAATTTTCTAACTCTAAAAATATATTCTGCAGTAGATAGTATTAAAGATGATCTTCTCTATTCTGAAAACACATGAGGGATTGTGCTACATTTTTATTATCATTTCGAGCAACCATTTTTTCTATTATATAAAATATGAAAATATACTTATACCAAACAGTTATAACTGTCCAAATCCTCGGGGAAGAACGCTGACCGCGTTGAGGGAACACTTCTGAACACTCTGTTCTTCATGCGGCCCGCATGTCCGAGTGCCATCTTTTGGCTATTAAATATTCAAAGTCGTATATGTGAGTCATATTATAGCCCAATTTGTCTATTTTATAATTTTGTAATAAAACCCAATAGAAATCAAAGTTTTGCTCTTTATTTATTCAATATGGGACTAAATAATATTACTTCATAATAGTTTTAGCCTATATAATTTTGTCTCATATATGATTGGGCCTCCACAAATTTTATAATATATTTTGAAAATCCAAATTTCAACAACTATTTCGATCAATTGGATAAAAATCAAACTCGATGCTCTAAAATAAATAGAAAATGAATTTAATTGTTTCTTCCATGGATACTAGTTTTACATCTGTACGATGTATGAATTTTAGTAATATATAATTATATATATATAATAATACTGATAATTTAATTTCTTATAATTTTTATATTATAATTTTGTATAAATTGATGGTGAAATGACGGTGAATATATATATATATATATATATATATATATATATATATATAATATTATATATATATATGATCAAATTATATATATATAAATAAAACTTTATTTATAAAAATAAATATTATATAATATATAATATAATTATTTGTTATTAATATTTGTATATCTTTTATTTTATTTTTAGTAAGTATTTATTTTAGTAGACTTTTCATATTCTTTAAATAAATTATATTACATTATAATTTTCTATTTATTAATACAAATGACACATTGACTCTTTTAGAATAAGAATAAATGCTACATAGCAAATTAAAAACTATTTAAAATGCCATCGAATGCCATTTGAAAAGACAGTTTTAGTATATATATATAATATATAATATATATAATATTATATACTATATATTACTATTTATAATATTAAAAGACTAGTTCTTAGTTTTGACCTGAAGAATAGCTTAGTCGTCGGAGCTAAATCTCAGCCATTAATCTGTCTTTGATCCCAACTGAGACTAATTTTTAACATCTAACGATCACAGATTCACGCCGTCGTTAAGTATTTAACGGCGCCGTTAAAGTATTAACCCCGGCGCCGTTATAATGTTTACATTAAAAATCTCAGCCGTTGGATCAAGCAGATCAACGGGTGAGATGTTAGCTGTGAATAGGCTATTCTCAGGTCGAGCTGAGAATAACCTCTCATATACAACCCACGAAACACCCACCAATGTTTCACCAGTTCCGTCATCTAACTCAACCCCCATAATTCATCCAGAACCTATATATATTATATATATATATATATATATATATATATATATTCAATTAAATCTAGGCAATTTCCCATCATAGTATGAATATTTGTCTTGGGTTTGTATTCGTGTAACAACATTGGCGGCTTCCGGAATTTATCCTTGTCCTTCTCCAATTTCTAGCTTCGTTTCTATTTTGCCTTGTGAAGTTGTTGCCACGCAAGCTAATCAATAAAATTCGACTGTTTTTTAGTTAACTTGGAATTTGTCTATTCTTCTCTTCAAAATCTCCAAATATTATTTTTTGTTATTTTTAATCTTGACCAACAAATTCGATTTCAATTCATTATCTAGACCCAAAGTTATATAAATTAATATTAATATAAAGTCACTTCCAATCTGATATTACTGGAATTCAATCAATTAAACTCATTTTAATGAGAAGCAGATTATAGTCTATTTTTCTTACCAACTGCACTAGTCAATTGGCCAAGCTGATTGGTTCGAAATATCAGTGTAATCTCCTTGTATTATAAGACAATATTCCCAACTATTATGATTTAACATTAGGAACACTATAATGTAACTTGATGATGCTTATTAAACATATTTTTCATATCTGAATTAACTTGATAATATATATCTACTCATTGATGTTATAATATATTTTATACTATAATATTTCTATTTTGTAGCGATTAAAGTGATTAAATTTAGGAATTAAATCATTTTCCTTTGAAAAAAAAAAAAAGGAAATTGTAAATCGGCCCTGATTTTCAAATATTTTGCAAAGCAATCTATGATTTTAAATTTTTTGCAAATCAAGCACTATTGCAAAATTCGTGTTAGGATATTTTGACTACAATTTTTTTCTATTAAATATTTTTTTATTTTTAAATAATTATTTTGAGGATTCAAAACTTTAGTGGTTTTAATTAATATGCTAACTCACTATGACATTTGAATCCAAAAAAACATAGAAATATTTTTTAAAAAAATATTTGAGTCCAAAAAATTTAAAAAAAAAGATTTCCGTATTGAGCTATAGCTTTTCTATTTAAAAATTACTTTTAAATATGTATTTTTGGACGTAAAAAATAACAAATAGTAAGGGGTTTATTTATAACTTGTAAGTATGATGTAGAGTTGATATGTAACTCTTCCCAAAAAAAAGTAGTTGCTATAGTACTACTGTTGCCCTTTATCCAATCATAGTTTTTGGTATCGGTCGGCACAGTCCGTACTGGACGGCACGTGCTTGTCACGGCACGAACCGGCACGGCACGTGTCAAAAAATCTTATATTTTAATTTTTTAATTAATTTTTTTATTTTTATTTTTATTTTTTGAAAAATATCAAATAAATATATATCGGTACGTCGGCACGGTCAGCACGTGCTGGGATCTGAATTTACCGAAATTCGGCTCGGCTCGGTACGGAAAAGCCTTGTATCCAATGGTTATGAAGTGCTGTTCTTAGTGGACGAAACACTCATGAAGTTGGTCCTACATGACTTGTCCATTGGATCTGTTGTAAGTTATTTGTATTAGACTGGTATAGGATAAATGCTAAACCTCCCAAAACATCTCCCATTTTTCAACCAAAACTTTAAGTTCCCTTTGGTGCCCGCCACAATAACAACAAATCAGTACATGATAGAAGTTCGCAACGATGCCCTTGATAACGGGACTTATGAGTCACCGGCTCACATAACACATTTGGTTGTTCATGATAACTTCTATATATATTGAAACTTCCGGATGAAAAATAACATCCTACTCGGATAGGTCAAGGTCCTCTATCTTGGTCCATCAGAGGGTCTTTGGGTGGTAATTTGGAGTAATCCCACATCAAAACTTGTTGGAGAGTTTAATATGCTTATCAAGCATCGGCCGTGAACTATCATTGATTGAATCTCTCTTTTCGAGCAAACTCGGCAGTGTTGGAATCTAGTAAGAGTTTAGATCTCGCATCGCTTAGGAAAAATAGTAAGGCTTCCACTTATGCATGTGGGCGACGAAGGCGTCGAATATATAAGGTGGAGATCCTACTTAGATAGGCCAATATCATTAACAGTCTCAGCTCTTTTTTAAGAGGACTCGGCCAATGGGAAAGTCAAGACTAGTGCTCCAGCAAGGTGCCGAACACGGAGATGTTATACATGATCTGGGAGCTGTAATACTTTCGTTGACATGGGTGTTAGCATTACGATACATTAGTGCGTGCAAGTCTTTTAAAAAAAAATGCTAGCGCCTCCCACCACACCACTCACAAACCCACCAAAATCTAATAACTCGCTTGATTATAAACAAAAAAGAGTATTTTTTAGAGAAACTTTTAATATAAAGTTTGTATATTTTGATAAGATTTACGATTTTATGTTAAAATATTTTTTAAAAAATATTTTTAAATAGATATTTTGAGGCTCCAACGTTTAATGGATTTTAATCGAATTTTATAAACTGTTCTGAAACTCGTTACAAACCAATTACTGGTTGGAACTCCAAAATATATATTTAGAAATATTTTTTAGATAAAGTGTAAACATAATAGTTATAGTTCTCAACAAAATCTAAAAATTTTATATTGAAATTTTTTTAAAAAAATACTCCTACCATTTCTTTTTTTTTTAAATTTTTATTCCAAATAGATGCAGATTTAGTTTGATTGTTTGGTGGATAGCGCTAAAAACAAAAAAAAACAAAAAAAAACAAAAAGAAAAAAGAACAAAAAAAAGTGCCACAAAGCCATCCTAGACTGGACAAAGTTTGGGCTGGGCCTAGACTGGCCTGTTAATAGTAGAACATGAGGTACGTCGTCTGTCTTGACAGTTTATATTAGCAATCTCATGTGGCATGTGGGCCTTGTATCACATCTACTTTACTTTCTCCATGCGTATTGAAAAATAAGGCTTACAATTACAATAATGTCATCCGTCTATCGATCGACTATATCGGCCAGTTGGGTAAATCGAGCTCACTTAATTACTTTTGAAAGAAAATTTAAAACACTAAACTAGAGATGAACTTATCACCGTAGCGTCGCAAAGGACAGGTATAAAGAAAATAGCACCCTTCAAAGCCGTTAGACAACGATACAATGAAGGAGAGGGGAAGAGAGAAATAACGATTAGAGAGGAAGAGAGGGGGGGAGAGAAAACTTTTGTTATATAGATGCTAAGCTAATGTAGTATTTAGATAATTAGATATTTTATCAGTCTTTGCCATAGAGTGTTCAAACTGAAGTATTCATCGCTAGCTATTTTACTGTTCCCGACAAGTGGAGAAGTAATGAAAAAACAAAAAAAAAAGAAGAGTGAAAATAAGCAAAGTGCTGGCCAAGGGCTTAAATACTCCAACTCAAGTGGGTTCAACTCAAACCCGACCAGACCAGTCTGTCCATAACTGGCTCAAAAAACTAGTCTACCAAACAAACTTGGGTCAGGCAAAACTTGAGCTCAAAACGAACCTAACCTAGTCCAAACCACCACCACATTATTAATTTCGGTCGACTGATATGAGCTATCGGTAGGAGATCGGCAACATGTCTCTGTATCAAGAGTTCACTGACTGATTCTGAACAGTATCTCACATAAATTGACTATATAATAATATAATTTTATAAAACCAAGTATTATAGTATCTATATAAATAAAAAAATTATCTTCGGGTGGATATCTAATTTTTTAACACGTTCGACAAACCAAAAACTGGATAAAGCAGGAAGATCTAGACCGAGCTTGGCTTCTGTCAGGATCGAACTGGACAATATGGACCAAAATTACCTGAATTACTATTCCCGGATTGGTTATCTTGAACACCGTAAAAATAACTATATTAAATTCATTCTATTTATGTTAATTGCTTTGATGTTAATTTGTTGCTTCATAAAGGCATCTTTATCACCCAAGAAGGACCAAGCTCTATTACGTCAAGAAAAGCAATTAGGGACGTTCACATCATTTAAGTGGCATTATTAACAATCTATGATTCTTGAATATATTTGCGCAAGAGGAATCATTGTGCTATTAAAAATTTATTAATTTATATTTTTAAAAAATTTAGAAATATTTTTAAAAAACTAAATTTTATATTAAAAAAATTTTCTAAACAAAATACTTCTAAGTAGTTCTTTGAGTTCCAAGTTTAATAGATTTGAAGTCTAATTTAATTTTTTTAATCGTTAAATTTTAGAATTCCAAATATCTATTTAAAATCTTTTTTTAGAAAATCTTTCAATATAAAAATATAAATCTTATCAACATATATTATCTTATATAAAACAGTTTTTTAACATATTTTAATAGTTATTTTGGGAGCTCCAAAGCTTAATAAATTTGGAAATGGAGCTTAAACTATTTTAGAGCAGTTAAAATTTTAGAGTCCCAAATATCTGTTTAGAAATATATTTTAGAAAAACTAAGTCAATAAAATGTTATAAATACTTTCTAAGTTTTTCATGATATCCTAATTTTATGTTAAATTTCTTTCTAATAAATACTTGTATAATTAGTTATTTTTGAGCTCAACAAACTAATAGATTTGAAGTGAAATTTTAAAATTATTTTTAAATTAGTAAATCTAGAGTCCAGATTATCTATTTAAAAAATATTTTTAGAAACTCTTCAATATAAAGTTAATCTTATTAAAATTTCAAATATATATTTTTATATTAAAAAATATTTTTTTAAAATTAACTTTTTAAATAATTTTTAAATTTAGTTATATAAATTGATAATTTCTTGGTGGTTTGTTGGTAGTAATAAATATTTTTCTAATTAAAAATCCAGGTGAAGCACCAGCACATAATAAATTTATAAAATTTCAAAATTTATCTTCTCGTCCAATCTTTTCAGCAAGTGCGTCCACCACTTTCTTCTTGGTACATCCAATAGGACGCCGTTATCGGTTAGGGAAATATATATCAGTCCTATGATTCTTCCCTACTAATTTATCAATCCTAGATTCTTCATTATTATATTTAACTTTTCAAAAAAAATTTTCTTCGAATTTCGTGTCAAGTCATTTTTGACCATCATATAATATTTTTAAAAAAAATTTAACATGAAAGTTATAAATTTAATGAGACAATATTTTTATGTTTAATATTTTTCAAAAATGCTTTCAAAATATGTGTTTTGTATGCTTAAAAATCTTAGTAGATTTCAAAATCAATCCATTAATTGCTAAATTTTGAACATCAAACACATATTTAATATAGTTTTTGAAAAAAAAATTATTTATGAAAGTTGATAGATCTTTTCAAAATTAAAACTTTCTACATTAAATATTTTTTTAAAAAATATTTCTAAAATAAATGTTTTAGGATGTCAAAGTAATGATAAATGAGAGGCTTATTCGTCAAAAATTGAAACACGAGGGGCGATACGGAAGTCTCCGCTATTGGTACAAACAAATTACGTCAAATTAATTTATCAATTTTAAATTTTTTTAAAATAGTTATGTGTATTTATTTAACTTAATTTAATAATAATAATAAAATGATTTTTTAGGACAGTTGAAAAATAAAGATATCAGTACCTATTTTGATAAATTTTAAAACATTGCATATTTTTACAAACCATTCCAATTATCCTTTCTAAATTCTGAGATTTTATTTCACTTCCTATTTTACTGAGGTGATATCAGCATTGGATTACTGAAATGGAAAAAAAAATAATAATTTAAAATAATTTTGTCCCAAAAGTAAACTATTTTTAAAATTTTCCATTATATTTGGGGATTCTAAGCATTCAGCTCCTGCTTTTAAATCATCGAATAAATTTGTCACCATAATTTATACATTTGCTAATGGCATTGCCACGTATTCTCTAAAAATAGAGTAGCTAACACTTTATAAAAAAGGGCTTATCGCGTTCAGCCCCTGCAGAAGGCCAAAATATGTCCGAATCAGCTACTGAAAAATCTCCTCTTTTGTTTAGGCCGTTCCTCGAGATATATGCATCACCATTTCCACCATCATATTAATATTTTGAAAAAACTTTCAATACAAAAATTGTAGATCTCGATGAGATTTACAACTTTTATTTTCAATATATTTTTTAAAAATACTTTTAAATAAATATTTTAGTATTTCAAAAAATTAGAGGATTAACATGTCTGATGTAAAACTCTTTAACACTTTAAAGCATCAAAATATATTTAGAAATATTTTTTTAAAAAAATATTGAATATTAAATTTATATTAAATTTATATTTTCAAAAAAATTAAATATTAGTCAAAATGAAAAGATACAAAAAAATAAAAAAGGGGCTAAAATGAAATATAGCAAAGTACAAATGCTGAAATTGAAAAAATTTTCGATCCAGGGCTGACTGCAAATTATCCCTTATAAAAATGGGGCTGAAATGTATTATTCTCTTTTTTTTTTTTTTTTTTTTTTTACATTATCCTGGTGTAGGGGCAGGCGAAGTCAAAGGAATCAGATGCTTCTTGCCTCCGTCACATCTTGACGGCGAAGCTAAGCACCAGACTCGCGTGCACTCACCTTCATCAGGTGCTCGTTGTGGTGGGACCTAATTCCAACTTTTGACGTCTACTTAACGGAGTTAGTTGGCTTGCTGTCCTCATGATGACAGACTGGGCCCTAACTTTGGATCCCGTCACTGAACGGAGGCTCACAAAGTGTCATCATCGTATTCGAATTTGTATAGAATAAATTTTTTGTAAGATATTTTAAATTTTTTTTGTAGTTTATAATAGAAACTCTTATTTATAAAAATGTTTATATTTAAATATCAAAACGTCAATTAGAACTAACGTAAAAATAGTTTATGAATTTGAGATTCCTTCGAAAAAGTGCGTTCGTATTATAAATTTTATAATAATCACAAAAAAAATATTATCCTGAAAAATATTGCTTCTAATTGCTTCGATTATTATAATAAATTAATTTACATATAATAATTACATATTATTAATAAAATTTATTAGTATTTTGATTTGACAAATTAAAGTTTATATTCTTATTTTTAAGCTAGTCATAAAAATTATTCAATTAGTACTTTAGTGCGGTCTCCCAAATAATTAACTTTGAAAGTAGGACTTGTCCTTAGCCTAGATTAGGGATTATGAAAGTATTGATTACCGTCTTTCAGATTTTTCTTTTATTTTTGAGAAATCACCCCATATTTTATGAAATATATGATTGTTTATGACAACCTGCTATAAAAATATATGCATATATTTTATTCTCTCCAGATTGTATTTAGACGGAATTTATACTGAGTATTATTGTTTCATACTAAAAACGATTCCAACACAGCAACTTTCAGGGTAACATCATTTTTTATACTACCAACAAAAATGTCTATAACACTTATCTTTTCATTATCTGTTAGAACACGATCAATAGATCGAATAGTTTAAGATGATCACAAAGACAACCAAAAAGGCCAAAAATATGCAGAAAAGATCGAAAACAAGATTCAACATGCTCGTAGATAAACTTGTATGTCGACAAACGAATAAGTGAAAGTTCGAATATCAATTATAAAAACGGCGGTGAACAGAGAAAAGTCAAAACTTTAGCTGCCAACGAAAAAAATAGTATAGCTCTTTATATATGAGGCGGAAATCCTAATGGTGGGCTTCGGATCTAGACCTAACGGTCCGATCTCTCACTACCATCACAGGCTTCAAAAAACTCCCAATAAAATTTTCTTATATTTAGAAAGTCAAAACATAAGTTAGTACTGTAATAAAATTTGAAACATATTTCAATATAGACTATTTTCACACTTCCTAAGCAACACAAATTTATCACTTTGCAACGATCCATATCTCATCTGTGCACTTGAAGTGAGCAACTTACCGTAAATATGATAGTGAAGCGTAAGGTAACCATAAGAATTTGAGAAACTCAAGGGAAAAAAACATGTTTTTTTTTTTTTGTGGCATGAAAGTCAAAAATTGGAAACTCCTGCCCTTCTTTAGTTATAGTGATTTCTCAAAGTTCAGCAAAGTTGGCTTGAACCAACCTACCTAGGTAGGTAGTCTTCATGAATATCTAAAACCTAAAATTTTGAATATACACTGAGTGTTTGTCAAAGTCAGTTACGTTAGGTTACCATTTAGTGGAATACGAAAGTTAGACCCAAGTTTGTTGATACTTGTAGGGCTGTCATTCGGTCCGGACCTGAGAGAACTGGATCAAAGATTGAACAAGATTACTGGACCGAAGAGCAGACCGATACCTAAACTATCCAAATTTGGCAGGATCGTTAACACGAGCGCCAAACCGTTTGGACAGATTTGGACAGCTTTAACTTACATGTATGAAGACGACATCATTACATATTTGAAGATGGCGATGTACTGATCATCGATTGACGGGTGATGCATTGCCATCGGCGGCATATTTTACTCCGTCATTGTTCTCGTACGATCACTTGAAGATGGCAGTGCGGCGGCTTCAACTTCGTTTAAAGATGGTGGCGATACAATTGTTTGTAGACGTCATTGATCAGTGCATTATATTATCGGCTGCTTCGATTTACCCTTGGTATTTAACCCTTCGACTTTAACACTTCGATTAGCGCATCGTGCCATCAAATTCTCACAAAAGCATGTGCCTCGGATCTCTTGGACTTGTTTAAATGCTTGCTTATAGTTGATCTTGGGTTTTGACTCTTGTGATTTCCTAAATCTTGATCTTGTGCTTGTTTAAATGTTTGGTTTTCAATGGATAACCATCTTCATCGGCATACCTCTTAACCAGTCATCTATCTAATCCACAATTTTTTCCGTCTTAGACCAGGCTGAATGGAGAACCAGTTAAAAGCTTGCAACTGGACGACAAACGAAAATAAACTAATACCACTCTGAATTGGACCGGACCGTACCGATCAATCATGTCTGATTTTCCAATCCATATTGTATATGAACGCCCTAGTACTTGCCATGAACCCTCTGGATACTTGCTAAAACTGTCAAGTCTAGGCGCAAATATATTAAGCCAAGGGTGTGAAATGGCCTTTTATATTCGATTCCACCAAACAATTATCGTGTTTGATAGGGCAGTATAATATTAGCCAATACCCGAATCATTCCGAATGATTTATAGTGTTTGATGAGGTATTCTTGTATCAACCCCTTATTTACACAATTCTCTCTCTTGAAAGTATTTAATTTGCCACTATGACATCTAGTAACACTAATTTTTATTCCACATGACCGCTAACAAACATAATTTAGTTTGTCCGAAAAACTTTACGACCAACTCTATTCTACAAGTGAGCAATATTTATTCTAAAAATATTGCAATACTATAACTAGAAGATGTTAACAAGTTCTCATGAGGGATATGATACATTTATATATAATTTTTTTGTTGGCGACTACTTTTCAATTCAAGTGATGGACGCGGATTCTCTACGCCTCTGCACTGCGTCCATCCGCTACTCTTTTCATCTTGGCCGTCCATCATACGTAGTACTTTTCTTGAGACACTATTTAAAATTTTCGTCAGCTCATTTGATTTATTTTTAAGTATTTTTACGAGAAATTTTGAACTATAAAATTATAAATTTTGATGTGATCTGCAACTTTATAGTTGAACAGTTTTCAAAAAAATATCAAATAGTTTATCAAAATATTATAAAAAATTTTAATTATTATTGTCGTAAATTTTGTATAATGTCATGTTTTACGAAATATTATATAAAACTTACGGTAATTTATTTGACGTTTAAAAAATTATTCAATCATAAAATAGTAGATCACATCAAAATATACAACTTTATAATTTAAAATTTATCGTAAAAACGCTTAAAAAGAAATCAAATGAACCGATGAAAATTTTATATTATGTCTCGAGTAAGTGCTGAATTTGTTGTACGGTGTGGATCACTGCCGCAAACGATCCACGTCCTTCAAGTGATTGTTGTATCATTTTCTCGTTTTTCTGTTATATCGACCGCCGAGATTAATTCTATCTATATTTGATCCGAAATAATACACTTCATTCAAATTGGATCATTTCCCCAATATGCGCACTTATAAGATCCGTGGTGGGTCCACTTCATCTGACGAGGACAAGCTAACCGACAAAACCGCAGCACGAATCTGCGCCACGTCAACTAGCATAACGGTATGTGACGCCGTTAATTTTCTCCTTTGTGGCTTTTATTGGGTCTGAATTCTGCGCGGATTTACCCCACCAACATTCGGTAAGAAGTTTATTCGAAATACTTTGTCCCGAAACTGCTAGTGCAAGAGTTTCACAACAAACGCCCTACATTTGTATATAATTGCCGTTTTACCCTTGTATCTATTAGTTGAGTTATCGAACTTGAGTGATCGGACATCGTGTAACGGCTCCCCGGATCCCGTCTATATATACTCCTATTTATTTCTTCTGAGAGTTGAAGAAGAGAGAGAGAGAGAGATGACGTCGTCGCCGGAGATAAGTTTCCCGGTGAGGGGAAATGAATTTTCCGGCGAAGGTAGGTCAACGGCGGCGGTGAGAGATATCATTGAGAGAGTGAGATCTGGAGATGCTGAGGCGGCGAGAGAGATCCGACGGCTGACCAAGAGATCATCGCGCCATCGTCGGATGCTCGCCGGAGCAATCGAACCGCTCGTCGCCATGCTCCGATCAGGCGGCGCTGATGGCTGCGAGGCTGCCATCCTCTCCTTACTCAATCTGGCTGTCAAGGATGATAGGTCTGTATAAATCATCTTGTTATATGAACTTTGACGTCTAATTCTAGGGTTTTCAGTTGTGTTGATGTTTAACGGATTACTAATTTCAATATTCCCGATTGATATTGATATCGTAACTTCGTAAGTTAAAATTGTTATTAAGATGAATAAGGAATTTTATTAGTTTTAGTATAATCTCGTGCTTCTTGACCAAATAATAATACTAATAATAATCTCGTGCCAGTTTGGAGATGTGATGTGTTGGATATATAGAACTGATCAAGAGCTGCATACTTTTCTGTTTTTAATTTAAGATCACGCTCTTATGTTAGGACTTGTGAGACGTTGGATATAATCCCTATCGCAAGTTTAGAAATTGCTTGACTTGATTGTAGACACGGATATCCATGGGATCCACATGATTTTTTGTATTTTTGCTTATAAAATAATTAAGTTTGACAAAGGGACTGTGAGATTAGAGCTCTTGAGTTAACAAAATAAACTAATAAAGAGTTACTGACTTATAAATAAAGGAAAAATCACATATCGACCACGAATTTGAAGTCTTTATCAGTTACCGTCTTGAGTGTTATATTAGAAATATTTTGGCTATTAATAAGTATTTTAAAAAAATTAAATGAAAAAAAAAAATTAGATTGATTATTGATATGATCTATAATTTGTTTATTCAATATTTTTTAAAATGTTTTTGAGAAGTTTAAATTAGTATGGTTAAAATTAATATACTAACTCGCTAAGACTTTTGAGTATCAAAATATCGATTTAGGAATATTTAATAAAAAACATTGACAAAATTTTTTTTTTAATGTAATATACAACTTCTGCATTTATAGTTGTTCCAATATTTTTTTAAATAAATGTTTTGGATAGTAAATATAACAGGTTGGAAATAAAAATTTTATTTATAAATAAAGTTTATTGGGGAGGGGCTGATATGCAAGTCTCTCTAAAAAAAATCCTTTAGAAAAAGGAGGATTTTTTCAGAATCGGTAGAGAACTAGAGTTTCTTAATTTGGGATAATTTGGTTTGTATTTATTTCTAATATGTTGAAGTAGGGGATGATTAAGTTCTTAGTAATTACTGTTTGATTGTTCTACTTAAGATTGTATTCATCTAGTGACGGTATAATCTGATTTTTCCTTTTTTAAAGATAATAAGATTATATATTTTCGGTGCACCAATATCTAATACTATTGGACACACTATTTTCTAACCATTCATCAGCCCGTATTGAACTGAGAGTACGGTCAGAAATCTAGCATGTTGTGCTCCGAGCCAGATGTAGAGTACTAGAACCATGTTGTGCTCGACCCATGACCAAGAGACATAATCTGCTAAACTTTGAGCTGTTGTTGCTATCTTTTGTTCGTCTTTTTGTTTTTGTATACCCTTCTACAATTAATAGAATGGTATATGCATGAAATGAGAAAACACAGATAAATATCGATGAATTTTGCTGTTTTGTGATGTCAGGAACAAGACCAAGATTGTCGAAGCCGGTGCTCTTGATCCGCTACTTCAATTCCTGCAATTAGAAGATTCTAATTTGCAAGAATATGCAACAGCTGCTATTCTCACCCTATCGGCTTCATCCATGAACAAGACAATTATCAGTTCTGTCGGCGCCATCCCTCCCCTTGTAAACATTCTCAGAGACGGAAATGCTCAGGCAAAGACCGACGCAGTTAGGGCGCTCTACAATCTCTCCACTCTCCCTGATAACCTCAAAAGAATTAGCTCTTGCGGTCCTATCCCTGCTCTTGTAAATCTGCTAAAGATCGGCAAGAAGTCGGCCAGGATAGGTGAATATTCCAGTGCCCTCTTGGAATCACTATTGGACTTCGATGAAGGGAGGACCGAATTGACGAATGAAAAGGGCGGAGTGTTGTCCGTGGTTGAAGTGCTGGAGGACGGCTCGCTTCAAGGCAGAGAGCATGCGGTCGGTGCCCTTCTAAAACTATGCGAGAGTGATAGATGCAAGTACAGAGAAATTATCCTTAACGAAGGTGTGATCCCCGGTCTCCTTGAGCTCACCGTTCACGGGACCCCGAAGTCGCAGTCAAAGGCTCAAAAGCTTCTACAGTTACTGAGAGATTCGCCTTACCCAAGGCCCGAGCTGCAGCCGGACACTCTTGAGAACATCGTCAGCAACATCGTGTCTAGGATTGACGGCGATGAACGTGCAGAGAAGGCGAGGAAGATGCTGGCTGAGATGGTTCGAGTTAGCATGGAGCAGAGCCTTGGGCATTTGCGGCAAAGGGCATTGGTTTGCACTCCTATGGAGCCGCCTATTCGTAATCGTCCTTCCGATGTTCCTTTGAAATAAGGTTTGGAAACATGCGATACATCGTTCCTCCCCCTTCTTAGTTACTTGCTATGTGGAGTGTGAGGAGATTAGCATGACGATGCCAGTCCAGGCCACTATGGTAACGTGTGACTGGTGAAGTGTCCATATTTTCATGTGTTGGTAACATAGTTTTATATACCAGTCGCCACGACACGTCTCTATTCTAATAATTATCGACACGGCACGAGCTATCGTGTAAAAATGTTATACATAAATTATTAATTAAATTAGTTTTTATTTTTAAAAATAATACGGCATTTGCAAAACACGGTTGTAGGCTAGTTGATGCGCATTCACATTAAGTTTGTTCTTCCAAGTCTGTAGCTAGTTGGAGAATACAGTGGTGTATATACTTTGTGCTTTTCATTCAATTGCATCTGAAGATTTGTATCATTTGGGTGTTACTTGTTTTTAGACATTACTAGAGCAGTTATCATCTCCAGTCCTTGTTTTCTCTTTTTTTCTTTTTTTTCTTTGTAATTGAAGAGATGGAATTTGAAATTGCAACATATATATATATATATATATATATATATATATATATATATATATAGGGTAAATATCTATTTAACCTATTACAAATGCAATGCTAAAATTATACATCAGAATACACTAATATGAAAATTATATATCACAATAACACCACATCTCCTTCCGCTGCTCTCCTAAACTTACCCTAATTTGTTACATCAATTAAATAAAACAGATTGGTTACGGACAAAGTTCATTAAAATAATTTCGAAAAAGAAAAAATGGAAACCATGTTAATTACATCTACATAAAAATCTCAAACATGTAATCATTTCAAGATCCGAAGGTTCCACAAAAATAGCCTCCTTCGGAACGTAGCTGCCACCCTGGAATGTTGATGTATTCAAGACATTTAAAGGGACCAAGTTGGCTAAAATAGGTATTGAAACAGTTCAAAATTCTACATTCTAATTTCAAAAATAACTTTTGAAGAATTTTTATGTATAAACTTGGCAGGAGCTCTACGGGTAGATCAGCTCATCAATAAGCAGCCTACGTAACTCCAACTTAAACACAATATCATCATACCGATTCAAGAAAATCCGCCAACAAACCAACTTTCCTCCTTTATTTAGCAGAAAACAGCTTAAAATGTATTTATTTACTTTTAGGGTAACCTGAAATCCAAATTAATATTCTACATAATTCAAGTAAAAAATGCAGAGCAGATTCAAATCAGAACCAAAATACATCAATCACAGAGCATACTCTAAACCCCTTGATGCTCTATAGATTCTTCCAGACAAGAGCATACCATTCCCCATTCCCCAATATATTGTGAATCTGACAATCTAATCTACAGTACTATCAGGCAAACAATATATATATATATGAAAGAACAAAAATGATATGTAAAGCACTATTTTAGATGTTTTTTTTTTTCCTTTTTTTTGTGGAAAAAACTACGTTCAAGTTAATAAGGACAATATCATACAACAATGATGCCCAAACTACTCCATACATGGCCTCTAAAATAACGCAGGTTGTCATAGCAAGTAGTTACTTTTTACGACATCAATAAAGGATTATTCTCGACGACAGAACAGAATAACTGGGGCGTTATAAAATTATTTACAAACACAGCCAGGGGAAAAGATGTAAGAGGAATTTCAAAAGAATACCTCCGACCCTGAATAAATGAAGTCAGGCCTGAATGCATTTTTGCATGACCGTCATTCTCATATAGGAACAAAGTGACGACAACAACATTCAGGTGATAGTCCCGCTACAGCAGGATCTGTGAAGAAGAAGATGTACGTAGCCATGCACCGGAGGAGGTTATTTTCGTAGTATCCTTAGCCTGGGAAAGTAAATCCAAGACACACAAGTACAAAACTTCGCAAAACATGAAACTAAACCAAGTATGTCCAGTACGAGCACAAATCCACACACACACACACACACACACAAAAACATAAAACTAAGATAAAAATAAAATAAAATAAAAAAATAAAAAAAAAAGTAAAAAAAAAAAAAGAAAGACTTAGCATAGCACTCATATGATCATGCATACATAACAGTAATATAGTACCTCAAATTCTAACTTGCAAGACGTAGACACCTAGGAAAGGTGAAGAAGCATATATCGTTGAAAGAGTTCGCATACTTATAATATATGCGACAATTATCAATAGCATCACTGGAAAAAATGGGAACCTTACTTGATTAACATAAACAGTAGTCCTTGAAAAGCAAAAAGATGGCATAACTGTTAACTTGCAAGATAAGCTTCAACTTGAGGCCTGCTCAAACTACTCGGCGGATTAGTGGGTGGAAGTTTCCCTTTTTCACCAAGATCTGGCGGTGGATTTGTTCGTGGAAGTTTCTCTTTATCATCGGAATCCGGCATTATTTTCTCCTTCAATATGCCAGCCTTCTCTTTGAGCTTCTCAAGTTTCTCTTGGATTTTCTTGCGGGTTTCCGGTTTAACCCTAACTGCCTCAGCTGAATCTGTCGGCACAAAATTCGCTAGTAGGGTACTAGACAAGATCACTATTGCATCCCTCCGTGACAAATTAGCTATGATCTTCGATTGTTTATTCTGGTTTCTAGCCTGTATTGAAATGAATAGTTTATGAAAGGATCAGTTTACCTGCGTCAACTTCATGCACCTCATGCTGCTCCTCCAATCAGACTTTGACAAGTGTATCTATCTCTCAACTGTATACTCTATAGCATTTAGCCAGTATAGGAAGGTTATCAACGTCTAATTGGAGGAGCAGTGTGAGTTGAAGGAAGATGGCACATGAAAACTAATTCTGTTTATGAATACACACTAAAATAAAGAAATATTATACATTCACAGCCGATTAGCGCATAAGAAGTCAACAGCCGACTATTCTATTCACTTTGCTACTGCCTTCTTACGATCACACAATGGACACAATATGCTAGCAATGAAAGAGCTAAAAATAGATGAGACAAATTCAGTTCTTATGGCGAATGAGATGTTTACGAAACCGCCAAGTCATATAATACTAGGAAAGTACAAATCACTTCCTTTCATCATTTTATCCTCCTAAGTCCTAATCATTCCCACCAAAATCTTAACTACAAAACCCGATGCAATGCAACTCTATACCATTATGTATCCCGCCCTCGGCACCTAGCTGGCACACCAAACCCTGGCTGCCCCACTGGCCGAGCCTCCGAAAGCTACATGGATCCTTGTATATAAATTAAAGTACTATGTTATCATATTTTTTATTTGTATGTTTCTCAGCACTAGAAACATTCTTATTTAGATATTGCAAAAAAAAATATATAATTGGCAGCAGACACATGCATGACCCAAAGTTTTTCGGCGTGCACTTGCGCGTGAATCTAGCCTAAGCCAAATGCTCATCATTTCCTGGCCAAACCTTTTAACAATTAAAAGAAAAATAAAGATTAACTTAAGTAGAGAGTTAGGTTCAGCCAGAGATTGAATCCTGACATCGAAAACCATAATCCAAATAAAAAACCTGAGAAATCCACATTATCGAACTAGAAGGATCACCATGAAGTTCACGATTTTGTACTTGAAGGATTTCGAAGAAGACATTATCCGATTATGTCTATCCATCTTCAATTTTCAGCGTTCGAATCAGTTTTTTCGAGAGATGGATTCATAAATTGAAACTTGGATAACTATCCAATCTGCACAAACATGCTGTACATCGCCAAGATACGAATGAAACTTATTACTTCATCGTTTCCGTATTTGTTTTAGACTTTTAGTGAACAAAAGAAATTCCGAATCGGAGGTTTTTGCTTTAATGCAAGTAATAAATAATGGAACGCTTTAATTCATTTAGACGATATCGAATATAATTAACTTCACAAATTGCCATAGGGTGTGTTTGGCGGCGGCTGGTAGCTTGTAAAGAAATCTAGCTTGTGCAGCTGGTACATCTATCTAGCTGATCCTTCTAATATCTAGCTGATTGTATAATCTAACTGATTCTTATAAAAGTGTTTGGTAAATAAAACGTCTTAATGTAGCTGGTAGTTATAAAATGACAAAAAAATATATAAATAGTATCTTACTCATATATATGATTGATATTATTCAAATTATTAATAATCATAATATAAAAAAATGATTTCGCAACCTACCAAATATTTAATATATATATGATAACTTTTTCCTAAATTCTAATTACGTTGTCTAGTATAATGTCACGGCAGGATGTATGAGAGGTTGCGGGGGCACGACGGCAAGGTCGTGGCGGTGGATCGTAAGGATAGCGGTAGGGTTTCGAGGTTGCCTCTGTAATAACGTAGGGAAGAGATGAGATGAATTATATAGTGACATATATTGTAATTTATATACAGATGAGGGATATTTTAGTAAATAGTTATCTACAATCTAACAGCTTGTCACCACATGCTAGTGGAGGTAGCATGTGGGAACAAGCTAATTTTTAATAATCTATCATCTACAAGCTGTCTAATAAGCTACTTTACCAAACGCAGATTATAACTTAAAATTAGATTATTGTATAATCTACCATCTACAAGCTATCTAACAAGCTGAAACCAAACATACCCATAATCTACACTACATTAATAATGTCCAACAGTTATTCGATATAGAATCTTCTTTTCCATGACGGCTGCTCGATCAAGAATGATAATTCTTCAAAAAACATAATAATTTAACTGGAAAATTTAGAATACATTTGCTCACCATTAAATTGAAGAAACTTACTTGGAGATAGATTTCTCAAAAAAAAAATGTAGAAATTAACCTGCAGATAGATTTCTCAAAAAAAAAAAAAAAAAAAAAAAAAGAGAGAAATTAACCTGGAGATAGTGCGGGGAAGCAGGGAGCAGACCACTCCGGGGGAGATGAGAGTGCTTCTCCAAGAAAGGAGAAGGAAGGGGAGGAGGTGCGGCTGCTATCCGGAGCGACTGGAGCAAAGCCATGGCTAGCAGAGAACAAGATTGTCTTTTTCTTTTTCTGTTATTTTTCCTCTACTGTGTTAAATACGAAATTCTCGAGAAGACGGTCTGTCCCATTACAGCATTCGACGCTACTCGTATTGCCAGGCTGCCAGCAGGCCCAGAACTGATTTTATTTGTTTTTTGTGCAGTGCGTGTCAATTTGTAATTTCTCATTAACCGCATCTTAAATATTTAATTATTCAAGCACACGCATCTAATAAACTACCCAATAAATTACACACAATTAATTTTTATCACATACACACCTCGCGATTTGTATAATATTTTCGTGATCTACAAAAAAATATTAAAATTACAGATTTATCTATCGTAATGTGTGGTTTTAATTGTACCATTTCAGCATATATAATTTTTTGTGTGATTTTTTTGGGGTACATTATATAAGTAATTTCTCATTAACCTCATCTTAAATATTTAATTATTCAAGCATTTTTAATTTTTTATTTAGTATACTTATATAGTTGTATTTACTTATAATTTATATTAACTCTTATACTTATAAAATTATATTCGTCCTTATATAGGAAAATAATCACATTTAATGAGTAAATAAGTAGCAAACTTAAATAAACTTTTAGCAAGTATCGGTATCCTTATCTGTATCTACAATATCTATATAAACTTCATATATCAAATAAAATATTAGATCTTCTTCTTTTTTGGAAAAATTCTTAAGACGCTAATGTCTTAGTGAGATGACTATTAATTTTTAAACTCTCTAAAAATTTAAAGCTTCCAAATTTTCATATAGAATCCATTTTGTTAAAAAAAAAAAAGAAAACTTCAAATATTCAAAAATTATAAAAATTATGCAAATGTTTAGTTTAAAATATTTTATGAATTACAATGGCATATATGCAAATATTTAAAAACCGGCGCCCATTTACAACCGGTTTCATTTCTTGAATTTAGGAAGTGATATGGCACTTCAATTTTTAGATGAGCAAATTTTTTAAAGTAAATGTAGGTCAAACTCCTTCAATCTTTTTTTATATTATTTTAACACATTTTAAATTTATATATCACCTTATCTTCTATTAATAATGAAGTAGTAAAGTAAAGTCACACAATATTTTTTATGTAGAAAGTTACATACTATTTCGAGAAAAATTACGAGTCATGCGACCAACGACAGAAAATATACTAAGTAAAAAAATGGTATAAAGTGTGTATTCCCTCAGATTTTCTCCGAGCTTACCATGAGCCTCCGCCCTAGTTATAAGTGTTCTCTCTACCTTTCTTATTTGCTCTAAGATCTGTCTATTTCTTGATGATGCCTGTGTCAAAAAAAAAATTTGGAGGTACCAAATCTAGTATATATCCAAATTATCTCGTCAGCACGTATCCAAATTATTTTATAATTGTCTTTGACCGATTTTTACTTTTAGATCAACTGATCGTTACGTGACCTAATCGTAGCACAGAGCTTCAAACTATACAGAGGTCCTTAACAACGGCTTTGGTCCTATGGCCACAAATCTGTTTCATACATGTTCGGCCTCAGTCCATGTCATGTGGCATGCTCCATATTCACGTGGCGTCTCCTTGACGGGTACGTGGCAGGTTAAATCAATGTTATATCAAAAGTGATACCAAAACTCTTCGCAAATACCATAGCTTTAGAAATTCTATCTCTAACGTCGACTACGTACCCGATATTTATCATGAGAGAGTGACTAATAAGGGGGTGGGTAACAATTAGTGGTTTTAAGCATTTCTTCCAACTTCCAGGAAAGTTGACTTATGACTTTTCTTCTTCGTTTGACTTTTTGGATGACTTTGAAGGAAGACCATTGACTTTGAAGGAAGGAGATGGGAAACATACTACTTGGTAAGCAATATTTAGTTTTATGGTGCTATTATTCTCGGAGAAATTCCAGAGTAAATCATATCTAATTGCTATACATTATGATTTTTTTTTTTGGTCAAATGCTACACATCATGGTAACAATATCAAAATTTAGACTTTTCGGTTGATAGAATATAATGTGTCTTTTTTTACTATTTGTAATTTTATCTATTACAATCTATATATAAATATATAAAATTAGATGATTAAAGTTTTTGCGTTACGTGATATTTTAAATAATTTTTAGTGTCCTATTTGATATGTGCTTTTATTCTAAAAAAATCATATAATAGTTATATTAATCGATAGAAATTTTATAAAGTCATTATAACTTATTAAAATATATGAAAATTCTAATATTAAAAATAAATACTTAATAAAAATAATCTAAATAGAAATATTAATATAAAATAATTATATTATATATTATATAATGTATATTTTATAAATAAAACTTTTATTATATATATATATATATATATATATATATATATATATATATATATATACACACACACACACATATTATAATTTTTTTTTATAATAATCCAAACTTTTTTATTATAATTTTTTTTTTTAAAAAAAAGAAAGATAATAACGCTGGACAATGACGTCTTATATGTGAAGCATTAGCTACTTATAGCGATTTTCGATACTAGGATCTAAATCCTAAAAGAAATGTATAAAAGAATTTGAATTTTGTGGAAATTTAATCGTCTATGTCTGTCCTATTTTGACATACACATTAATAATGACATGAATCAGAATAGTTTTAGTTCTAAATAAATATCATTGACTAAGAAATAACTCGTTAACAAGTAACCGGTAATGTTCAAAGTCACGAACGATCTGATTATTAAGTCAACCACGAACATTTTAATTTTTAAGTTAGTCAAATCTTCCACAAATAATTTTAGTCTCAAGTTATAGTTTTTTTCCACTTCGTCAATCGAAACTGATGTTCAATAAAAAGAAAATTCTTGATATTTTCTCCAAAAGATAATAAAAGAAAAAAAGTTTGATAATTTAAAGCCGCTCTGACCATACAAAGTCAAGCCCTCCATACACTGACTAGGAAAGAACTTCAATCCGTATATAAAGCTTCTCTTCTCTCCTATTCACCGATCCCTACATGAACTAATAAACCCTAAAACAAGTGATCTGCTTCAGCCATGGCGATCTCAGGAGCCTTCTATTCTGTAGCAGCTTTCATGGCGGCATGGAAGAAGAAGCTCCAGCCCAATCGTAAATCACTTTCCAAGCTCCATTTAGCCAGAGTTAAGGCGGCGGTGGCGCCGTCGCTTTCCAGAGGTGCGAGTTTCGTGCCGTTTCTTGGAGCTAAGATGAGAGTAAGCAACGCGAAGGAAGATGAGAAGCGAGAGATTAGGGTTTATGAACAAGAAGAAGAAGATCATGATGCTGATGAATTAGATGATGGTGATGACGACGGAGTTTGGAGGAGGACTATCTTGATGGGCGAGAAATGTCAGCCGTTGGATTTCTCTGGTGTGATATACTACGATAACAAAGGGAGGCAGTTGACAGAGGTCCCGGCGCCACGGTCGCCGGCGCACAGCCTGCTACACCCCTTCGCAGACCACTCCGCCGGGAAAGACAGCTCAACATGCTAGACCTCCCAAATTTTCTCCCGAAAGTTCACTCTGCTCGTAAGCTTGTGGCTGATACGTGCATCCTGAATTTTACTCTTTGACTACAGTTCAAAAATTATGGTTAAAAAATTATGTCCAATAAAATATTATATGATATTCTTCGTATGAGAAATTTTATCTTAGAAAAATAGTTTGGTTTTGAGTGGGGTTAATTACTCACTTTTAAGAATTTGTTAATACATGAAGGTTCTAGTGTGTTTGTTTGTTCTATGATAATTTATACCTCGAGTATAATTTTTTGTTCTGTCTAAATCGAGATGTTATGATTTTTCGATTAGTGAAACAGAAATCGATATTACCAGTTAATTTATCTTTTATAACAGTTATATAAACTAAACTTTTCACGCGACACTCAAGAAAAGATTTAACTATTTATTATGTTAGGTTTGGCTATATGAGAATCAAGGAAAGCAGCCACATATATTTATTTAAATTGCTGCTTTTTGTAATGAGTAATACTAGTAATCCCATTGATTTATCAAAACATGTGTGGCATCTATGTTAGTGGTAAAATTGGTATTTGGTATAATATATGGGATAGCGAGATCTAAGTTTGTGGGATCTATATGTGAATAAATTCTTTGGTGAATATGGGCCAAGCATTTGGTATAATTCATAGGGTCAAGCATTTTCCTTTTGCAATTTAGGCCACGCATAATTCTCTCGATCTTGCTTGTGCGTTTGGGTCAGTTTGAATTACTATATTTTAAGGAATAATTGCAAATCAGCCATCTTTCGAAAGATTTTTTTAATTAACTTTTAAGAATAGTGAAATTCGAAGAAATGAAGAGCTGATACGCATATGTCCTTTATTTTGATTAATATAAAAATTATATATTTTATCAAAATATATAATTTTTACGTTGAAATTTTTTTTAAAAAAATATATAGATATTATTTTAAAAAATGAGGGCAAAAATTGAGGATAGAGAATGGAGAAGGGAATTTGAGTTCCCGCAACGATGGGGGAATGTTGCACCACAATGTGCAGGAGAGAGCTAATCATGTGACATTCACGTGATCTCTAACTTCGGAAAAGCTTGTCTATCCTTTCTTTTTGGAATTTTACATAATCAGACTCTTCTACTCGGTTTTTGCATGCACAACTCCTTCGGCACAATCACTCCGTCTTTGTTTTGTTTTGTTTCTTTGAAAATTATCATAAAAAATTCTGCCTCTAACCATCTATATTGTTTGAATTTTATAATAGATAAATATATTAATTTCAGCATCTCATACTTCAACAACAAAAAATTAAGTTCCAATCTTTAACTTGAAAATGTCCGAAAATCTGTCACTTTTTATATAATATAGAAAGTATAATTTTCCTATATTCTCGCGGACTATATCCTCGCGGATGGCCTAGTAGATTCGATCCTAAAATCTCCTTTCGGTTCGTAAGAAGGAAGCCCTACTGGTGATCATCTTAGGTTCACTCCTTACCTTTTCATAGGCTAAGAAAGCAACTTTGATTCCTACCATGTACATAAACTAGTTTAGAAGTTATTCGCCATTTACGAATTGTAATTTAAAGAGATATTAACAAAGATACAACACAAATCATGCCTGATAAGAAGAATATATGAAACTTAATAATTTGTTGTAGGCTTTCAAAGACACCGTGATCTAGATAACATATAATTGTATGATCTTGTATTTTAATTTTTACTTCTTCAGACCGAAGATCTTACTGATGCAGTCTTCTTCAAGATATTATTGCATATATCTTACCTTTTCCGAATCTCACTATGGTAAGACTTATTATTGTGATGATATTGTTGTTGAGGTTTTTATTCAAGGGCCCGATTATTATTTTTTATAAATTTAGAAAAAAATTAGAAGGGTCATCATTGTTCTAATAATGTGCTAAAACAATCTCCCATCTTCACTATTTTTAACAAAAACTCCAAATGTATCACCTGCATTCCAAAAAAGATGGACTCAAGCTGTTGCTTCTTGCAACCCTAGCTTTTTGAGATAATTATATATTACTCCCTGCTTTTGTATCATATTTTTAAATAATATAAATTTATTTGGAAAATTTTACAAATTAAGAAATTTTTTGATGAAATCCCTTGTTATTTCCTACATAGTGGAAGGAAGCTTTTTCCAGGACCTTTTAAAAAAAAAAGATTGTTAATATGTTCTGTTATTGCACCAAAGATGGGGAAAAGGAAAGGAACCAACCTGCATGTTCTTGGATTTCATTTCCCTGAAAAGTATTTACATATCATTTAGGGAAGTGGAAGTGGGGAAACAGTGAGATAGATGGTCCTATCCTATGGACACTTTCGGTGACCTAAGGTTAGGCAAATCTAAAAAAGGGATAATTGCATATCAGGCTCTAATTTCAAAGTTATTAACAAATTTGTCACTAAATTTAAAATTCTTACAAATTAATTCATATCTCAAAATGTAGAAAGACTCTGCTCATAACTGGCCCATATAGTAGAAAAAATTTTACTACTATATAAGTATTTTTAACAAGAAGATTTGAATATAAAAAAAAAAAATTCATATGATGTACAACTTTTATGTACAAGTTTTAAAAAAATACTTTTTTTAGATATTTTGAGACTTCAAAGTCTTAGCAGATTTAAAATCGCTAACCCGTTAAAAAATATAGTGCATCAAAGTACCAATTTAAAAATATTTTTTTTAAAAAAAAAATTGAATTAAAAAAGTAGAATTTGCAATGCTTGTATTAAAAAAAAATACTTATAATAGCTGTTTTGGAATGTAAAAAATAACGGATTTAAAATGAGGGGTTTACTTGTAACACTGTTACCGAAGTAGGGGGTTAATACGTATGTTTCTCTTAAATAATATGCAAAAGTCTGATGCGGAACATGAACTTATCAAGATCAAAAGACTAAAACTTTTAAATTTATAGAACTTACATCGATGTCACATATAAGTTTATCTGTTACGACGGGCGCATAAAAGTAAGCTGATTATGTACAGTATTTTTCCACTATAATCTCAAAATTGGAGAGCGAGAGAGAGATTGTCACGTGGACCCTTTCGGTGAGTTCTTTTGCTTTCTTCATATGAGATTAGACTGAGTCTAAATCAAACGTAGAACACAGGAAGTTGGAGAAATAGATTCATTTCATGAATATGTCAATTATTTTTATTAATTTGTTTAACTTTGTCAAATTGTTTATGTAAGGTTATAAAACCCAATCGGAGATTGAACTGGAGACGCTATTGATTTCCAATTTTTAAACTTTAAACCGGTTCAACCAGCCGTCAATTTGGAAACCAAGTTTGGGTCAAACCGGTTCAATAGCAGGTTCCCGGTTCGATGGATGGTCTCGATTCAAATAGTTAAACCGGCCGGTCAAGACAGAAAATGCTGAGGTTTCTATTTATGCAAGATCAACTGAGAAATTTTATAATTCCGCCATAATTTAACCTAGCTCCCTGGTTTCTGTTGTTTTCTTCAAACTATAAATCATTCTCAATTTTAATGTGTATAATTTTGAGATATAAATCCGAAACATGGCCTTCTTTTGCATTTAAAAAAAAAAATAGGAAAAAAAAAGAGCCGACGTACATTTGGAGCACAGTCGTCTCAGATTAGTCGGCTTAAAAAGTCGGGAGGAGCCAGAAAAAAAAAGTGCACTAAAAATATTAGTTTGTGCAAGGAAAAAGAGAAAAACACTTCATGTGCACTTGTCTATGGAAAATTCATCTAGACCTCTCGAAAGTCTTAAGTTTGGACATTTTTAGAAATATAATAACTATTGAGCTATAATCCATTAACTTGTTCTATAGTTTTATTGTTAATATTTAAAAATATTAAAATTACAATTAATGTTAAAAAAATATTACCCCACAATGTATTTATTTTTCAAATTGCAATTTCAATGGCTCATAAGTTTCTTTTTTTTTTCTTTTTTTGTATTTGTTTTCCCTGATGACAAATTTGTAAGTACAACTAAAAAACAAAATTATTCTAAAATTTTTTCCAAAAACAAAATTCACATTAAATATAATATTTGAAAATTTTCTTTAATATACATTCATTATGTCTTCACAAAAACACATGTTTTCTGCTTTTTTAACAAAATATATACTTGGAATCTGTCCAGAATACTTGGAATCGATCTCCTTCCTCCTCAAGAAAGAGAATCTGTCAGTTGACTTACTGTCCAGTGTCCACTGAGAAACCACCGTCAAATTACTTTACTTTTTTGTCGGAAGTCACTTTCACAGATAACTTACGCCGTCAATCCTATGATGATGTAATATACGAGGTCGATTGGCAGAGCAATCAGCATCCCAAAAATAACCCTGCAGCCCAAAAAATAAATAAATAAATAAAATAAAAATAAAAAATGATGTTTTATATGGTGATTCAATACCCTAATAAAGTGTCTTTTGGAAGTGGTTTGAGGGAAGTGACTTACGCTGTGCTGAGGATGGCGGGATGAACGTTGTACTCCTTCGCGAACACGAAAGGGACGATCCCCTGCGGTAGAGCCGCCTGCTCCAATCGCAAATTAACACCATCAGATCAATTCACTTCGGCATCAGTTCAACAAAAAAAAAAAAAAAAAAATCTGAAAACTAACCTGGACGATGGCTACGCGGAGGAGGGGACCGCGAAGGCCGATGGCGATGGAGGCGGCGGCCATGACGGCAGGGCCCGTGAGAAACCTCACGGCCATCGCGAACGCCGCCACTGAGTTCCCGCACGCGATCATCTTCGGCTGCAGCGCCATGAACAGTCCTGCAAAATTAACGGAGGATTGGGTTATAATCTGTTGACGGCGTTTAACAGACAGTACAGCATCGCCCGACCACCCTCGTGCTTACGGGCCCCGGTCAGCCATTGGCTTCAACGCCGTTTGGTCCCACGTGTAGGGACCCTTATCCCACAAATTAGTTGGCCAAGTATGGATAGAAATGGACGGACCTAAGCTGAACATAGCCATTCCGAGCCCGGCATCGGACAGGATCGAGATAGACTTCTCGATTATCTTCGGCGTCGCAATATTCCACCTTTAAAAAGGTCAATCACAAATCAATAAAACAGTTAATAATAGAACAGCATATCTCGAGATGGGTGTAAGAAGATGATATGAGAGATGCAATATAACAGTTTAGTTGAGCTCACCGGAAGGAGACGAGAGACCAGACTAGCCCAATGAGTGACGAGTACGTGTTTGGGTTTCGAATGAGCTTGCGCCACACCATTATCAGGATGAGCCTCGTTATAACGCTCGCCGGCGGCATGCTGTGTTGACCTCCGCTGCCGCCGCCATTGCTGCCACCGCCGCCGCCGCATTTTTGGTGGAGCTCCGTCGTCGAGCTCGAGCCGAGCTTCGAGAGTCCCTCTGGTTCACCCATCCCTCTCTCCACGTCTTCCACTCCCTTCCTCCCTGCGTAGCTGAAGTCGTCCCCGTTCCGCGGGGGGTCGGCGGGAACGATCATGCGGATCTCCATGGCACCGGCGTCAGTGTGGTTGCCTCCGGCTAACTCGCCGCCGCCGTAGGCGTGCAGTCCACCGACCTCCGACACCGGCGATGCGCTAGAACTCCATACGAACATATGTAGCTCCTTCGTATCGTAGTTCACTTTGGGAACCGCTGGCGTCTTCTTCGGCGCTGCGGCGGCGATTTCCGGGTTCGGCGCCGGGTAATTTCCGAACTGCGGCGACCCTCCGCCGGCGGTATCAAAGTTGGACGGCCGGCGAGAGGACTGGAGCGAGCAAAGTTCTGCCAGCCCATAGTTTGACGGCCGCAGCGGCGGCGGATGTGGCGCTCCGCCGACCATGGCGTAGAAATCACTGTGGTTAAAGTTGGACCCTCTCGGCGTTGGATTTCTCGACGAGCTCAGCGAGCAAATCTCGGCGCCGGTGAGATTCGAAGGCCGCGGAGTAATCATCGAGAGAGACCTCCGAGAAGCGTTGGATCTCCGAACCGTCACGTGGATCTTCCCGTCGCCGGCGACCGCCGCGTCCGCCTGCAGCATCTCCCTGCCGCCGTCGAGGGAGACAACGTCAGGATCTACCCTGAAGCTCACAATGTCGCCGGCGGTGTCGGGGAACTGATCCACGATCAGCAACCTCGCCGCGCGGTACTCAAACAAGAACAGCATTAACGTGTACCAAATTATACATTGTAACACCACTACCTGCACCATCAACGGACCAGCGAAGGGCCCGTACATGGCGATCAACAACGGAATCCCCATGACAAGAGTGTTGGGTAAAGTGGATAGCGAGAAGAGGGTGATGGACCAGTCGAGTGAGCCCGAGGGGGCGACGTGGGACCAGACGGCGAGCGCGGAGAGGATGATGAGCTTCTGGAGGGTGTCGGCGGCGATGAAGCGGAAGTTCATGGAGTAGGGGTTGTTGGTGGAGATGAAGTGGAAGGAGAGCAGCGGGACGGCGAAGACGGCGACGAAACGGTTGATGCCGGAGCACTGATCGGGAGTGAAGATCTTCCACCAGCGGACTGAGCCGTAGGCTAAGATCATCGCCACGTACAGCGGCACCATGGCCGAGAGGACCGTGTATAAGTCCCTCCATGAAATCATTGTTATCTTCTTCTACTGCAGAGAATGAGTGGAAGGTGAAGACGTTATTGAGGTTCTTTCACGATTCACTGGTAGTGCTGGTGGTGTATATATATAGAGATTGAAAGGGGGGCAAGAAGCAGCAGCTCCTGTGAAAGTGATGACTTGGATTTATTTATTTTTTTTGTTAAATTCTTTTTTTATGAGTACCCACGAAAAATTTTTATCTTACAATTATGTTTAAGCACCGACTTTATTTTCTTTATTACAAACAAATTTCTATTTTTATCTGATTATATATATATATATAGAAGAAAAGTAAAGTTTGGAGTGCTTGTTTTGTATTGAAATTTTCTAAAAAATATTTATTAAATAAATATTTTAAGACTATGAAGTTTTTATTGGTAATAAAAATTTCAGACGTTCAAAAAATGTATTTAAAAATATTTTTAAAAAAATTAATTTAAAAGTTCTAAAGTAAATGAAACAATTTTTAAAAAATATTTATATATATGATTTAGAATTCTAAAAAAAATACTTTGTAGATTTTTTAAAAATTAATGACTTATTTAACAGAGTGTTTACAAACAATAAACTTTTTCAACAAAACAATAGATTTTTATTTTGTAACGAACACGTACGGTAACATAGCATGCGAAAAATTCAGTCACTTTGCAGAAAGAAGAGCTTTCCACAAATTTGTCCCACAACTTCACCCATAAACTTGCACAAGTCCGACCATGTTTTGCTCAAAGAGCATTGTAACAGGCTCCATAATGTGCCCAAATATCTACCCGAGGGCCGAGTCGCATGACACCATAACCGTTAAGCGCAGTTACTCACGTGTTAACCGCAGTTAACTGTTGTAACAAATTTATAACTTGCCACCACCGTTAACCGCAGTCGCACGACACGAGAGGAACATATACTTACGGCGGAAATGGACTAACGATCGTGGCCAACGCTGCCACACGATGCCCGGAAAGAGGAGGAAGGCAAGGGCGACGACAGTCTTGGTGGTATAGCGGACTGATATTTGTAGAGAAAAATTGATTATGCTGGACAACGTGAAAGGAAAGATATAATTTTTTTAGGACGTGATAGAGTTTTAATATTCCAACTTCTCTAAAGAATTAGGTATAGTGGACTGATATTTGTATCTAAACAAATAAAAATTCTAAATAAATGTTTTATAGAATTAATTTTACTAAAATTAGTTATCCACTACATCCTCAGAGTGAATATGTAATATTCAACGTGGATTTGATAGATTGTTGGATTTTCACCTAGAATGATGTAGAAAATTTATCTTTTCTATATTTTCAGAGGATAATACGAACCTCTAAATCTGTTCTAATCAAGAACTAAAACTTTCTAGTTAGTAGACTATAGATCGGTGACATTAATGGACAATATCTGGTAAATACATATGATTTGTCAATGGACAATATCTAGTGAAGTGGATGTTGTCTAGCACAGATTATCAAAGTGCCATGCATCATGGCTGTCGAAGTGGGTCCATAAGAGACCAGCAACACCAGAAAAAAAAAAAAAAAAAAAAAAAAAAAAAAAAAAAAAAAAAAAAAAAAAAAAAGAAAGAAAAGAAAAGGCTTTGAGCTTCTTGCAAAATGTGTTTTGAGACTCCCTTGTGTATTGAGTGTATGATTCTCCCGCCAAATAAAACTCCAATAAACTTATAGTTCCAACACAAATAGTAATTTGTCTAGATAAAAAAAGAACAAAAAAAAAAAAAAAACTTAATTGCAATCGATTTTATGCGAGATCAAGTCTCAAATAATCTTATGGCCATGCACTTGAAGTAAATCAGCGAATTATTAGGTATATACTAGTAGTTAAAGCAAAGGGCCGATCAAGAGTCTTGGAAAGCAACCTTCGTCAGAGTATGGTTATATATATATATATATATATATATATGATATATATATAATATATATATATTTAAATAATTTAAATTATAACCATAACTTTTTGGTATATATCGTACCGTTTTCGGATCTGGCTCATATGGGACTTTTTACTAGGTTGTTATTGTATAATAACAAGCAAAGAAAGGGGTAATGAATGATAATGAAAGAACACTGAAAGCTAATAGTATACATGGAAAGTGAACAAAGGATCCAAATCATTGTTAGTTAGAACAGGAAAGTGAAGCTGCAAGTGAAGAGAGCTTTATCATTTTATGTTTGGTCATTTCGAAAATGCCCTAAAGATGTGTATATATGGACATGTCCTATCCTCCGAGGCTTTTTTTTTAAGACTTAGATGTTTTTCCGCCGCTAAAATTCTAGAAGGTTACTCCAAATTCCAAAATCAGAAGCACCCGTCGCACTTAAATGACAGCATCCATTGCATTTGAGGGATGCACGTGCACATTATCGCTAGCATAGCATCTATAAATATGTGTGATTTGACAGTGCAAGGAGTCGAAACCGCTGATGAAGGTTCCTGAGCTCAAGCCCATCTACTATAACACTCTCACCTCGAACCTCCCAAGTTTTAAATTCAAACTAGCTAGGTAGGGTACTTGTACTCTTTAAAGAGCAATTCTAGTAGCCAAAGTTCATCCTAACAATAACTGAAGTTCACTTTGAACACCATATTCGGGAGAAAAATTGGGAGCTCTAGCGTATCTATTTTCTAACCTTCAAATTTTTGCAACAATTAACTTAGTTTATCTGCTACTGGTATTTATTTATAAAGAAAATAATAATATAAGTTATTTATTTGCCTTTATATATTGTGTTACTTACCGACCAGCGTTGATCTAATTGGTTAGCGTGGCTAGATGCTAGGAGAAAATTGAGATCGGATCCTCTGTGGTAAAAACCACAGGGAATCCTCTATGGTACGTGATCTGAGCCGTTCATCTGACACAGTACGTATCACGATTTTTTTTTATTAAAACTTTCGTCGACTTATTTGATCTATTTTTAAGTACTTTTATGAAAAATTTTGAACTATAGAGTTGTAAATTTTAATGTGATTTATAATTTTGTATTTCAAAACTTTAGAAAAAAAAAAGTCAAACTATATGTCAAAGTAATGATCAAAAAATTTTATCATCATTTTGATATATTATTTGACATTTTTTAAAAAAAACTGTGAACTATAAAATTGTATATCACATCCAAATCTACAACTTTGTTATTTAAAATTTTTCATAAAAATGCTTAAAATTGGACTAACAAAATCGATATAAGTTTTATAAAAACTCTCGTGATGTGTGCTAGGCCGAATGAACGGTCCAGATCCTCGCCACAGGTGATCCTTTATGGTTTTAACCACAGGAGATCCGATCTTGAGAAAATCATGGTCGGCACCGTACAAGAGGCAGGTGTTCAAATTTTAATAACACTTGATTGGGAGTGATTTAATCTTAATGTAATCCGTTCACGGTTGAGATATATATAATAAAAATCAAACTCGGAGGTTATAGACATAACTTGTGGGCCCCTCTAAGAAAATTTCTAGCATGCCCTATCTGGAATATCATTTATACGCACCGAAAGATGGATCTTTTACTTTTATCTCTTAAATTACTGAGATATGCATCTAACGTACTGTGTTTTTTTTATCTTTCTTTCTATCTCTCTCTCTCTCTCTCCCTCCATATATATATATTGTTTCTAACATTTTTCAAGCGTATAAATAAAAGTTGATCTAACAAGATATAAACTATTGAAATGGGCTAATCGGGATACTTGCCTTTTGTTTAACTTGGTTCATTCATTCGAAGGGAATACTCTCCGGGGGGACAAGTGACTTATGAAATATAACTCACGAATTCGAGTTCTGCCTCTGCAACGAGGAAATGAATTTTTTGAGTTTTTGAAAAAAAAAAATTTTGAAGATTGTAGCAAATATGTGCTTATATCTAATGTGCGTATCAGAGAATAATACACGTTCAAAAACATACTTTTTGACCATAATTTTTAAAATTATAATTAAAAAATTATATCAAATAAAATAATTTGGTTTTTGTGAAGACCTATCGCAGATGGTTTACGGAGCATCTGCCCACTAGAGAAGAAAAGTACGTACAGTTGCATGGGAGATATTCATTGCACCGTCATCAACATTATCATCCAAATGCAGCATAAATTCCACAGACCAGAACCCGCGCAGGCCTGGACAAATAAAAGAAGCTCCAGCTTACACGTGCTAAGTTTGCCACCCAAGCTGGTGCACATGTGCATATCCATCTGTCTGTTCTTCTTGCCGTAATATATGTCTATTAGGCCTCCCGTCCTTGAGTCGATCGACAGGCATGCGGTTCGTGAGCGTACGTCCCGGATTCGAACCCAAAAATGCCCTGAAATAGGATTGTGTCAGCGCCGCGTGTTTTCAACGGATTGCGAGAAAACTGATGGCTGCGTATTGCAGTACTCCATGTCTGGTTCGGGAGTAGACGTCAGACCGGAGTTTTACTCCTTGCGCACATCTAGGTCCAATGTGGACTGGAGGTGTGCGTAGACGCGAGTTAGCGGAGACCCGGGAGATGTTTCGTTTCGTTATCTCAAAAAATATATCTGTCTATCAGCTACTGCTTTTCAAACTCTTCCAACACTGTCCCCAAAAAATTCTTGTTCAAATCAATTGAAAATTTCTGAAAATTTTAGAAGCTTAGTTTAGTATTATTAGTAGCATATCAAAATATTACTAGCAGCATATCATAATATTATAAATGAGCAAAATATGCAGGATGAGCTATGTTAGTATTATTAGCAATATTCCATAGTATTGTGATATAAAGTATAATAATGTTGTAAAATTGAAGTTTGTGTTATTGTAATAGAATCTTCGAGACCGTGTCATTTTGACCTCTCATTAATATACAATTAGTTGTTACTTTCCAAATGTAAACTAAATAAATAAAATTTATAAGAGTTTGTGGCATGTACAATATCTGTTCGTACCGTGCCGCTAACTCTGATACAGGCACAAGGCTCTGCACTAAAAATCATATTATGAAGTGAAGTTAGTGTTTGTAGAATACTATTCGATATTATTATTAGTCGAAAATTAAGGTCTAATTATTGTTCAGCCCTAGGTCAAATTTGTATTTCCGAATAGCCCTCCCGACCAGATTCCTTGCTGATCGGCCCCTGTCAAAAAAAATGATTTTTTTGGACAAAAATACTCATGTACCCGTTAACACTTTGGAGCCCTAAAATATATATATTTAGTAGTATTATTTAGAAAAACTTTTAAAATAAAAGTTGTAAATCTTGATGAGATTTATAAATTTTATTTTGAAAGTTTTCTAAATAGATATTTTAAGGGTTTTTATTTCAGTTGGTTAGCGGGTCGCCTTTTAACATTTGGGAGTCACAAAATACATATCCAGAAGTATTTTTTTGAAAAAGTTTTCAACATAAGATCTACAATTTTTATGTTGAAATTTTTTTCAAAAAATACTTTTAGATAGGTGTTTTGGTGTGTCAAAGTGATGGAATATATATAGGGATATTTTCGTCCAAATAAAAAAATGCAAAGGACGCGCGCTGTAAAAGACAGTTTAGAGGGGTCGTTGCAAAGTGGAAACATGGGGGGGCTAATCTGATAGATCATAAAAATGGGGGGAAGGGGGGAAGGGCGCAGTGCAATTTGCTAAAAATTATTTGAGATAGAAGACAGACAAGCGCGGATACTGGCGTCCTCTTATATTGGTTCTATGGTAACAAGTGGGTTAAATTGGAAAAAAAAAAGTGCTCCTGGTCTCTACGTGCATGCATGGGTGCAATACCCTAAAGATTGGAGGTACGTAAATGGTTTTAGTGCTGCTGCCAGCCAAGATGAGTGCATTCAAAATGGGCTCGATGAATGCATCCAAACGTTTGAAGAAAACAATTATTATAGATCGGTTTTCATATTTACACCATCAGCTACATACCTAACAGTCAGGGCATTAGTAATATTTATGTTTACACCAATCAGCGTTGGTTCTGCTGGCTAGCGAAGTTGAATATTAGAAGAAGACCACGGTCTATTCCACGTGAAAAATAGATCGATAGTTTCAATTTCAACATCTGATTGAGATGATCTATCCCGTACCACTCAGTATCAGATCAAATTATAGTATATAAAGCGTACTCGATGGTCAAAACAAAAAATATATATATTTATGTTTACAAAAACTATAAAGGCATGTCTAACGGTCTAATTTTGGCCATACCTTCTCATGCATATGTGCCATGGCGTGCGCATAATCCACGACTTAAATTCCCCCAGATATACTCCATGACTAGTGATAAAGTGGCTAGTAGCGACGATGAGACTCGTACAAAGCAACTATGCAGAGAAAGCAAGAATCATGCGAATATAGTGGAGCAATACAAAGATTTGCGTTCTTCGGCAGAAATGCCTACGTTCACGTGCAGTTGTAGAAAATAATTCATTATGTATGCGAGGGATTACAAAGTATCTAGCCTTAAACCGAATGGCGCTAACATGTATTTATAGCAGCACCTAAATCTAATAAGATAAACTAATACTTGATTAGGAGAAAAAATTCCATAAATATCTCCGTGAGATTAGCTTCCATGACCGTCTTGTTGGCCGCTTCCTTATGATGCTTCATGTCACGTGCACCGATTAATACATAACGTGGGTACTAAGATATTTCGGTCTCTTCATTATGGTGTTACGCGTCACGTGCGCCGAACAATACACAACGTAGGTACCAGAATATTTCGGTCTCTATCAACTAGTAAAGACTAAAGAGTTTAGGTGAGCCGAGTGACAACCTGAAACTCCTACCATTTCGCAAGGCGATTGGTGGCGGATTGGTTCTTACTTCAATCACTGTTCAATATCCATCGACAAATTTAAAGAAATAAATTGGACTTTCCATGATTTTAAGCCTAATAACAAAGAGATTCTTCAATATGCAAGCACAAGTTGGTTGAAAATAGTATGTCATATATGTGAACATTGTATGCACAACACGACACGAGTTGAACACAGCAACAGGGACCCGATTTCCCATCATATTGACCATTTATATCTCTTGCTCAATTAGGAGATGAATTTCAAGATTTATAAATCTTCATGTTTTGCCATTGTCTTCTTTTTTGACTCATAATGCAGCTCCTTGATAATGCCTTTGCAATTCTATCTTTGGGGACATATCAAACATTAGGGCCACTTTTTAAGCCGACTAATCCAGATCACGGCGATTATATGCATTTAAGATAGTCAACCCTCTCTCAAGAGAGAGGATAGGAGGTTCAAACTCGATATCTTTTTCAGCCAGCTTCAAATTTTGTCCTAACTTAATTTTACAAGTACCAATCCAAATTGCTTACCTTAAAATAACTTATTTTGTGAAAGTGCCAAATCAAAAATTAGTACATAATATTTCATGATACACAGGATCGCAAATAAGAAAGCTTGTAGAGTACTTGTGAGGAAAACGCTCGTGGCCGACCTCTATGACAGTGAACTTGCCATATTCATCAACTTCCGCATAACTACGAGGTATTACGAGAATCATATATGTTTTATTATAATAGCATGTATGCATGGGATCTTCTATATCTTCCGGAGTTCAACTGTTCAATCCAACGATAACACTAATAATATTGTAGGTAGAACGGAGCTTACCAGAATGCCACTCATGTCGTGTCGGCCGGTCTCGCTGTCCCATGTATGTATTGGATATTCTATCTTAGCTGTGAATGCCAGAGTCAGATGTTGCACCAGATTTGCCCTTACAATGAAATATGGATATGGTATCCTTAGTTGTCAACTGAGGACACATGATCTTATCTCTCCTCTTATTGTTGTCCCTTGGCTTGATTACACATCAGGCCCCCTTTTTTAAAACTTCACGAATCAGACCCCTTAAAAGTTAGAAGTCCCAAATCAGCCTTTGGATGACAGCATTACCACGTTAGCAATTTCAGAGGCTAATTTATCAAAAATTATCTTTCGGAAGGCTGATTTGTCAAAAATTTGCCCCCCCCCCCCCCCCCCCCCAAGGTGATTTGTAAAACTCCCTTGTCCCTTTGCAAAGGCTATAGAGCATACCTGACCTGAGGTAGGGTGGGTAGGGCTTTTAAGACGATTAGGCAGTGCTCCGAGCTACTCCTCGGCCTCTGAACCACCCTTTCGCATTGTGTTAACTTGTAAATTGTATTTTAATCTATATATTCATATCATTTAATTTGAAAATTTTTGAGACCGTTATGTGTTTTTATTTTTTTATGAATAATTTTATAATTCAAAATTTTTAAAAATTATCTCAAAATATATTTTTAATAAGTTGGGAATGAGAACTATATTCGGACCACACTTTTAATAGAAATATTGTAGAGGTTTCAAAGACGATTAGACAGTGCCTGAGCTGCTCCTTAGCCTCAGGACCACCCTTTCGTATTGTGTTGTATGCTATTTCTCGAGAGCCTTACATGGTTGGAGCCGGAAGCGCGACAAATGACAAATGCAATCCCCCGTCCAAATCCTCCTTAACCCATTTGACGAAGCAGGTCTCACGATCAAACAAACATGAACTGAGAATTGAGGCTGCGAGCCTGAGACCGGGCCCAACCGCTAGGGTTTCCAAGCTAAAACCCCAAAGAAAAAAAAAAAAGAATAAGAAGAAAGAAAGAAAGAAAGAATGCTACATTGTGAAAGAGCAAATTGCAATGTTGAGCCAGGTAACGTTTAATATTAGACGACAGCTCATGGAATACCACAATAATAATTTTTAGACTATTATTTATATGATGATCTCTAATATGCACATATTGAAACTTGATATAGCATGAAATCAGGCTAACAACAATTCCAACTTTTGAAGACTCTATTCTGTTGGTGAACCGAACCAAAGTGGACCAACCTGACCCACTTGAAGGACAGAAGGCTAGCCTAACCTTGTTCTAGAGGACCAATCGCTCGATGAACCAACAAGTCTCTTAGACCTAATCCCCATAAGATCCAAAAAGAACAAACCATAATGGGTTAACCCTCCTGATACCGAGCTGCTCGCCTAACAACTCTAACCCGGTGTCACGGGGCTAGCTATAAGTGCCTTAGACCCTGTGCGGCAACATAGCAACTCTTGTAGCAAAAGCCTTAATGATGCTAAGCTCAGCCTTAAGATATCACAAAGATGGCTAGAAGCGGGAAGAAAAGAGCAAGATTCAAATGAATGCAAAGAGTAAAGAAGCTTTTGTATTGCATACTTGAAAGGTTTTACAATTCTTCGATGTCCTTACAAATGAACCCCCACCTCTATTTATAAGGGACTTCATGAAATTACAACCGTTGGATGGGCCTAAGGAGTTGCAATCCTAGCCATACACCTATACATGCTCTAGAGTGGTCCCACGATATTTACATTATACATGTTCCTAGGAAATTCTAGAGAACTCCTTTAATAAGGCCTTAGGTTTCCTTAGTCACGAGCTGAACCGCGTGGCCCATGCATTGCCTTATGCGCAGCCCAGATGTTACCTTGGTCAAGGTTTTTAAAACCGTACCGGTGGCCGAACCGGTGAGGCCACCGGTTCCGGTTCAACCGGTTGAACCGGGGGGTTCAACCGGTTCAACCGGTTATATATATATATATATATATATAATTTGTATGTGTAAATATTTATAGTAAAACTAAATCCGTATGTGTAAAATATAATTAACTAAAATATATAAATAATATTTAATTTATAGTAGGCTGTAGGTGGATATATCAGAATATTTTACAAACTTACAATCATCGAAATCAAACTAAAGGTCTCTAACTTAATAGATAAATATCTGATATTATCACCCTGCACAATTATTTATAGTTATTTATTTATATTTATATTTATATATGTATATTTAATATTTATTTGTATATAAAGAAAAATATTTTTTAATGATCAAAATTACTATACAAAGGATTCTTGTAATAGATTAAAAATTCCGACGACACTTAGATAAAAGTAATATGAGACAATATAATATTATATATATAATATATATTATATATTATTTATATATTTATATATTTATTTATTTATTTATTTATTTATTTTATTATTTATTTATTTATTTATTTTATATATAAATATAAAAAAAATATATAAAAAAATAGAAAATCCGGTCCAACCCGGTTTAAACCGGTTTTTCCGGTCAACCGGTTCTGGCCGGTTCTCGCGCTATCCGGTTTGATGGGTTCATTCGGACCGGACCAAGGTCCGGTTCCCGGTTCAACCGGTTGAACCGGCCGGTCCGGTCCGGTTTTTTAAACATTGACCTTGGTTGTGGCCCATGCATTATTATGGACATGTGCCGCCCAGCGCGGCTTCAGTACATAGACCGCTGGCCTTGGCCTATGTCACCGGCCAACATCGACAGAGCCAACATTGACAGGGCCAACCTCGATGCAGCCGATCTTATCTATTGGTTTGAACCAGTTGAACAACATATATCAACCTATTCAACTGAAATACAAATCCAAACAAGTTGAGCCACCATTTTCCCTGCGCGTCTCTCTTATAAAAGTTGCTTTATTGCATCTTTGGATTTAATTAAAGTGGGTCAACCCAACCCACTCGAAGGACCGATGGAAAATAATTTTAGAGAACCCACCTGACCTTGCTCGTAAAAATCAACCCATCCTGGAAGGATCGAATGGGCATAGGCCGATGTTGACAAGACCAAGCCGACTCGACCTAGCCCCCATAAAGTCCAATAAGACCAAACCAGAGAGGTCAGCCGTCCTGAAAACTGAACTGCTCGCATGAGAAATCCAACCCCGCCAACATTGACAGGACCGATCCAATACAACTCAAACTTACCTACTCAATCGGTTTGAACCAGTTAAACAACAAAACTGCTGATTCAACTAGTGTATAAGTCCAAACCAAATGAGCCACAATTTCCGACAAGGTCAATTCAGCCATTTAACAACACTATTACTCTCTGCAACAGATTTTCCGACGCAAAGAAATAAATAAATAGAAGAAAACAGAGAATTTGTGCTAATAGAATGGGTTACTTCTAGCGTCAGTCCATGTCCATCACCTGCACCCAAGAGGCTAAATTTCATCCATCCCCACCGTTGGTACACCAAGAAGCGACCTTAGGTGCAAGATGTGCCACTAGAGGTGTAAAAACATCGAGGGGCTCATAAACAGTTCCAGCTTGATTCAAATTAGGTCTAAATGAACAGAGTGATACTCGTATTTAACTCGATCTGCTCATGAGATCGAAAAAATTGCTCAATAAGCCAAATAGATAATTAAAAGATATAGACAGATATAAATTACAAGAAATCAATATAATAACGTACAAACGCAATAAAACATAATAAGAACCAAAAAAAAAACACCAATATAAACTCACAACTTATCTATAATTAAGTTGGACATGGGCTCGAGCCAAACTCGACTTGAACTCAATTTTTTTCAAACAAGCCAAGTCGAGCGATGCACTACTCAACTAGACTCATTTTCACCCCTTTATGCAACCATGCAAGCCTCAATTCATTCGTACCTTAGTCCTGAACAATAGAAGTACAAACGTCTCTGCATACGTTAATATCTACAAGTATAAGCACATATTTTCCTGAAAATGACCTGTAAAACATAATTGGAAAACAGAACGGAGACGAACCGTCTAGCGAGTAACTCAGAAGAATACAAGAAAGCTTACAAGTATCCAGCTTGTTGCTATGAAAATGCGTTATCGTCGTACCACATCTAATGAGAAACTTCCATCAATGCCACTCCCTCGGTTTCAGTATAATCCGAAATTCCTACAGAAAAATATAACACAAGATATCTCCGCTGTTGAGAGGTTCTCGGAAAGGCTTAACACGCTAGTAACACTTTCTACAGCCTTTCGCTGGCCAAGCAAATCCTCCCATCCATGGGAAACTAAAACTAAAGCCGGAGATTTTTTTTTTTTTTTTTTTGAGGAAAAAAAGTGTCTTTATCTAATCAGCACTACCTCTAAAAGCATCAGCTTTAAAGTTTCCAGGGCTAATAACGGCGAGTATAACAAGGCCACCGAGCAAGACAATCGATATGCCTAGGAAATTTACGAGAAAGGCCTCATTTGAGTAGCGTCCGATGACATTATTACTTTGTAAAAAGGTGGCTTTCTCTAGTAGTCCAGTAGCGGCGGTTGCGACGGCAAGAGCATATATGTACATTCCAAAAAACACATGCCACAGAAGCAAGCTTGCTCTGCTATTTCTTGAACCACCGGGATACCAGAACGTCGCAAATCCAGTGCCCCACTAGAAAGAGCACGGAAAACAAATTTTATAAGCATGAGGGGAAATAAATGAGATTCAGATTATTCGCTACAACATGCTTGTGCAACAGAAGAAGTTTATAATACCTGAATGGCAAATGAAAAGAAGCATGCCAATCCTAACCACGAGTGTAGGCTGTAAAAATTGGCAATTCCCTTATCAATGTGAAACTTGTAAGCTGCCCATATCCCAATCGATCCAAAACATAGAGCTGCAAACTGTATTGAAAGATGAATCGCCTTTTTAAGATTCTTGGTACCCGAGATCGTCTTGTATGCTAACATGGCTGTAGTAACGCAAATGATATGTTAATCAAAAATTTTAGAAGACGAATCCAACTAAATGAAGAGAAGACTTTTAACATTGAAATAGAAACTAACACAGTCAACAAATATGATCCTGCAAATGTACATCCATCATGTGACTAGCATTATTCTGTCAACTTTGTATGCGTCCATTTTGAAATTTAGCGACAAACTTGGTACAGAATCTCCGCTGAACTCCACTAAATTCATCATGCAATATCATGAATTTCTAAAAGCAAACTCCTTATAGTCAACAACTTGACACTATGCGTTCTTTGGTCAATTGATTGAAACTTAAACAATTATTACCAAACAAATGCAGTAAATCCATTCACCAGATAAAACAAAACTGCAATAAGCTAGTGCATCTACTATTATATTAGCTATCAACTATGAAAAAGCTACTCAAAGGTAAGATGCCAAACTGAATGCAATCACTCAGAAACTATGTAGAGAAGAACAATACATGTGTTTAGGTCCAGACATTATCATAGCAGCAATGAAGGGAATCTTGGGCGTCAGAATGAAGGTTTTCCTGTCCAGGCTCAGCAGTCACTTTAATGTAGACATTTAGGACTCTCTCCTCCATTTACCTTAGTTGCCTCAAAAGTGGACTGGAAAACTGTTCTCTAAATTGTTTAGCCATGATTCTCTTTTTTATTTTTAATTTAAAATCTTTTTTCGAACATTGCTAGATAAGTATGCAACAAAAATCAAGTTACATGACACCGTCTCTGAGTCTCTCTATCACCTTTGACAGTGTACAGCTACAGACTTGATTAAAGCCAAATGGAAACAAACTAACTGATCTATTTCAGGTGGTCCTGCCTGATATGGCTGGCTAGTCAAATGTTCACACAGCTAATGCTGCCAATCTAATGAGAAACTGTGAGTCAGTCCATCAGTTCCAGTATACTAAATACCAATTATGCATTCAATAGGATTCTGGGAAACTTGGTTGAGATCCATACTGTCTACTAGTTTTTTTCCGAAAAGAACATTCCTAGAGCACTCACCCATTTTCTTACTGAGTTCAAACCTCCTACTTTAAATGGTGGGGATTGGCGAGACAGCCTCTTGGTATGGCTGTTGGAGAATTTACGGACGAGAACGGGGAGAGTGAAACTTATTTAGATAGTTAGAGAGGGTAAAAGCTTTGTTCTACCCTAAAGATCAAAACAACATAATATAGCTATGTAAAATGATGTGCTTAAGTAACACTATAAAAGTTCTCAGGCTAAGGTATAACTTCATATGGATGCAACTGATACGGAAGAGCAGTATAAAACATCAAGCTAACAATTTCGAAGTCCATTCTAGAATTTAGATAGCTAAAGAGGGAAAAAGCTATGTTCTTCCCTAAACATCAACACAACATAGTGTAGCTATGTAAAGTGATGTGCTTAACACTATAAAAAAGCTAAAGGTATAACTTATATGGATGCGACTGATATCAAAAAGCAGTATGAAACATCTAGCCAACAATTTCCAAGTGCATTCAAAGTGGTAAATCTTTAAGTTCTATAACCGCTCAGATCTAGGAGAAAAAAAGGTCTTTTACCTTCACCATTCAGAAGTATGAAACCAATTACCATAAGCACAGGATGCACCTACGAGAATGAAAGAAAAATTAGGTGCACATACTATTCTCTGTAAAACATGTAGTTATAGCTGCTTTGACCACTTGAATAATTGAAGTGACAGACTCCTTAGTGATATGATGTCAACCACAATGATGATCTGTTTGTTTAAAAAATAGTGCAGTAGCTTGCTTGCCTGTCGCTCATTGTCAACTATGGCGCAAAGATGAGTAACTAAAGCTACAACTACGTGAAGGAAAAACAGTAAGAGCAGAAATTGTTAAGTTGTTTGAGCTGTAACAATTTTAAGCTGTTCCACAGATTTTAAAAGATAGGTTAGAACTTAAGGTTGCTCGAAATGTAAAACCCATGGATAATCAATAAATGCTTGTTGACCTGAAGTTAAGGGTGTACTTTGACAACCTCTTAATCAACTTTTAGTTGTTCAGCCTCTTGCTAAAGTATTTGGTTGGGCTCTTAAAATAGTTCTATCTTACCAAAAGAAGCTAAAAAGCAACTATCATTGAAGCTCATGAATGAGCACCTAAAAAAACCTATGATATAACTTCAGGAGCAGTTTGCAACAAGTTTATGAGATGCATTTTTTGTCCGAATTTAAGAAATTGTATGTACTGGAGTCTTTTAACTGGTGCCCCAGTCAATTTAATATATAAGTAAAGGCTGGCCAATTAGGTCTTGATGTAATTTGTTATAATTGGTACCTAAGTCGATGGCAAATGCTCTATCACTAGTCCTCCATCCTTGTAACTTATGATGAATATTTTCAAGTCACCCAAGTATGGAAATCAAACTCAAATGCACAATTTGATTTACAAATTCTAAATCTTACTTCAATGATATTTTGGTCTTTTACACCAACAAGCGAAAGGCAAGCCCATGTCTTGCACTTTTTATAGAACTTAACTAATTGCAACACTGATCTGGTGACTCCAGGCGTCATATTCCAGTTAAAAGCAAAATGTCTATTAATGGAACTGAATGCATAATTAAGATTGACAAGAGAAAAGATTTTAAGATAGAGTAATAGGAGTAAAAAATCCGGAGTACCCATATTTCGATTGATCTGCTTCCTAATCCTACCTTTTATACTCAACAGAGCGAAAGACAATTGTGTGCCTCGCACACTATCCCAACTTTTGCACATGAGACTCAGGTGCACCTCGCACATTATCCTAACTGATCGCACATGCCACTCAAGGGACTCCAACTGTTAAATTCCACTTCATGGGTGAAGTGCTTATCACACACTTCTATACCAGCAACTTTCTCTTAGCATATACCAAATATGTTTCCATGTAATAAAACACAACGTTCTTAGGTAACATTCACAAGATTGCAACCACCCCTTGAGACCCTAATGTAAATCTTCCATTTCAAAGTAGAAACCTAGATCTCTCCTTTCTCTTCTCTAAAATTCACCACATTAAATATTGTGAAAACTGATCATGACTCAAGAGTAGGTGTGGCAATATTATGAGCCCCAAAACCCGATCAAAATCGAGCGGAAATATTTGGGTTCAATTAGTAGTGTTTTGGTCTAGAACATTTTTGGGTCAGCTGGAAACTCACCAAAAACAGGAGAGATACTAGCAAGGGAGTGCAACACATCAAGACAACCACCTCAAGGCCCAAGTTAATGTTATATAAGTACACCGTAAAATTAAATTGGATTAAAAACCTATTAGTTAAACCATATTACCAAAAAAGGTCATAGCACAATCCTCAAAAAATCATAATTAACTACTATTACATCCCAAACCTTCATAACCAAGCTGATCCAAAGTTTGTAAGTGCAACTAAATCCAAAACCATATAATCTGCTTATTAACAAATAGACCCAAACATGAAATTGAAACAATCCCCTTTTGGTGGTCAGTTTGGTTTTTGGGATGAATACGGAAAATAAATAACCCTAGCCATGGCAGCGACTGACCCAACCCAATAATCCAACTGCACATCGGGTTTGGGTCAGTTTTTTGTTAACCCGATATTTTTTCTGCGTAGGGGTTCATGTTCTCAGGTCAACCCGCCCAATGTGATACATGATCCTTATACGCCACTATGCTCTACTATTTGCTTATTTGGGCCAGTTTGGCTCCTTGTACGCCACCGTAATCTACTATGAACAATAATTTGATTCAAGTCTAGTTATATCATTCTTTACAGTTACCGCGCAATCCTTATGCGCCTTTCCCTTCCTCTACTGCTGCTACGAGTCATTTCCATGGCCTACCATCAGTGGATCTTTGTATGAAGCATGAATAAAAATTCGAAAGACCTGAAGTTTTAAAATCTCACTAAATTAATACCATGTTCTGCTATATATATATAATAGGTGGTGCTTATATAGTGGGTAGTGAGTGTTTGGTGTGTGCGTGGAGAAGTACTCATGAAGCTGTATGCTGATCTCAGGAAAGTGCATTACTGATTATCCATCTAACTAGCATTCAAACATCCACAGAAAATCCAAGTGATGTATACTAAAAATATAATCCTGAATCATCATTCATATCAGCACATAATAAGAAGATTAGTATTACAAAGCAGGGCTACAAATAAAACAATAAGATGAGTCGTTCTTAACATCACTCATTGGTCTACTGATGGTGTGATAGAAGAGATTCGACATCTCGGAATCGTAAATTAATAAATAGAATTTAAAAATGAGACAAGAAAATGGGCGTACGTTGAAGATGAGATCCTTGTTGTCGGAGACAAGAGCCATCCCGCCGCGGAAATGGAGGACCCACGTGATCACCATCACCGCCACGGCGACGCCGGCAAGCCGGATCAGAGGAACGATCGGGAATCTCACCGCCGGAACCGGCATCTCTCTCTTCGGCCAAACTCCGGCGACCGATCCACGCGTCAACGGTGGAGAGTAACGCGAGATGTGCAATCGAATGTCTCGAAAAATAAAGGAGTAATTGCATACAAGTCAATCTCAAAACTGTCAGCCCTTAAATAAAAAACTCTTACAAATCAATCTCGCAATTTAATAACAATGTTTTCTAAAAAAAATTAATATATAAAAATATATTTAATAATTATATTTAATATTTTTAAAAGATACATATAAATAAATATTTAAGAACCTAAATCTTAACAAATTAATCCACTAAAATTTAAAGTCTCAAAACGTGTATTTCAAAATATATTTCAAACAAAATTTGAATATCTAAAAAAGGAGTATACTTGATTCATTGAATGTTCTCTTACGGTGTGTTGTGTGTGCGAGTGCGCTGTGTGTGTGGCGTGTGTAAACACACCAAATTATAGCATTTTTTGTATTTAAAAATATTTTTATGTATTATATTTTGGAGTGATTTTATAATTTTTTTTTAAATAGTTATGTAAAGCAGGGACTTTTTCCACAAAACCCCTCAAAACATATTTGTACAAAAGATCTGGTATAGTATTTATATAATTTACCCAATAATGAAATTACAATGATGCATGATAAATCGATCAATCTTATTGTGACAAACAGCAAGAAATCTACACCGTGAAACCACGCTGTACATAGCTTAGATTTCTCTCAGTGCCTTCAGAATCACAAACTATCATTAAAAATACTTCCCATTGCTGTAACGTTCTGAATGGAGAGACGTCGACATATCGTTACTGTTCTTATCGCATTTACTGCTAAGATTTTGGTGACTTGGAGATATCACGGAAAAAACTACGAGACCACACAGAAGTGCTAGGGCCAGGCCGAGGACGTTCACTAACGTGAACTCGGGTGAGCGACGTTGTAAGAGATTTTTCGTTTGTAGGAAAGTGAGCTTCTCTATAAGGCCTGTCTCCGCAGTTGCCACTGCTAGAGTGTACGTATACAGCCCTACGCATACGTGCCATGGCAGTACTGCAGCCCTTGTTCGTCGTCCCTCTCCCCGATGCCAAAAGCTCCAGAACCCGATTATCCACTGCAAGAACATAGTGAATAGAAAAAAAAAAACTTGGAATAAATACAAATCAACTCGTGCTTTTACAACTTGTTCAAAATTAACCCCCTATTCCAAAAAAGCCCCTGCTTTTGCTGACATAGCCTTGGTGTCGAGTCAGCAAAAGCAGGGGCTTTTTTAAAAGGGCTTTGTTATACACTCCAAAAAAATCACACAAGAAACCACATATACTGACGTGGTACAATTAAGGCAACACATCACGATAGGTATATCTGTAATTTTGATATTTTTTACAGATCACGAGAAAATTGAGCGGATCACGAAGCGTGTGTGGTGAAGATTGATTGTGTGTGGTTTGTTGGGTAGTTGTTGGGGGTGAGTAGTTTTTTCCTTTTTAAAATCCAGGGGCTGATTTGGGAGAAGAATGAAAAGTAGAGGCTGATTAATCAAAACACCAAAAAACTTTCTATATAATCTATAAGAAGAAATAAGTTTAACTCGTGTCCTTCATGTTAAGGATTTAAAGAAAACTAGCAAACATAAGAGGGGCTTGTGTTTGTAAAGCTAGACGAAACATATCATACAACATAGCAAAAAAAGACGGCAAGTTACAAAGACAGGAGGTTCACACCACGACTGAAACAAAATCCTTATCCATTATCGAGTTTGACTTAAGACTTGAACTCTTTTTTCGGGTCCATAAAGTGCTTTCTAAACTAGAACAACAACAAAAACAACATCCTAATAATGAGTTCCGTCTAGGCGGGTTCTGAGAAGAGTAAGATGTACACAGCCGTATCGCGGATGAGGTTGTTCCAAATGCCTTCTAAAGTAGATTTTATGTAAATTAAAACTATCCATTCTTTTACAGTAGTCCTGTCAAAACCATGAATTTAAAGACTAGTACGACAAAGGAATCATGTTTAATCGCACATCAAGTGAAGCAAATTGGGAAAATACAGAATTTTCTATAGCATCTCACCTCTTTGATGTATATATGTAAGAGTAAGAGTTTGTGATAACCTGTATTCCCTCTAGTGTGCTTGCTATAATTTAACAGTAAAAATAGTTTCTCATGCCGGACATTACAAGGATCTCATCTGTCTTTAATCCTTAAACTATTTTAATCACCTACTAACATTTTGAACACTAAATATGTTAGATGGCATTGATGTTTGGTCAATAGTAATAGGCAAGTCTGAATTTTGCAAATCACAATTCTTTGTCTACTTCGTAATAACATTGAATCACGGCATTATTTTATGTTCTGCTTGTAAAAGATTTATGAGCTACATTTTCAGTCGACCAATATAAGACTCATAGTAGTAGCTAAAGAATTTATTATTGTTCCATTAACAATCTAGCTACCCAACATCACAATTGGAATGAATGAGAAATTATTGTTCATAATAGTGACAAGATTCAAACTGTTTCATCTTACACCTGTAGGTTTCTTATAGAATCGATCTACATTTGGGCCCCCTCGGAGGTAACCCCCTTGTCATTAAGTTTAGCTGTCCTAAGGCATGAAATATCTCCCTAGCCCTTTTACTACACGTTAATTCATGACCTTTTCAATATTAGATCTAACTCTAAAAATATGATTTTTTTTTCAAAGGGCAGGGAATGTTCCCCACTATCTTTCCTCCACTCATACACCACCGACAGCCTCCACTTGAGAAAAGATGGAAGGATAATACACTAATTGCTCACCTCATAGTTAAAATTTAACCTGCTTCTCCAAAGTATAATAACTTACTAATGCATTTAGTTAGGACCTATAGTTGGAATAATAATAAATCTTTACTACATGAGGGGCCTCTGCAAAAGGTCAGGGTTCGAGCCCGCAGTAAGCACTTGTTGGGAAAGAAATTATCGAAATTGCTATATTTCCGGACGAGATTAGTCTCATTCCCTATGGGGGTGGAGATACTAGCTGGAAAACCAAAAAAAATAAATATTTACTAAGCAAGGTTTTTCATAAGGGCCAAAATTCATTGGCCAATTAATATTGGGTCGGTTCCAACTACCAACAGCAATAGTTCGGTGTCACAGCAGCCTCGATATGGACAGGGTTAAAATGGCCTTGATAAATATAACTTTCATGATACATAACCATGCTTCGTGATTTAATTCACAACTCGATAATTGAGAATGTATTGTTAAAGTTGAATTTCCTAGTGCATTCAGAGACCGAGTTAACCTGGGCAGTGAAGAGGGCGAGGCAGGCCATGCCCATCCAAGAGTGTAGACTGTAAAAATTGCCCTTGAACTTCGTCCAGCCGCCAAAAAGTCCGAACACTAGCGCCGCTCCTTGAAGGGCTAAATGCACTGTCTTCCTCGCACCCCGCGACCAAACCGCCAGCCATCGGTGTGCCAGAATTGCTGCATTCGTCATCAAGTTCAAATTATAAATTAATTATATAATATCAATAAAATTAGGTATGCATTTGGATTAAAGGATAAATACTTGTTATAGTCCCTTACTCCCACTCCAAATGCGATAATTGGAAATGATTCTGAGAAGTTGTTAGATCGTGCGTACCTTCGCCGCTGAGGAGAATGAATCCGATCACCATCAACAGTGGATGCAAAACCTGCACATATCATAATGTATCGAAAATACTGAAGGAGCGAGAGAGAACATATAAATTGATTTGGAAGATTACGGAGTAGAGGTGGTCGAGCTGGGACGCGGAGGAGGGGGAATGGGAGAGTGAGAGGAAGTCGGAACGGAATCCCAGGGCCCACACGAGGACTAGCGCCGCCACGACAGCTGCCATCAGCCGTGACAGCAGCAGTGAGCAGCCGCTGCCGGACATTGGGTTGTCGGTGAAGCGGACCGGTGAGCTTTCAGTTAACAGAGAGGAGACAGTGAAGAGTTGGGAAGTGAAGCGTTTGTACAGTCAGCTGATTAGTCGATCAATAGTTTCCATTATTTTTTTCATATTATATGTTTTTTAAAGAAACTCATTGACTTAATTCACTATCACATGATACAAACAGATTTGTCTCGTTTTCTGAACTAAGCCTTCGATAAAAAAATATAACCGCATAGATTGAACCTTACGGTACCGGAGCCGGCTCCCCTGGTGTGTTAGCACCAGGGTGCAGAAAAATATACAGCACGAATCACACCACGTCAGCTAATACGGATCACGAGACATTAGATAAAATTTTCGAACGTTTATTTAACCTATTTTTATGTATTTTTAGGAAAAATTTTGAACTATAAAGTTATAGATTTTGATGCGATCTACAACTTTGTAATTAAAAATTTTTTGAAAAAATATCAAACCGTATGCCAAAAAGATAATCATATATCTAATTATTTTTTTGGCATACCGTTTGACATTTTTTCAAAAAATTATCAACTACAAAGTTGTAGATCGCATCAAAATTTATAACTTTGTAGTTCAAAATTTTTCCTAGAAATACATAAAAATAGGTCAAATAAACGTTCGAAAATTTTATCTAATATCTCGTAATCCGTATTAGCTGATGTGGCACGATCCGCGCCGTCGGATTTCCTGCACCCTGGTGTGTTACTGCGGTTGCGGCGCGCGGTGGCGTGAGTGTGACGTGGTGCAGAGGGTATAATTGTTCTCTGAACTGAGCCTGCAATAATGAAGTCAAAATATCCTACGCCCTGTAGCTTGGCCCATGGTCCGTGGCTTGACCTTTGATCCGCACAAACAATGCAAGCCGGCCCGTGTGCAGGAACGACCTGCAACCGAGCGAACAGGCACCGGACAATGAGGGCCCGGGTTGGCATACTCGCAAGTGAAGCGTGCATACAGAAATATGTTTTGTATTTCTTTTTGTGAGATTAATAGTTTCTTTTTGTGAGATTATATTTTTAAAGAAACTCATCAACTTAATTAACTATCACATGATACGATCTAAGCCTGCAGTAACTATATCAAAAGAGCCTGCCACCCGTGGTTTAGCCAGCGACCTCAGAAATATGAGGAACCGACCTATGCGCTAGCACGGTCTGAACTATTTTTTGCTAGTTCTGTCTTAAAGAAGTCGCGGACTGGGACAACCGGGTATTGCCCTGTGGCCCCGACTAGCGGACCAGCCTGCGCAGGTCTGCCCGAGGTATTACTGAGATCTACCGGCCTGTCTCAATCCTTTCATTAGTTCAATCTCATTTTTACCAAAAAAAAGAGACATACTAAGGTGTGTCATCTTCTTGCTTTTTCTATACTGACCGCCTAATTTGGTTTCAATGCTACGTCTTGATCAAAATAGTATGTGTTAAGATATAGTTTCTTCCAATCAGAGGAATCAGATGATGCTAAAATTTAGAACTTCTTAATCTACCCTTCATAAGGAACAGGTAATAATCTCTTCTCAATATCCAGCTGTACTAACTAACTCTGCTAACATTAATTGACCCTTCTCTGCAGTCAATGGCCTTTTCTGTTTTTTTTTTTTGGGATTTCAACAGAGATATGTTACAAAGTATATGGAAAATGGTGTACAAAGATTTAAGTGGGACTTGTATATCAACCCCTCTATGTTCATATGTGTTACTGGATCAGTCCCTCTATTTTTAACCCATAACTTTTTTATACTACAACATATATATTTAGAAATATTTTTTAAAAATACTTTAAATATGAAAATTATAGATCTCATCATAATTTATAATTTTTTTATTGAAAGTTTTTTAAAAAATACTTTCAAATAGGTTATAAGGTTTCAAAATCTTAACCGGTTCGTGGTCAATTTGCTAAGATTTGAAACGTTATAACACTTATTTAAAAATATTGTTTGAAAAAAATTTCAATATAAAAATTATAGATCTCATAACATCTACAATTTTTATGTTAAAAATATTTACAATACTTATATATTAGTCAAATTATTTATACACGAATTATGAAATAATAAATAATTTGTGAAAAATTTAAGAGATATGGACTGATTTGTGATAGATTTTAAAAATAGAAGCACATCCGGCATTTTTCCAAGATTTAACATAGATTTATCCTGCGTAGTATAAATGATGGTTACAATGTTACTTTGTTTCTAAAAAAGAGGTATTATATGAGTCCCGCTCATAGGCTTATAGCTAGGTGGTGGACCATAAACGTCTATGATATCCATCGATTGTCATGTTTCAAGTATTTTTCGTCTATACTAGAAAATATAACTTTTCATCCATATTAGAAATATATATCTATAACGTGTACTATTTCCGATTGAGATATAGAATACTAAAAGAATCTACAAAATGAAAGATGTGTGTGCGTGTGGTGAGATTATTCTAAGATCGATCTTATTTGGTGCTAAATAAAATTAGTCCTTTTAATGATCGGCATTTCAAATGGACCATCAACTCTGTTCATATTGATTTATCACCGAAAAAATCTAAAAGTTATTGAATTTATTATAATTGGAAGATGCATCGGATGCTTCCAAAATTAATAAAAAATAAACTTTTTTGCTCTACAGAATAGCCACTCTGATGGTCGAATACACCTTTTTTTTTCATTCAAAACTTTTCTTTTTAAAGAAAAGCAATAATAACAAGGAAAATACTTCGATGCACGGATGATTTCACGGATTTAGCACGGAACACGTAAAAATGAGTTTTTCAGACCCGAAAAATACATCTCACACGTGTTTCGTGCTCGAATATTTGAAGTCGCTCGTACGCTCAAGTATTACCCTAAAGCAATATCATAACTCTAGTATTCTATGCATGTTAATTTCTTATACTATTCTTTTTCTTTTTCTCTTTTTTTTTTTGCTCTACCCCCGTCTAGAGGGGAGCCCTTGGTGTCCTAAACCTTCGGTCCAGACTATTCCGAATCAGGGATACGGAGTGACTTTAAATGCATAGTTTAAAAAGTTTTTTGCATAGTATTCTTATAAAGAGTTTTTCGCGTAGTTTTAATATTTTTTTATAAAGAAAAACTAATACTTTTTATATATTCTATAACTTTTATTTTAAAATTTTTTCACAAAATATCTCCGACTACAGTTTCAGAATATTGGTTTGATAGGACGCTGATAAGAATGTGTTATATATGAGGCAAGTAGTAGCAGGTAATGATAAGGTTTATATACACTATAAAAAATGGAGTATTTGAAGTGTTGGAGGTTGAAATGTTGGTGTTGGAAGTCCAGTGAACGTCAGGATGGTAGCATCATGTGGCCACCTCTATAGGATTCCTTTGTTGTCTTTATCTTTGGCATCAACCCGGACAACTAGTTACCGACCAGCGTTGATCCAATTGGTTAACGAAACTTGGTACTCGGAGTCGACCATGATGTGTTCTTCGTAAAGAATAGACCAGAGTTCGAACTCCAACAAATATTTTTTTAGACATGCGGGCCGTCTTTTTTCTTTCTTTCTTTCTTTGGTACTATTCATCATTCTTCTTGCTAGATGAAAAAGATGAACACTAACGAATCGCATTCTGCGAGCTGTTTTAGGTTGCGTCATGCAACTTGGCTAGGTCGTGGTTGCACGACCTTTATTATTTTTACTTTGAGTTTTAATTATAAATATTTTTATTATTACTATTTAAATAACATATTTATAATTTATAAAAAAAAATGTAGGGATTGGTATGACGGCACACGGTACGTTTTGAATTTAAAAGTTACCAAAACGCTGCATCTTAAACCTTATAGGAAAGTGAAATAATAGCTGAAGGGAGAGTGTTGTCTAACAGTTTTAAGACTAAGACTCATTATATATTTAGACGGGAGGGGACAAAAAAAGGCACTAGGTATACCTAAACCATTTTCTTTTTTAAAAAATAACAGGAAAAGATTCAGCTCTTGTGTGATCATTAGATAGTTCGGATATTCATCTAGCCAATAGAACGGATTGTCAATATAGTTGTTGACCCGCTATCCGCCACCACAAAAGCTTGTAAAAATTGTCATCCATACAAGAAATTAAAAATTGAATAGAAAGGAGCGCCCGTATCAGAAGACCTAACCACCCGAGCTTTCTCTCTATAAATGTGGCACAGATCCATCATCTATTTGTAGCCTCCACCCTTCTGAACTCTCTCTCTCTCTCTCTCTCTCTCTCTCTCTCTCTCCTTGATGTTTCAAATGTATTATCTACAAAGCTTTGTTATATTGGTGCTCTCTTTCATGGTTTCCTCAATCTATCTTGTAAATAGCAGTGAGACAACTGAAAATGTACATCCTGACAACATAACTGCTCCCTGTACTACTTGCTCCTCCGCTGCTCCGCCACTGCCGCCAGTGGAGTACATAGCTCCGCCACCACCGCCGCTGGAGTACATAGCGCCCCCGCTGCCGCCATCTACTCCGGCTAACTGTCCGCCGGAAACTGTTGTGCAGTGCTGCCAGTATGCCAACCATGCACCGCCTAGCACTTCTAATTATCTGCCTTACTACGGCTACTCAGCCTCAGCAGACAAACTGCCCCCGGTTAGCAGCGTTTTTGCTGCAACCCTCATTTCATTCTTATTATGTGGTGCTTTATCTTGAATTATGGAATATAAAGAGAAAAGCATACCTTAAAAGTCTTTCTTTTTTTTTCTATGACCACTAAATCGATATCTATTCTATATTGCAACCGAAAATTACGCTCATTAACGTAAAGTTCCTACCAAAAAAGTATTGATGAAATTCGAATCTCCTAGCATGCCGCCCTTCAAGATGAGTAGACCATAGTCTTCTCTTAGCACCCAGCCGTGATAACCAACTGAACCAACGGTAGTAGTTGATAATAGTTTTTAACTATGGTTGTACATTGTTAATCATTTGGGACCCGTATGTGTTTCACCGGGTTATACTTCTTTTTGAAATAATTATGTATCAATCTCCTATTTTCATAGATTGTACAAATCATTATCTGAAAACGTAAAAAACACCTGATTTGGCGATGCGCGCACTGACGTGACACATCGCCATGTCAGTGCATTTTTTTATTTTTAGGGACATATTTGAAAAAAAATTTAAAAATAAGACTGATATGCAACTTTCCCTAAATGTATAGTTGTCGAATCTACCAATAATATATATATATATAACCTTTTTCTGAAATTTTTGCCTATGTTTTTTATTTTTCTGAATTTTTGTGGGCATCGACTGTTTTGGAAAAATTATCCATAAAAATTGTTATTTTCAATTTACTTAAATAATTAGAAGCCAGCATATAATAGCCAATAGTGCATTTCCTTGACCAAAAAAAGAAAAATAAAGCCAAATAGTACATTTGAAACGCGTTGGCTACTACATATAAGCATCTATATGTGATGCACAAAAGCAAGAAATTGTTCACTATATATTTATGGGAGGTTTTGTCAAAACACAAACCCTGTTAGCAAAACCATCCCATATAAGTCCCTAACTTTCAGAAAATTTATAAAATCAATAAAACATACATATCTATAAATATTTTTAAAAAATAAATAAATAAATACAAAAAATTAATAAACTTTATAATTTTTGAATTCAAAGTCTTTTTTTAAATAAAAATAAATCTAAATAGATGTTCTGAGATTCCATTTTTTTTAAACAAGTACAAAAATTGAAGCCTCAAAACCCTTTTTTGAAATATTTTTTCGAGACACTTTTAATACAGAAGTTGGAGCACACCAAAAATCTATTTTTTAAGTTAAAAATTTTACTAAAAATATTTATAAACATGCTTTAGATTAATTTAATGATTATCAGAAAAAAATGTCTTATGATACAAAAATAAGAATTGATTTGTAAAAGCAAAAAACAAAACCTTTTTTTTCGACCAAGCTATGTACATATGTGAATAATAGGCAAAACAGATTTCCTCATTTACATGGTTTAGAGTGAACCAAACTTGTTATTCTTGACTACTATAATATGAAGCGGATTCTCATAGAGCACTATATATCGCCCTATTTGGTATCCTCCTCGCTGAAGTAGGAATGAAGATGCAAGAAATAAACAAAAAGTAGTACAAAAGGCGATGAACAGGGCCAATACAGAGGACATGCACCAGCATTTTCATAAAATTTTGGTAAATCTGCATATCTACAAGACCAATAACAATTACTAAAAGCATTACATAACACAAACAAGATGGCATACATCTTCCAACAATCTGAAGTCTTTAAAGATAAGAAACCAATATACAGATACAGAGCCAAAAAGAAAATATTAAATTAAATTAAACTAATTTTTTTTTAAAAAAAAAAAATCTCAATGGAACTACAATGGCGTTTGCTGTGTATCTATAGAAAGCTAGAAATCCTTTTTTATGCAGCCAAAGACGAGCTAGGCCAAACTCTTTGCACTCACAGCTGATGCTTTTTCGCCAGCAGCACAACATTTTGCCCGAGAAGATAGAAATCTTACTCATTTAAGCATCAAGTTTTGGTATGTTAAGCCCAGAAATATTCATCGACGTAGCAGGTAAAATCAAATACTAAATTTTGCCCCAAAAAACAAAAGTTAAAACAGCAGATAAATTTTTAGTCCTTAAATGTCCATAATTACTGACAGTAAATTATAAATTAATGTCAGGAAACATCCGTAATTAGGCCACCGATGTGTTCAAATTTACGGACTTAATGTGGCAGGTTGAACTCAGACGCTTAACAAACCCGACCTTATTTTAGATAAACGGCTAATAAACAACAGAGTTAATATCCCTATAAAGCAGCCCTCTGTAAGCATAACTCTTAAGAGTAGTGGTTAGGAAGAGAATTACCGCGACCCCTCCCTCCATAGTTATTATATCTTCCTCTACCATAGTACGAGCCACGATAACGGCCTCTACCACTACCACGAAACCCACGTCCCCCACCTCTACTAGGTCCATGCCTTGCATTGTCGCCAAAAGTCTGCAAGAATTTGAGGATATTTAAAAATATGGCTTGCATAAAATAAATCACACTTCTGAACCAAAAACCAAAAAATAGGAAGACTGCATATCAGCCCCTCTCTTGAAACTTACTTTACGAATAAACCCCTCCTTTACAACCCATTATTTTCAACGTCCCAAAACATCTATTTAGAAGCATTTTTTGAAAAACTTTAAATATAAAGCTGTAGATCACATCACAATCTATTTTTCTTATATTCAAAGTGTTTTGAAAAAAAAAAGATACTTCTAAGTAGGTGATTGAGACTTCAAAGCATCAGCGGGTTAATTTTTAAACCCACTAAGATTTTAAAACTTCAAAACACCTAGTTAGAAATATTTTAAAAAAAAAAAAGAATAACAAAATTGTAGATCTCATCGAAATCTAACTCCAAAAATTCTTATAAAGTAATCAATATGCCTTTCATACGAATTCGACACAAGGGCTAATTTGCAAACAATTTGAAATCAGGGATTGATTTGCATATGGTTTCAAAATGAGAGGCTGATACGCTACTTACCCAAACAAAAATGATAAAATAAATCAGATTTTTCTCTCTTTTTTTGGCTTGCATAATTACCTCCACATCTAACTTCAACTGCTCAGAGAATTTGGTTCTTCCGGTCCGTGGATCAAGAGCGTTGCAGGATATGGTATCAAAGAAGTCATCCTTAACATAAGTAGGCTTGCAAAAGGAAACCGAAGTAATTAGTAATTTCACAATATGGAACTGCTTGTAGAAACCTATCATTTGGGTGCAAAAGAACATATTTCCTACCTTAATGCCTAATTTGGGACCTTCTGCATCATCTTCTCCTGAGGCATCATCCGAATCTTGTTCGTCTCCATCCTTGTCCTTTGATAGGCTCTTGCCTTTACCAAGATGGCCCCAGACTTCATCTTTGTTGAATTTTTCATTCATAGCAATGAAATCGAAATCTTCTATAAACCTAGTAGCAGGACTAGCATGCTGACAAATAGAGACCAACAGTCAAAATCTATCTTGCATGACGAAAAGTGAACTACAGACGGATCAAAAACCTGTTCTAACTGTTCTCAAAAACAAATCTTTAAATAAATTTTAACGCTTAACTTGTATAAAGAAACAACTAGCTGTAATAACACCATGCTTAGGATGCAATTATCACATGAATCAACTTCTTGATAAGAATAGAACAGACCCTTCCTATTAAGTCGAAATACCACCAAGAAGATCGATGTCATTTACCAACAGTTGCAATCAAAAAGCATCATAATAAAAAAAAATACCAGTTTTACAGGCAACTTAATGGAACTATTTGCATGCATATAAACAAGCAATTAGTACATGAAGAAATTTTACATAGAAGTGAACAAAGCTTTCTATAATTTTCCAAATACCTCAAAGTAGCCTCAGATGACTGCAAAGTTGCAAATACAGGCAACTTGATGGAATAATTTGCAAATACAAAAATGAGCAATTAACACAAGAAGCAATGTCCCGATAAAAAGTGAACAAGGCATTCTATAATTTCAAATACCTCAAACTAGCATGATATCATTTACCCAAAAAAAAAAAAAAACACGAAACCAAAAAGAATTATAATACAAATACCAGTTTTACAGGCAACAAATTATTTGCATACACGAACATCTGGTTTATTATTAGCTCTTATAACTGATCTTTGCAAATGTTTGCTCAATTGCTTATTGGAACAGTTGAATACTAGCCACATTCTAATACATTAAAACATGGCAAAATATAACAAAACTACAAGAAATGGATGTTAAATGTGCGTGTGTTGTGTTTGTGCGTGTGTGTGCATATAAATGTATTTAGATATATTCAGTACCCCATGTCCTCTTCCTCTTCCGCGTCCCCTATAAGGATAATGATTGTGTACAGCTGTTCCATTTGGCTGGCCAAATATATGAATTCAGTTAGATAATCTGCTGGAAGGCCCAATAATAAACTTTCCATAAGCAAGAAAAAAAATGTATAAGCTACAAAACTCCAACATAAATAATGTATTTAACTGTGACGAATTTAAAGAAGGGTGGTGTCGCAGTACAGCAATAAATTAGAATTAGATATGTCGGCCCCTTTTTTGGAAGGCAAACAACTAATGCAAGGAAAGGAAACAAACATAATAGAACTGAAAATCAACAATAAAAGTGAAAGAAAGCTCAACAATAATAATGAACTGGACCTATTAAAACTTTATCAAATCTCCCCCCTTTTAACAGTTCATAAGAAGAATACAATTTCACTGTAACAAGAACTCTTCTATGACTAAATCTTACAATAGATCCAGCTTTAAAGAACCGCAAATTCTGGCTTAACTATGAATTTAACAAAATCTCTCATACATCTTTCTGGCAAATTTGCAGTAACTCAAACACATCAACACAAGAAATATCTTTAAGTGATTCCATGGCATCCAACATGTCCATACATAAGCAGGCCGATACTCTTTTCTCACTTTCTTGGAAAAGTTTGTTTACTTTTTAATGCTTTATGAATAATCCAGAAGAAGATTATTTTGATTCTTGAATTAATTTAAGAACTTTGCCAGACCGCTAGAATTAATACAGAAAGGAAAAAGACAACATAAATCGAGGTCAGCTAACATGAGGCCGATTTGTAGAAATTTTATCATGTTCAGTTAGTGTTCCATTATTAGCTAATTCTACTAGGGCTCAACATCCTATTAGAATGGTTCAGGTACTGGTAAAGAAAAAAAATCAATCAGCTTAAAGAGACAACTCGATGACAATCACTAAGCCCAATTTTTTCGATAACCATCACGAAGCCCAATTTAAACAGAGATAAAAACAATTTCTTCCACAGAAAAATTTCTTCCACCATGATTAGAACTAGAAGAAAACAAAAACCATATGTTAGTCAAACAAAACTTCTAGAATCAGAAAGGGATTGCATAGGCAAGTCAAGTTAAACTTCTAGAACCAGCAAGGGATTGCATTTGGAAGTCGAGCTAAACTTCTGGAATCAGTAAGAGATTTTCATGAACTACAGATTCCGTGATGTCCCAATACTTTTCTGATTAACCACTCCCTTCATTCTACATGAAGAGACAAGATAATAATAACAAGGATGAAATATGCCGCTCCATTGTTTTACCATGTAATCGAAATGAACAAGGCCAAAAATAGGAGGCAGTTCTCTATACCGCAAAGCAAATCTCAAACTAAATGCAAACGCAATCCCTGAATTAATAAAATGATGAGGTAAATGATTGCTTTCTCTGTTTCAGTGCAGACTGCACCTTTTATGAGTCCAACCAAATAACGGCAACACTTGAACATGTAATCAAATGCTTATTACATACGCTAATTTCTTAAGACAAAAGTAATTCATAAACCTTGTTAAAAAAATTCTATGACTATATCGTAAGCAATCAATAAAATACAATGACTGATATCTCACTTATTAATATTGTAATAAAATGTCATTTAAGTAGGCCACAAAATATACATTGGAAATCACTATGTACTCAAAAAAGGAGTCGAAATTTTTCTTAGACTTAATTCCAATAAGTATCAATGATATTTTGTCAATATAAATTACCCAAGACTCAAAATTGTTAACAAGACCCAAAAACTGAATAGGAAGCTTTCATAAGTGAGTATGTTGGCAAAGATTCTTGTCCAACATGTCTGACAGAGACACAATATATTAGGATAAGTGTACGTGTTTCCTACATATATAATGATGTGCCTGGAAATTCAATAACCAGGTATATACTGATACTGATTATATTTGGGTTGATATAACAAATTTATATTAGGAGTACTCCACTGCCTAATTGCTTATTTTTTAGATAAGTAATTTGTCAATCAATTAGAATCTTGTAAGACTTTATACAAGAGACGGTATGATATTTGTAAGAACCATCCCAGAATTTTATAACATAATTTGCATTTTTTACATGGTAAAAGAGCCATTATACTTGACCTAGGTTTCGTCCGCTATCACTTCCACGGGCACGGCCACCTCTCCAACGTTTTGAACCAAGTAGCTCGTTGTTACAGTTTCTCAGCGGTTGCGTCCACCGTATATCCCATCCAACAGATGGTTTATCACCAACACATCCAATGAGCTATCCATATTTGACCACCAATCTACGGTTTGTTCTAAATCATTCGATCTCAAGGTGTTTTTCTCCGACATCAGTTGCCTCAACTAACTAAAAGTTGATATTGAATGCATATGTCAGGAATACATATTTGGTTATTTTTTACTTAAGTTGCTTCTTTACTTGTTGTAAGCCTTTATTACTTATTTAAGAGTTAAAGTTGAATATTTATATCAGGGATGCTATTATACATATTTTGTTATCTCTTACTTAAGCTGTTTGTTAATTTGAATCTTGTAAGCCTTTATATATAAGTGGCCATATGATAGTGTCGTCAAAGAAAATTATAAGTTTATTATATTGTAAAGATCAGATGAAGCTCTCAAATGTCCACTTAATATCAGTCAGCCATTAGTTACAAAAGGTGTAAACTAAATTGGCTAACCAACGGCACACTTAACAGCAAACATTAATCCAACCTAAAAATGTGTAGTCCCTACTCAAACTAATACAGCAACCTCTGCGTACAATCAGATATGCTTTCAATTAGAGTTCTATGAACCACAAGAGTTTCCACAACTGAAGAATCAACAATGGAATCCCTAGTGTTCAAAAAGCCATGTCAATGCATAATTAACCATTAAGCATGTGGAGAAGGTTATATATATATATATATATATATATATATATATATATATATATATATATATATATATATAGAAGAAGCATGTCAGTGTACCTTCTTAGCAGTTGATGCAGGTAATGGCAATATAGGTTCTTTGTTTGCAGCCGTAGCTGGTATTACAGGTTCAGGTAAGAGCGGCTTCATCCTATCTTCTGCAGGTTTGACCTCTATATCCTTACTGCTTGTCTGAGTCAGCTGAGAGGAAGCATTTGTAGAAACAGGTGGTAGAAGCTGATCAGGGGTCAGCAAAGGTACCAATGTTTCAACTTGGCCTGAGTTTGAGGGGCCAACAACGGAGGTCGTAGCTAGGGAAATTGATTGATAAGGCATATTCACATTAGGAGGTGTCGTATTGATGCTACTGACTGAAGGTTGGGACTTAGTTGCAGTAGAATCAAGATTAGGTGTCCAAGTAGCAGGGATAAATGAACCAGGTCCGCCGGTCACAGGAGGAAGAGATTCTGTAGGGTGTTTATTTGCTAATAACAGACTGGATGTTTCTGGTGCTAAGGTGCTAACATAGTTGGCGATTGAAGTCGGAGGGAAAGAAGTGGAGTTCAAGTTGACATTCGTACTAGTTCCAGTATATTGCGGCTGCTGTGTGGATTGAGATGTAGGCATTCCTGGTGGTGGTCCTATCAAAGGGGGTTGTACTTGTTGCATATGTGCTGGCCCACCTGAGGGTGTATAATACCCTTGCCAGTACATTGGCATAGCAAGTGCAGAACCATTTGCTGTGGGAGGAGGAGGAGGAGAACCCCAAGAACCTAAGCTTGCCGCTGGTTGATACAGTGGCAAGTTTCCTTGGACAGAGGATCTTTGGAGTCCATACTGAGCAGCTTGGGAGCTGAGATCAGTTGCAGATCCACTTGCAGCAGGAGGTACACTAGTAGAAACTGATGGCACACGAGGAGAATATTGTGACTGCATAAAATACATAATGCGTTGAACAACTTGATTTTTTAACTCCATGTAAGCACAAAAACAAAAAGTATGGATGCCTGTAGTGTGACAGACCTGAATAATAGCAGGGTCATGGTGTAGTTGAGCTGGTTGAACGGGCGGGGAGGACTTAACCTGCAAATCCTGAAACAACCAAAAAGAGAAAACAAGCTCAAATTCAGCAAAAAGAAGCGCAAGCAGGAAACAACGGGAGAAAAAGCATCATGTTTCTTTAAACAAAGGGAACAAAGCATCAAATTCTCACATAAAGACAGGAAAACAAAAGGTGTGCACATAAGCATCATGTTTCTTTAAGCACCAAAATAAAATAAGCTTATGTAAAAGGATGCCTTACTCTTCAAATCCTATGTGCTTCCTCAAATTGAAAGAGGAGGCTGAAGTGCGAATGTATATGTGTAACTTCTCGATAGTACCAAATTTTATTAGGCTAAGTGAACAGAGTTGTAAGATTCCTCATTATATACTAAAAAAATATGCACGACCTAAAATATGGCTTATAGCTTTAAGTGGTTATTATTAAACTAGTCACAGTAAAAAATGGTGAAATTACAAAAAACACCATCAAGTTCTAAGTCTAATGGTTAGTCTCTCTATATACTTTCTCATTGCAAAAGAGCTTTTTTAAACTTTGACTTGAAAGAAACCTAGTAGATGTTGGCAGTGGGTAAGATGTTTTGCCAATAATAACTGCAAGTTAGAATGAGAGTGTTGCCTCAAATAAATAGACACACAATCAACTAAATTCGCTTAGGGTTTAGGTTGCTAAGATTTCTTGTTGAGAGTACCAAATTTGTTTAGGCAGTGCGTATAACTTGTCAAAAGTACCAAATGTGTTTAAGCTAAGTGAACAAATTTGTAGGATTCCTCATTATATACTTTTAATAAAAATGATATGCACGACATAATGGAAAAGACTTGGCTTGAAGCGGTTATCATTAGACTAGTCATAGCGATAGTCAAGTTATGAAAACATCAAGCTTTAAGCTTAATATTAGTATTTCTATATACTTTCTCATGGGAAAAAAAGTTTATGAGTACCAACTATAAATTGAAAGAAAATTGATAGATGTTAGTTGGTAAGATGCTTCACTAATAATGACAGCAATTTAGATGAGGACTGTTGCTTCAAATAAACAGACCTAGAATCAACTGAAATACCCATATAAATGAACATGCAAGTCCAGTGTATTAACTTCAATAAAACTTTGCAAAAAGGAACCTGGGTCATGCATGTATCCAACCTTCGATTCAAGATTTATGTGAAATGCAGTTCCTAATCAAATTGCAGTAAAACACCCTAGTCTGAACAAGTAACTTTAGTAAATAAGCATAACAAACAAAAAGTTATAATATCTATGGCAAGACATTAACCATACTTGCACGGACGCACACACATTTTTTTCTATAATTGGTACCACCTAATGTCCAACAATCATCAAACTTATCTCAGATAATTAAAGATGTGTGAAAAACGTAATCCCTATAGTGTGAAAAAACTTAACCCCTATAGTAAAAAGGACTTCTGGTGAATGATCTTACATCCCTATGGACGTAATTAGTAGGAGAAGAAGTAATCTAAATAAAGGAACAAGCGTCAAGAAGCTTACAAAGGAACAATTATATTATATTATATGATGACCGCACAAAGATGAACAATAGACTAAAAGGAAGGTGCAAAAGATGGAAAAGTGCATCAAGAAAAAAGAAATATTGCTCAAAAGAGCAAAATTTGCCGAAGCAGGTATGAACTACAATGCCAAAATTATACAAAGGAAAAACATAACTTTAAGTATAGTTATAATCCGCACCTATAGCAATTGATTAAGGAAAGCAACATAAAGAAACACATTTGTCTATAATAATAACTCCATTCATTTCCACCGAACACATAAGGAATTGATTAAATGCAGTGGCCACTCATGTGCCATAGCTTATTTTGTATCAGCGGTTACATATCAGTTGATTCAGTTCAGCAAAGCTGATCCAATGATACAAACTAGTAAAATAAAGGATAACGGAAGCTAATATTGGGTCATCTTTGCAAGTTTGGCAGCTTAGAATCAAAACAGAAAACACCTGACAAGAAACATTATCTGCATATGTTTGTATAATTATAGGGCCTTGCTATGCACCCCCAAGAAACCACACATGCTGGTGGCATAATCAAGACCACACATCACGATGGGTATATCTGTAATTTTGATATTTTTTACGGATCACGAGAAAATTGTGCGGATCACGAGGCGCGTGTGTGGTGGAGATTAATTGTGTGTGGTTTGTTGGGGAGTTTATTGGGGGTGAGTAGTTTTTTCCATAATTATATTGTCATGCAACCATAGTGGTTAGACAAAGATACCTTAATGTCACTTCCCCGGAAAACAATGTACTCATAGATTTTGTCACTGGCAGCAATCTGAGGGCCATCCTTCTTCCGTCCTTCCGTTCCAAATGCACGTACTACATATAGACAAAAAGATATCAACAACCCATAATTCGCCAAGGATATATAGAATGACAGAAGAACTAACGAAGTTAAGTTAATGTTTAAATGATCCCAAAATGAATTATTTGCTGAAATTTAAATAAAATTTCAGTCTTTTCCATTTAACTGGCATTAGACTATATGACTACATTCCTCAACTCAAATCTAATAGAAAAAAGCTCAGTTGCATTAGAAGTAAACATTCAAAAATAGAAGTGCTTAACTCTTAAATAAGCGCTAAAAGAAAGGCATTTGCTTAATTCAGTCAAGTCAAACCCCCCCCCCCCCCAAACCATCTGATTCAGTCAAGTCAAACTCAACCTAAAAAACCCGTTTCAGTATTATCGCCTCCAATCTGTCACCATCAGCAAACGCATATCGATCCCTTGACAAATAAGTTCATCTAAAAAAAAACAAATAAACAAATAAATGTGCCAGATTAGTGACGGTCAGCTGTCTATTCACTGCTCGACGTGTCACCGCTTTATCAGTATAGACACAAGATATTCCTTTTCACTGTCAATTAAACAAATAGTTCATCTCGAAAAAAAAAAAAAGACAGTTCAAAGGAACCGCAAAAAGATGTTGCAAGAACAGTCATCATCAGCTTTCAATTCTCTCCTTCAATCAGATCTAGAAGACATTTCCATGCAAATTGATGGATATGAAAATGCTTAGATCCTACCTAGAAACCCCGAGTTACTACGCAGAAATCCCAAAAACAAATCTTCCAAACTAACATTTTGTGGTAAAACTGGAAAATTGGCAGTTAAGTCCCTACTAGCGGCTTAAGTGAACGAGAGTTCTCACTGAGCGATCCCCACAAACTCATAAAAAAGAATCATTAATGTTCTCCTCATTGATTAAATAAGCAAAAAGGAAAAAGAAAGAAAAGAAAAGAAACTCGAAGATTAAATAGCTAGGAGCTAATGTAGAGTGGCTCCCTTCAGGAAAACACTAAAAGCCCAAAGGTCGTGCTAAAGAGGAAAGAGCCATAAAAATAAACCAAATGCATCAGTTACACCACTTTAAAAAGATCAAATACTAACCAAGTTCTCCAACCAAAAAGGACTTACACCAAATACAACTAGTACCAGATAAGAACTACCACAAACGACTCAGATGAATAACCAAAACCAGTAAACTAAGACTCAAACTTGACTGCCAATCAAATTTGGGACTCCCCAACATCATTCAATCACATAATGTACATTGCTATATAAATGAATGAGTGTGATAGGAGTGCTCAACTTGTTTCCATTGGTTGAGAGCTCATTTAAATCTACGATTAGAAGCGCATATATTAGCTCTTCTATCTTAGGTTAACTAAATTTAGTCTACTTAAGACATTCAAGCCCAATAATCAATTCCCAGCCTGCTTCAACCACGAACTATGGTTTACAACATGATCGAACAAAAAGCTTGTTAAAGGGTCATAATTTGTTTTTATTATGCTTGTTTGCAAAATCCTCAACAATTTTGTAAGATTGTTCAAAAGCAAGCTCAAAGTATGCGCTTTAATTATTTTAAGCCAGACAAGTTCAAGCTTAGTCATTCTTCACGAGCCAATCTCAAAAAGTGCTTTGGACACTATTTTAACTAAGTTGAACCAAAGGTGAATACAGTCAGCTAGTTGGCGGTCCTGTTCAGTGAAAAAGTACACTAATATTGTCAGAAGTATTAATCAGCTTTTGAATTAGCACTTAGCAGTGCCTTCACTTGCAACTATAAGTTGATGATTGAAAATTTAAATAAAACTAATATTAATGAACACAAGCAAATGATTATAATTAGCCAGGGTTGAAAAAAGAAATTTAATATGAGAATCATCTAATATATATAGGGACGAACCCAAAGGGCATACTCCATCTAGTACTCTGTTGCGGGTTCGAATCCTGCCAAGCAAGAGGGAAACACGCTCCCTGAGTTAACGTGTGTACATGTGAACTAACAGAGCTTGGATAAACACCGTCGGGAAAAAGGTTGATGCCGGCAGTGGCCTGCGCGTCCTAGATTCGCCTTTTTAATCATCTAATACATAATTATTTTAAGCATTGTCCTGAAGCTATACATGAACACACTACAATAGCTTGATTGACAAACAAACAAAGCCGAGGACGTCATAATCAACTTCCATATTAGTAGTGCCTTTACTTGGCAACTGGAAATTGATGATCGAAAAATTAAATAACTAGTAATAACGAACAAAAGCAAACGATTATAATTAGCCAGGGTTGAAATAGATATTTAATATGCGAATCATCTATTAAGAGAAATATTACATGTAAAGACATCCAGCTGAGAGTTGAAATTATAGCTTATATATATTCATAGAAAAAGTTGGAAGCAAACTACGTAATTAAAAGGCATACACTATAATACATTGGAGTCTGGCACATAGTAGAGCTTTTACCGAAACAAGCACTACTTCTCTGATATAGTTATGGGTTGGTTGGCATGAAGGAATCCAAATATGGTAAGAGATGCAGAAACATATTTTAGGATTTGTTAGTTTATTGTTTAAAGTGTCCTATATTTCGTAACTCTTCTATTTGAAGAGTGCTAGATTTAGTAGAAGAAATTATTTGTTCGCTATTTTGAATCTTGAATTACTTATAGAATTAATTTCAACAGGCAATGAACAATTAATTTGTTACCTTTTTTTTTCAATTACATTTTGTTACGCATTAGGAGACCAGCAATTGGCCTAGCTGCGATATTGGATCACGGGTGAATAAAGTGTTGTCAACATGAAATGCACTACATCATTAAAATAAAAAAATAAAAATAAAAAGAATAATATGTGTTACTTCATAACTGGTATTATCAAAGCAATCGGTTTGCACCGTCATTGCTACTATTGCAAAAAATCTTATTACCACAAGCACAGTTGCTGTCTCTACTCGTTACCTCAACTTAATAACCTTTACAGTCCATTGTCATAGCACACACATCAGTACAAAGGAGATTGAGTAAAGATTTAGGATAGCATCGTAGGATAAATTGCTAGATAACTAGGAGTTAGATAGTGAGAGTTATTATTTCTTAGGGATACAGCTAGCTAACTAGGATCAACTTCTGTCTCTGCTTATTACCACAACTTAATAACCTTTACAGTCCATCGTCACAGCACATAACCATCAACATTGAAGGAGATTGGGTAAAGATTCACGAAAGCATCGTAGGATACATTGTTAGCTAAGTAGGAGTTAGATGGTGCACGTTACTATTTCTTCAAGATCCTGGATTACGAATACTGGATTCTTTATAAGAATTTTGAGTCTTTGACTAATCAGTTTATTTAAACTCATAGAATGTACCAGGGTTTTAATCCGGGTGGCACCGACGGACTCCGGCACTAGGTCAGATGCCGAGTCGGCGGCACGGTTTTCTTTTTTTTTTCGATTTAATGTTACTGTTCATCTTCCTTGCCTGCGGGCAAGGAAGATGAACAGTTACCATAAAACGGGTCAAGGACGCGATCCATTAACTTTTTTTAATTTAGGTCACGTCGCGCACGACTTTGGTTTTTTTTAAAAAAAAATCTAAAATTATGTTTTTTAATTTTCAAATTTATTTTTTTATTATATCTTTTTAATATATAAAAATATTTTTTTTAAAAAATAAAAATAAAAATATACAGATCGGCACGGCACGTCTCGAGTTTGGGATTTACCGAAACTCGGCATGAAACAGCATTTAAAACCTTGAAATGTGCCATAAAACAACCGAAAGGTGCGACTTATTTATTTAGGTACATTTTCAATTACACTTTATGTTACCACTAGAGCAATTAGTATAGTATCATTATCGAGCTATAGATGTTTCCCTTGCCTTCTACCAGCCCCAACATGAACCAGCATTCATAGATTCATAATAAAACGTGAACTGATCTGCATCATATTTAAGAAGGCTAAAAGGTTTGTTGCGATTAGCTCTTCCAAAAACAGACAAACTAAAAATAATATTAATGAATACTGACAAAGACAAGATAGCGTGAAATACTGAAAGATACACAAATTTGCATGACTCATCAAGATGTTATTTATGGTTTGACGATTGACCCAACGCATATAGAGTTAGGGGAAAAAAAAATGCGATGCCTAAGCTAAGGGAACATATTGCAAAAAGTTAGACAGATGATCTAGCAGGGTAATTACAAAAAAAAAAAAAAAAAAAAAAAAAAAAAAAAGAAGATAGTAAAATAGTTCCTCGTCGCATAGTCGTAATAGTAATAATTTTGGAATATCTATACCTTTTTTATACAAGATGTATAGGTCAAGTCAATTGATAGAGGGATTTTGAACTTTTAAAAATAAATAAATAAATAAAGAACGGGGTTGTAAATCAAAATCCTAATAAAAAATTAACAGTTACGCAAGAGAAAGTCATAATTCCCTTAAGGAATTTTACTTTTAGCAAATGTAATGGACCAATGCAGATAAGTAACAAAGATATATGTGGATAGTTCCTGTGGACATCGAATCTTTTATGGTAATCAATTCCTAATGCATATGGAGAATACAATTAAAGAAGAAAACTATTAGGACTCCCAACTTCATCAAATTTCAGAAAGTACATTATAAAACTGAAAAAGACTCTTAACTCAAAGACCCTTACACATAAGAAATCTACCAAATATGGAAAACTAATACGACAAACTCTTACCAAATTTACGACTTCAAATATTGACTAACACTAAATTCTATGTCACACCAGATGGGTTCTTGTGGATGAAAAAAATATATATTATGATAATCCATTCCAATGCATATATGGAATATATAATCACAAAAGAAAACAGAATAAGCACTCACATCTTCATAGTGTGTTTCAGAAACATATATTTTGCTAGTATAATAAAATTCATAATTCAAAGCCTTTCTAACAAATAAGAAGTCATACTAAATTTAGAAATTCTGATGAATAAAACTTACTAAATATAATCCTCCTAATAATTGACTAGGTTCATTAAACTCTATTACATCTTTCTAAACCTCCTACGATCCATCTAGTGTCCTCAACGATCCCAATCTTGACATTTCACACTTCTAGGAAACAACCTTATTCACAAAAGTTGGAAAGATAGATTCCTCCAAGAAATTGCCGGATGAAGGCAACTGCATCAGCCTTGTGATAATGCTCAACAATCATTATGGTTGACACAAGGACCACAATGGCAATGGTGAGTATCAATGGTGTTGATGGCAACACAGCGTCCTGTTGTGTTGACATCAGCTTCACCGACTCCATTATTATAACAACATTAAAAAGGATACATAGAAATAATAATCTAACCAAGCTCAAGCCTAGGTAGGTCATTGGTCAAGCCTAAGAGATTAGAAGGATTCGCCTTCTTTGATAGAAGAAAACTAAGGGGTATAAATGAGCGAAGCTGCTTACGAGTGGTTCATGAGCGGCTTGACATTAGCTCGGCTCAAGCATTGTAAACGAGCCAAGTTTGAGTCTGATATCATCTAAAACTTGACTCTTAAACAAGCTTGAAACGAGACAGCAAAAGCTCAACTCGTAAACTCGCGAGCTTTTCAGGATCGATAATGTTTAAATACATAAGGGCTGAATGTTTAAAAGAAATGCTTATGTCTTTTGACTAATCATGATTTTGCTCAAATGTTGACAGTGTTTAAAAGTTTTAATGTTATACACATTTGAGTTATTAATACATTTTTTATAAGCACAAATTCTTTTGTAACAAGCTTGTGTTGGACAAGCTCGACAAATTTAGGTTCATGTTTGTTCCTCTAGGCTAGATCGACAAGCTCTCCACGAGGTTTTCTCAAGCTGGACTTATTAAACAAGCCAAGCTTTATCTAAAATTTGAGCTCGACAATAGCTCAAGCTCATTAAATTTTGTCGCGGGCAGAGCCAAGCTTGGGTTGGCTTGACCTCAGCTCGGCTCATTCACACCCCCTAATATAAACAAACGCCCCGGTGAAGTTGTTTAGTGAATAAGAGGAAGTACGAAAAATTTCTAGTTAGAGTTGGAGAGTGTTGGAGCTAGTAACCATTACCATGGACTCATGGAGGAATTACATACTTATAGGACTAATGGAGCCTTCTACTGCTTGAAGCCACAACTTCTCCTTTTAAAATCATCCTAACATATCCTAGAGTTACCAATACTCATGACCTTCTACATCCTCTCATAAACTACTAGACTATTCTATAAACTGTTAGACCTTCTATTATATTAAAGAACAATATATGATATTCTAGAAAAATTATCGAACACGCTAGAACATGCAAGAGATTTCTACAATCTTCTAGAGACTTCCAAAAACTACAAACTGCGAAGAACCTTCTTGAATATCTGGATCATCCCGAACCCCTGATAAGCTTCACGGAGGCGGTCTCCACTTGTTAGAATATCAAAGTTGTGAAGATCAACTTTGATCAATTTTCTAACATAGATGTGAGGTATGTACTAATTCTTTCCAGTTCGTTTTAAATGCACAAGGGAGAGGCCAAAGTATAGAATCAAATCAGAAATGAATTATCTTGAATTAAGATAAGAGTATGGAATAAAATCTGAAATGAATTATCTACAATCAAGATAAGAGGTGAAACATCAGAAATCCAAGAGAATGTGCAATTAACTAAGGATGTGTTTAGCACATTGCCTAAAGTAAAAGAATAAGTTCATGATTTCCAAAAATAAGATATTTCACTTCTGTTTTTGCAAAACCATATCAAGAAATGAACTCAAGTACCATCTTCTTGCCAAAACAAACCGGAAGTGGTCTACGTTCTCCAAAAGCACATTTCACCTATAACTAATAAGCATCTTTGGTAAGTCTATTAGCTCTAGATTGTTCAGAAAACAGTATATTAACCACAATCAGAAAACAGTATATTAACCACAAGTCTCAGTGTGGAGTATGTAACGAGAAATCAAAGAATGCCCTCTTGAGAGGCATGATTGTTATGTAAACAAAGAAACACGAACTAAATGTCATAAGTGAATGCAACAGAAATTAGCAGCACCGCATATCATTAAAACCTCCGACATCGTGCTCGACAGTAAGGCTACAAGATCTTCATGACCATGACATCATCAGCAGTGTAGGCACATGAAACTTCAAAAGCTACAATTAACTATACAAAAAATGCCTTAACATAAGATCAAAAATCAAACCAATCAGGGTTACAACAATCCATGTTAAGAAAGAAGTTCAGGAAAACATTGCTGGTCAACGCTGAATACCAACTCTTCTAAAAGCTTAAGCTATCAATAAATAGACAATTCTATATATATGTATGCATGTGTGTGTACATATATTCTAGCACGCCCTTAGGCACAAGTTCTTTTTTTTTCTTGATGTGGGTGCACACGTGTATTCTTGTCTAACTATCATTCTTAACAAATGAGGCTGACAGGATTCCAACTCAAGACATGTAGCTTTTTGATACCGTCTGGAGTAACCAACTCTTCTAAATATAGTAGACAAACTGTTTTATATGTTCTATAAGTCTAAATAGGAACTCGACATCATAAAAGTCCATACATTATGTTCAAGCATCATATATCCACATTGCATAGTTTATCGTCATATTACCAGAAACTTGTTTGATAAACAATCGTATATCCGCGAAAGGATGAATTCTTCATTCCACCAATCTCTATACCAAATTAGAACTTGAATATCCACAAAATAAGACAAATACAGTTTTAACACACCTAAAGAGAACAATAAATTTTCGACCATGTATGAAGAATCAAAGATTTCTAAACATATTGAACTCCAAACCTAACGTTGATTAAAGATGAAGTACCATAACGAAGTCCGATGCTAGACTCTTCGGTGTTGATGTTGTATAACATTCCCTCGTATCTGATCTCAGACTTAGTAGTCAGGCTAATCAGACTCCCTATATACGAGTCCACAGACGGCGCTCCGCCGCCAACGCCGCCGCCGCCGCCGGGCGCAGATCTCGATGAGCTCTCCGCCGCCATCTCCGCCTCGTTACTAACGAGAGAGAGAGAGGGAGGGAGTTCCGATTCTTCGCTGAAAAGGGAAAAGGGGGAGAGAGTTTAGTAGAGTCGGTTGCTGGCGTTTCTGAAGTTGTAGCACTGCAGTCTGTGCAAGTATGGTTGTCGCTATACAAAAAGAGATTTTTAGGGTTCTTTCTCTGCTTCCGTTGCATGTCTTCTATTTTATTTTATTTTTTAAAATATTCTTGATATGTGTGTGTTTCTTTTTTTTTAACTTTCATCTCTTCCAAAAATGATAATCTTTTTCCTTCTATGTTATGTTGAAGGTCCTCTGTACTCTGTAAAATTAACGTTATAAAACTATAAAATGGACTTATAAATTTGTAAAATGGATGATGCCGGCACTTTAACATGTCTAATACTAAAAGGGCCAGAATTTATAAGTCCATTTTATAGTTTATTAAGTTTATTATTTCTACAGTTTAGCGGGGTAGGTATATAAAGACTCAGACATTTCCAAAAAAAAAAAAAAAATGTAAATGCTGGTTTTATATGTTCTTAATAATTCTAGTGTTTGAGCTCTACATTTAGGCGTTTTTGAAATTTATTCATGATTATGCTTTTGTAACTTGCATCAAAATTTTTCTGCAAATTGCTAAAGTGCAAGCTATATCGTGATAATTGTTTGATATATCCAATATTTTAAATTTGGATCAACAGAAACCAAAAACCCAAAATAGTTTTGGCTTTTGTTTTACTAGTCATTGGTCGCTTAATTGGACTATATTGGACTGAACCGTGCCGATGTACATGAATTTACACATCACCATTCACCAAGGTTAAATATCTTTTCGACATTTTCGCGCCACCTAGTTTTTATATATGACCATGATACAGATAGCAATGCAAGTTAAATCCGAGTTAATATTCCAACGACTTGCTCAATATGCCAGTGACATGCCTCTTCCAACGATTAAAATCTTTTATGTTCTTCACTACACTTCGCCCATACTTTGACCATACGAGCGTAGCTTAAAAACTGTGATCGGCAATGAGACAAATAGCCGTAGCATTTGGGGTGGAGCAATCTATGTCAATTGTTAGATATTATTCCAAAGGGAATGAGTTTTGTTGGACTCAAGACTAAGGGCGAAAACGAGTCGAGTTCGAGTCGAGTACAACTAAGTTTAAGCTCGGCTCGATTGGTTTAGCTCAAGCTCGAGTTCAATGAGTTTTCAGAGGCCGAGCTAAGCTCGAACTCAACTTGAGATCGTTCCGTTAGTATTAACTAAACCGATCTTAAGTCGAATTAAGCTCGTGTCGAGCTTGAACTCGAACTCACTTAGCTAATTTTGTTGAAAAATATACTTAAATAAAATATCAAAACTCGTTTAGGCTCGCGAGCCTAATAAGCCGAATAATACGATACTCAAGTTCAGTTCATTTAATTATTCGAGCTTACATATGTGCTTGAACTCTCGAACACGACTCGAGCTCGAGCTAAGCTTAAATAAGTTCGAGCCCTGTTTGTTGGTGAGTAGATCGGCTCGTTTTCACCCCTACTCAAAGCCACATTTGGGTATGGGAGATAACATGCCTTACATAAACCAATTCCTGCCATTTGTTAGACATCGAGTAATTTGTTCCTGTTAAGATAGCTCGACTTCTGGGTTGGGTGGCTTATGAATACTTATGAGTTTAAGTCTCGCTAACAGCAATCCGTGATATAAATTAAAAATTTTCAAAAATTATTGAAGATATTGATAATGGACTTTCCAATTTTTCTTTTGTTCACTGTCTAATTGGATATGAACTTATCATTAATTCTTCCATTAATATTGAAAAAATATTAGTGTCAACAGATTTACAAAAAAAATTCAAATTATATAATTAAATAAAAAATTTGAAAGTAATTTTTTTAAAAAAATAATAGATAATTTATAAATTCGATATGATTTACTTTTTTCTGGAAATTTTTCTAAACCTATTAATTAAAAAAAAAAAAAGTTCGAAGTTCATAGGACAATGGGCGGAGGACGAAAATAGAGGGTTTAAAGGGTTTTTCTCCAGTGAATCAAACCCCCAACCCCACAACCACAAGCCCCGGCGGGCCATGGCAGCTGCTTCTCTCTCTCGGAGGCTACTCCGCTCGCTCCTCCTCCACCAGCGCCGTTATCCACCGCTCTCCGCCGCCAGAACGTTCTGCTCCTCTACTACCACCACCACCGCCACCACCACCACCACCACAACTCCCCTAGCCGTCGATCATTCCGATTCCAACGTCCCCGATCCCTACGACTCCGATGTCTCCGCCGCCGACTCTCCGGAATCTCCTCAACCGTCATTCTCCGCTGCTGATTCCCCCCGCCGCCCCTTTCTCCGCCCCCTCGAGAACGGCCTCGATCCTGGCGTCTATCGAGTATTTACCCCTATTATATCTCATCAGTCTCTATAAATGTATATCTAACGTCGATCCCAAGATGGCGAGTCACACCATCTCGAGACTCCACCGGCACCACACCAATGAGTGATTCTAGGAGTGACTTGTGGAACAACCGATACTATAGCAGAGTTCGATTATGTTCCTATTTATATGCAAATTGGTATTCTGAATTCCGATCTCTTAATGTTCAATGAGAAAGGCCATAAATGGATGATACGGAATCACACCCATCTCAAGACTCCACCTTTACTACACCAAGGAGTGATTCTAGGAGCCGACTTAATTTGAATAAATTCCTACCTATATGCAAATTGTTATTTCTGAAGTGTTATTAATTATGTTTCTTTTCTGAGGAAGGCGATACTGGTGGGGAAGGTGGGGCAGCGGCCGGTGCAGAAGATGCTGCGGAGCGGGCGGGCAGTGGTGCTCTTCTCATTGGGAACGGGGGGTATTCGTAACAACCGTAGACCTCTAGAAAATGAGGAGCCCCGTGAGTATGCTGAGCGTTGTGCTGTACAGTGGCACCGTGTCTCTGTGTATCCTTCCCGTCTTGGCGAGCTCGCTCTCAACCATGTTCAACCAGGGTGAGCATATTATGCTAGAATACTTCACATACCATAAGTTAATAATTTTGCTATATTTGGTACATAGGATTTGAGCAAGCATGCTTTATATGTTAAATAATAAGCTATAGCCTGAATCTTATCTTGCGCATGCGTTACTATTACTTGGATAGGGGAACTGCTTGGAGAGAAACATAAGTAACTATGTGATGTTGTCCTAAGAAGATCATGCTTTGAGTACTAACCAATAAAAGTGGCAGCTGACCTGAGTTCTTCTGTGCCCCTTGTTCTAGGTTCTATCGACTATCTCGAAACACAACGAACTATTATAGACCTCTATATTTTAGCCCTTCTTGATGGCCATGTACTGAAAACCATTACAGGGTTCTATAGTTGAAATGCACTCTCAACTTCAAATAATCTACTAAATTGAATCGAATATATTGATTATCTATAGCTCATAAGGTAGGAAATTCTCAACCTGCATTTGCAAGATAACTTCGGACATGCATGTGATTGCACCCCTCCAACATACAAATAAATTTCCATGGATTTCACATGGATGCAATAGATACTGTTTCCTGCAAATGCTGGAGAACTGATGGATGTATTATGGAGGGGAAAAGAGAATGACGAATACAACCTGTTTTATCCTTGGAGAACTACTAATTCACTATTTTCTCTTCCATCTTGTTACCTTCTTCTTTTTTTTTTTCTTTTTAAGGTGTGGGTTACAATATCTTGCGATGTGGAGGTTTAATTCTCAAATATGGATATAAATCATGAAATGAAGGGTTGATTGGGCCAAGTGCCAACCATTTACCTGATTAGCTAGTCTATCATCATTCATTGCCATCCTATACTATTAAATTTTTATTATAATGATAAGACGACAATTCGTTTTGTTAAATAAATGCTAATGGTACTTCTACAAAGAAACACGTCTTAGGGTAATGTCTCTTTTACAGATTGTTGAATTTTCTACTGAAGTCAATGCAAATCATAGAGTAATAGGGGGTTAGGGAAAGATAAGCACAACTGTATATAGGTTAAAGCTTTCATAAGAATTTTGCTAAACCGTTTAGTTACCTTCTTTCCATGGTACTGTGTATGCATTCTCCTAAAACAAAGTGAAAATACATTTTTGTTAGGACTTAAAAAGTTTGTTAATAAAGTAAGTAAGAGAAATTAATGGTGTTTCTAATGTGTCTGCACTCTGCATTGCTAAGGGATGTAACAGTTAAAGAGAGTGATGATTGGAAAAATAATCTCGTAGCATAAAGAAAAAAGTAAGTCAAAATGTTGCAAGTTTTAGCTAGTTATACCTTGAAAGACTAAAATGTCATTGAATGAGGTAGCAAAAATGATATGCTCTTGATAGAGAATATCACACACACACGCACGCACACATGACACAGACATAGAGAGAGACATATATAGGACATGTTTCCTGGATTGTAATGCAGCTTATGAAATGTAGTAACGGCTGGTCTAGATCAATATTTCCCACCACTGTTTCCCAATTCGTGGGCCCTACAAAACAATTCAGGATTCGATTTGTCAGTATAATCTGGTCCATTTGCGCTGATGGCCAAGGATGAAAATAAAGAAGAAGAAGCTACAGAGGCCATTTAAAGAAACATATCACAATAAGAAATCACATTAGCTCTGTTGTAACTCTCTCTGTTTCTATCGCTTAAGAGATTTGCATACATGTTAACATGCATGCATGCTTTCCTGCTATCTTTTAGACGTTTTACTATGCCATATTGGTTATATGTGGCTGTCTTTAACTTATTTCAATTCAGATAATTAAGGAATACCCTATGTGAATACATTAAATTTTATCCTTTAGCTTAAAATTTGACATTGTTCTATTAAAGATATTTTCAGTGAAACTACAGTTAAGTTTATCAGGCGATATAGGAAGATCATGTTGATATCCTTCATCTTTTGTTCTCCAGACCTACAATGAGAACTCTCTTTCTTATGTTCTTTCTGTAGTATTCATATTTTTAGCCAATCACCTTACATTTGATAAGTTTGAAATAGATATCTGAACTCTGCATATTAAGAACTTGTAGTTCAAACTGAAAGATAAACAAACTTCCCAGTTGTTGTTGGGTTTGCAAAGTGAAAATAAAAGCCAATAGTTCTACTTGCATCCGCATTTGGAAATTAAAAATGGGATGAATTAGACTCCCAACAACTACTTCTTGAAGTTGGAAAATTTACATGGTTTGCGTTCAATTGTTGTCATATGCGCCCATTATGTTGACGAGTATGTTTGTGATATTAGGAAAAGAACAGAAAGTATCAAGAGAGTGTTATTTTTTGTACGACTTATTTGATGAAAGAAATGTGGAACCAAGAAACACTAGCATGGAGTTTTGAGTCTTGAGGTTCAGTGGTATGCTGTTATTAGACTTCTTTTTCTTCTTCTGCTTCCACATAATGCTTGTTCCTACCTTAGTTGAGATCGTTTTATCGCCATACTCCAGGTTATAAGCATTCTTAGTTCGTCTATTTTCTGCAGCTTATATTTGATGTAGTTGATTTATTAGTAGTGTTTTCCTAACAAAAAGAATAAAAATAGTTAGTGTTTTCTTATTATAGGTCTACCTTGTATGTGGAAGGAAATCTTGAGACCAAAGTTTTCAGTGATCCTATCACGGGGCTTGTTAGACGCATACGAGAAATTGCTGTTCGTGCAGATGGTATGTTCTATGTCATTCCCTTGCTATAAGTTTTTTTTTTCCCTATGCTTCTTATTTGCAACTTTGTAGTATTTAGTTTATCTTTTTGTAGCTGCTGTTGTAAATAAGATGATAGGTAGTTGTACAAAAGAAATAAGATGGGGACATAGCACTATCTAGATGTTGAAAGCGGAAACTCAGGTGCAAAGAAGTTCCTTTTGTACCGACTTGGGTGCACCGGAGACTCGAGTATCCGACAAAAATCATTGGAGGTAACCTTGGATCTAATTAATAACAACCAACCGTCAAGAAACTGGTGTTTGGAGATGCCTTGCGGTGATATTATTTTATTTCATTTTTTTTTTTTTGGGGTGGGGTGGGGGAGGGAGTGTAGTTGATTTGCCATACTGTCAAATAGGTATACAGAAATTAACAAATAACTTCATAAGACTAAACCCAAAACAATCTCAACTTTAGCCATGCTTTCTTCTTTTGCCCCATTTCCCAATATCAGAAATTGCCACAATTAGTTGGTGTCACCCTGTCGTGCGTTATCTTGTATACTTATTGTTGATGGCTCTACTGCATTGGAATCTGTCTTTCACTCTCTCTGTTTCTTTTTTTTTTTGGAAGCTCTTCTTCTTCTTTTGTGTTTTGGCTTTCCCTCGCTGTACTTTTCTAGGCTTTTTTTTTTCTTTTTCTTTTTTTTTTTGGCCTTGGACCCTCTCTGTACCGTCTTCGTTTGTTTTCCTGTGATTGCATTTCCTTTTATGACCCATCTCCGAAATCCTAAAAACAACATCTTTTCATATTTTTTGGATCTTATGTATTTGACTCCATAAAGTCAAGTTATTACGAAAGGAGGTTGAGCTTAATCCAACGGTGTTGAAGAGTCTAAGAACTTGATTTTAGGATCACAATATTAAATCTCATATGTGAGAACTCAGGTCAAAATATTTGAAAGTTTCTCGAATTCCAGCAGGGCGCTCATAGAGGATTTCGAATATACTAGGCCCACATAATTTGATCCAATCTTTATATCCAGGCTTTCATATCTTACTCAAGTTGCAATATATACTCAGGAAGGCTAAAATTTGAGGTTCTTTGACAGGTCGTCTTGTTTTTCTTGGCAATGACTCCAATTTTGGACAGTCGGAGCAAGAACTGAGAAGTGTTGGCTACTATTGAGGCATAGGACCGTCGCGTTATGTTAGTCATCACTGACTATCAACCAAAGTGCAGCTGATCATGTAAGCCTTCGCATTGCAATTGTTTGACTGAGCAAAACCGATATTTTTTAAAGTTAGAAAATTTCACATTAATGCATTTTGATTGGAATTCAGCTGTAGTCCAAGGAAAAAGTTGAAATATGATGTGCCTTATGGCAAAATTCGATTTCTTTTCTAGGAGGTCAATGGCAAGTAGGAACTGGAATTAAACCCCCGTGCTCTTTAAAAGAATCTGCAAATAGATGTTTCTTATGCGTTTATTTGTTTAGATGCATGGTTATTCCCCCATTACAAAAATGTTTCTGTTGTATACTCTCTCTCTCTCTCTCTCTCTCTCTCTCTTCTCTCTCTACTCTCTATATATATATATATATATATATATATATATATATATATATATATATTATATATTTGCCCTTCTTTTTTTTTAATATTCTACATATCAAAATTTACGTTGGCTGATCAAGGAACTTCTGGTTAGAAGGTGTAAATCAGTCGTGCTGCTCTAGCTTGGCATTTTAATAAGAGGTTTGCTAGTTGCGGCAAATACACCACCAAAAAAACATCTAAGCTGATGTGGCACAGTCTAGATGTTTTTTTTTTATTTTTTATTTGGTATTGCACATTAAGGGTTGGGGAGAAGACCCTTTAAAGAGTTATATATGATGATGAATCTTTTGGTGGTATAATTGGTGCATCTGGTATTTTTCTTTTAATAAATGAGCCAAATATGAGGTTTTAAAAATCCAACTTAGCCATGCGCGCTCAGTGCAATGGGCATCAACCTCTCCCTGTGGAGAGGGGGCCGGGTTCGAACTCGGGTCGGGTTTGGGAGGGGGGGTAGATCAGTCGTTGGTGGGTTAGCTACCATGTCCAAATGGATCAAAAAAAAAAAATCCAACTTAGGGTAAAGCCCAGTTATGAAAAGCTAGCTTCGTTGAACTTGCAAGCCATGTAGGCTTAATAATTTTTAAAACTTATCTGTCCTGTAGTGATTAGTTTTTTATTTTGTAGAAGTTTATAATTTATTGTTATTTAATGCCCTTTAATGAGAGAAAATTTATGCTAAAGCTTTTGTTCGCCAAGCTTGGCATGTTTTCATTTGGAGTTTGTCATGCTTGGCAAGTTTAACAGCCCGCTCCTTAAAAAAAAAAAAGACGAACCCGTGACGCAGACACTTCCGGCCCTTGCCAACACATGAAGGTTTTTCGAGATTCAGGAGAAGGGAAGGGGGCCGATGTATATATATATGTTCACTACTAGCAGAGTATATTTTCATTCTGTCTCGGTATGATTGGAACCTAGAGGGGGTCGGCATACGTACATATGCCCGCTATTAGCCGAGTATGTTTTTATCATATCTAGGGGCTGTTTGGTTTAATGCAGTTGAGAAACGGAGATAGAAATGCAGCAGTTAGAAGTGCTGGAAGTTGTAATTTCTGTTTTCTAATACAGCTAGGATGCGTTTGGTTAGGCGCAGTTCAAAATACTGCAGTCAGAAAGTTGTTGTTTGGTATGAAGCAGTTGAGTCCTGCAGTTCAAAATCTAGTGTTTGGTTTGATGTAGTTGGGTGAGTGTGGTGACCCGCGGTAAAGTTACCTCTAATTATGTTTTCTTTTTTTTTTCTTTTTTTTTTGACATGTAATATTATAAAGTTTTAATGCTAGTAATATTATTAAAATAATAATATTTAATCATGATAACTAATCAATATAATAAAAAAATTAGATATCAGATTGTAATTATCCTGCATGCTATGAAGTTCTATGGGATGTTGTGTGCGGTTCAACGCAGGATTCATGTAATTGTATATCGAACTGCTCCTGTAATAAGAATTTATCAAGGTTTAGTTGAGCGTTTAAAGCCTTTTAGCCAGTCAAGAAAAAACAGAAACCCCCCAGCCAAGAAAAAAAGCAACTATTACAAATATATTCATTTTACGAGGGGAAAAACAGAAATGAAGCAGAAAATTTCCTGATACGGGACGCCGAGCTCCGGCGAGCTGAGCGTGGCAAATAACCCCGCGAACCCACCGCGGCAGGCGAGGGTTCGCCGGTGCTCCGGTGGCGGGAGTGCATCATGAGGAAAGAGGGGACAATTTGTGTTTTAGATCAATCTAGGGGCCTAATAGAAATGTTCGATTCGAATAATCGATTCCATGAAATTCTTGACTGATTAACTTAACTGAACAAGAAGATATTGTTCTATTTAGGATAACGACTATCGGAATCGACCGGTCCCGTCGGGTCGGTGCCGTAGGTAGGTCGGATTCATCTTTCCGCAAGGTTCATTCTGCACATTTCGATGAGAAACCGAGATGCTCAAGTTCGAGCAAAGCAACGAGTCGAGAGAGGAGCGATATCACCAATTTCGCCGATCGCAGGTTCACGACGATCGCGGATTGCACAATCGCCAGCGCCTAAGCAAGCGAAGGAAACGCGAACACGGCGAAAACAGACGCTACAGTGACAGCGCGTTGTAAAAATCGCGGATTTCAACTTACGGCCGAATTCATCGCAGTTTCAACTGCTGCAAATAACACCGAACTGCAGCCACTTGCCGGTGGCCCCACAAAACTGCGGCAAACCAAACACTCGTGTTGGAGCAGCGTTTCTGAACTGCCGCAGTTCCACGCGAACTGCGGCAAACCAAACATACCTTAGGCATAATTCAAATACGCATTAATGTCGTGGTGAGGGATAACTTTTTAAGAGGCTGCTCCTAATAAGTGTATACTAGATTCTATGCTTGATTCAAAGCTCTATGTTTGGCTCGAGCTTGTTAGTTTTGTTTCTAACAAGCCGGGGCACGATTGGATTGGTTTGAGCAAGGGTGCATATATATATATATCAACTCTATTAATATGTTAATAAAAATAACTATTAATTTATATAAAATTAAATTATAAAAATTATAAACATAAAATTTTTAATATTATTATTTATATATAATTATATATGATTAATATCTGTGCATCGTATGAATATAAAACTAGTTCTTACATATAATGTATTCCGATTTCCGAAGACCTCAGTACAACCCTCAGCAAGTACGTGTAGCTGTCTGATGGAAAACCAATGTCACCAGGCGTTAGTATATACTTCGATCCTGTAATCCTGTTAGTATGTCTTAACAGGTTGCGAGGTTTAACATCTCAAATGCAACTATCTCCGATGTTGAGAGGATTCTGTTGTAGGATCAGCCTTCAGCGATATCTCCGGAGAGGATTGTGTTGTATGACCAGAGATTAGCCATAAGGCTGGTGCTGGTGCCAGTCCGATCTCCAGTCGAGAGATAACAATGGATTCGATGGAGTTGGTGAACCAGATTTTAATGTGATATGTTCATTTACACCATCGACAATACAAAATTGTAAACGAACAGGTCACTAAGTATAAATAAAAGCACTACTAAAGTACACGAAATTGCGCCAGGAGATCTTTTTTTTTTTTTTTTTTTTTTTTTTTTTTTGGGGTGGGGCCAAATGTTCAACTTTTTCGACTGAGGTTCAATTTTTGTTTTTTTTTTTTGAACTACTAGAAATCTTCTACCCAAAAAATATTTTGTAATTATTTAACTTGATTAAGCTCGCCACAACATTACAAGAATGAAGAGAACCAACATACAGAAAAGAAATTGCTAAACCACTCACCACTTCTCACGCATCTCAAATCAAAAACATCGATCCCATACACCCATCCCAAGACTCCATAATTTTACCCATCCTTAACCATACACACCCGCTTTGATGTGGAAAATGGCGGTTAACTCTATAGCACTACATGATATAAATTCAAACCCGAACATCATGCCCCTCGATCTATTGATCTCTGAAGGTGTTCCGGAATTGTTATTACTGTGTAAACTTTGCTCGCTTTATAGGTGAGGTGAAGAGCTTACGCACTGACGTTAAAGGATCATCGATCTGCAGAGAAGCCAAGGAAGGTGATAATCAAAAATAATAAAAGGGCGCAACGAGCTCCCGGATGTGGTCCAGAATTTCACAATATTAAATGTTAAAAAAAAATCATTCCATGAACGAAGTGATAAACAAAGAGGGTTTACCTCGTCAAGAAAAGCAGACTCAGCCTCTGCACGCAAAGGAGAACAAGAGTCTTTGTCTGGATTATACAAAGCTGATAATGTCATTTTCCATCCGGGCGTGTTTTCACCATCAACAAAAGCTATCCAGGGGCAAAATGGTCTATGCTGTCTTATGGGATCGAGCCCGTCGACTTTTTCATAAAAGTGATCTTTCAAACCTGAAATACATAGTACAAGAAATCTGTCAGCTAAGTTTCTATTCGGCCACCTCGGACACAGAAGCAATATGGTTAACCTAAAATTGTAACATCATACTTGCTACTACAAAACTACGTCAAGTATTACGATCTTCAGCCTACGTATGTATAGGCCGTTAAAAAAAAAAAAACAAATTTTTTAAAAAACCAGAATAAGAATCATAAAAACCATGTTTATCCTCGAATTGCTAGAGACTTCTGAATCACTTAATACTTTAACACGTTTTTCTCTTTTAGCATGTGCTTTTATCAAAAGTAGCAAACTACTGTTAAAGCCAAGGAAAGATACTACAGGCTCTGGTAGAAATTCTATAATCATTTGTAAAATTGGCTAACGACCCAAAACTTTTGGCTTTTAAAATTAACATAATTATTTTTTCCTTCACGAATGCACCAAACATACACAGGCACCTACTAAAAAAAGAAAAAAGAAAAACTAGATTGATGTACAGTACGAATTAATCATTTGATAAGAAATGTTTGTCTGATTGTGGACGTCAAGGAGTCTGATTTTGGTGGTCAAGGAGGCTGCATAACTGCCCAAATAAGTCCAAAATGACAGTGTAAAAGCATCGATCAAAGGCACAGATTCAGAAACAACAGTGATTATGGGCATAATATTAGTCATAGTTCTTGCCCTAGGTCAAGTTACGTATTTCGTTTGAATAGAAGTCTTTGAATTGGAGTGACAGGACTTCCTGTTGGTTTGTAAAAGCTGGGTGCTGACGAGATGAAGGATCAAAGCATCAAGAATACAGCAAAAACAAAATTCCTCCCTCTATAGAGTAACTATTAGTCCTACTTCTTGGTCCAAGTCAAGTACGTACATCCTAAACTGAATAACTATTTTTAGTTGGTATCGCAGAAATTTCCTGGTAAGTTAATATAACCACAAGTTCAACGATATGGACAAAAGAGAAGTGGTAGTTTTACTGTCCACTATAAACTTTAAAACATAATTGAACAGCTACTAAGAACTTTGCCTTGTGATCAATGGGAGCTAGTCAACATGAATGTCTTAAACTTCAGTTCCATACAAATCAAGCTCTATGGATTGACATACAAATCAAGTGTATGTAAGTCTAAGTGCAATAGGAGAATGCTCACCTGATTGACGCTGCGCAGCATTGTTATGGTTGACAAAGGACAAGCCACTGTCTTTCCTCCCATGGGTCTCGCCAGCATTTGACGATTCATTGTTTGTATCTGATGCTTTGTTCTGGAAATCCTTAGAGATCACATTAGTTTGATCGCCTAAATTTCCAGATGTAGAATGATTCTGACAGCCTTCTCCATCCACAATACCAGGATCAGTATTTGAAACTGAATGCTCACCAGTCTTAACATGATTAGCAGGTTCCTCTGGTCCACCTGGTGTTCTTATTGGACTTTGCAATATATCAATGCTTTCGGGCAATGGCTTAACATTTGAGTTATGATGCCTTTCTTCCTGTAGATGTTGGTCTGTTACATCACTATTGTCACATGTACCAAGTTCATTCTCATTTCTTTTACGCTTTAATGAGACCGCTACATCTTCAGAGCAAAGTTGAGGTCTTAAGTGCCGGCTGACGATAGGAAATGAAACTCTCGGTCTAAAATTCTGCTTAGTTGCTGGAGGACCACCAGCAATTGTCAAATTCAAACCAAAGGGCCGTTCTTTCATTGCAACAGTACTAGAGACTCCTTTATTGACGTTTGCTTCAGCATTCTGATTTTTCACGCCACGATCGGCAGAAGTAGATGGCTCAACTCTATTACTGCAATCAGCGGATTCAACGAAGCTAAACACTTCCAAAGGGCGTTCCACGGTTTTAAATGCCCATAATCCCACACTAGCACCACATAAATTACAATCTAACACCATAGATGAGGGATCATAGTTAAATTCATCAAGGGCAGAGCTGGCATCATTTCGCCCTTCGTTCTCCTTGGCTCTATCTAATGAGTAGATTGCAAGTCGTCCTTTTTGTTTCTCACATGCTTCCACTGAAAAATCATTAGGACAAGTGTCGTTTGAAGGTGCTGCGTGGTCCTCGTCAAAGTCAACAACATATGGAAGCACACGCGGTTCCCATCCACAAAGACTGATAATCTTCTGGGCCTGCATATAATTTCGACCGTAATTTCTAATGTGTAGTGAGACAAGACAGTAGGTCCCATAGTAAGTATAGCGTTTAACTGCTAGTACAACTGAACACTTAATAGCAAAATGGCAATGAATAGAGTGGGACTACAATTCTTAAAGCTACATTTAATTAGCAAAGCTATATGTGTGTATCAAAATATAGTTTTTACCAATAAAGTTTTGGCTGAGTATGCAAAAGATACTTTGAAAAAGTTCAGCATACCCCTCTACTTCGAAGTTCATCTCATGCCCTGCTATTTTAAAAAAAGTAATACCGCTAACTTTTGGTGACGAAACTGTGAGTTTCGACGATGTGGCAAATCTGTATAGCACGTGCCAATTGCTTGAAAGGCAAAACTTTTTTTTTTTTCTTTCTTTTGGTTTTCACGCAGATACTGGGGCCAAAAAATCTTACCAAAAAAATAACAATGCCCCACCCATTTTTTTAATTAGATCACCATAGCTAGTAGACTATACCCATTTGATATATTATTATTGTTATCATTTTTATACTTATTAACTTCTTCTTAGCAACAAAGGGGGGTTGCCGCCATCACCGACGTAGCTGGGCCCCGACGCCGGTGGTTTCTCTACTACAAAACGAGAATCATGGATGAATCATAACAAACGTCTTGGAGGAGAATTTTAATTTGAATTGAAAGGTTTGGGATGGATTTAGGGACAGAATCGAATGTTCAATTGAGAAGCGAAGGACAACAGCAAGGTCATCGATGGTCGGAATTTCATAGTATGGGAGAAACTGAGGGCAGAGGAGAATTCAGGTATGGAGGAGCATTGGGCAAGAGCACAAACAAGCCTTAAGAAGAGAGGCTGACAGCGAAGAGGTCGACGACATCGGCAGCAACAAGAGAGAGTCAAAGAGTGAGAAGGGGACCAAAATATGAGGTGATTGGCGCAGAGGTGACAAGGAAGACAGCAGAGATCAATGACAGGAAGGTCGATGGCCCGGATGTGACCGACGAAACCAGGGGAGGTGACCAATGAGCTCATCCAGCACGAAGGTGGTAATGGACAGAGATGGTATCGGAGCAAGAGAGATGGGATCGTATGATAAAGAGAGAAGAGAAGAAAAAGAAGAATAAATGTTAGGTGGAGCCGATTTAATTCCATAACCTTATATTTCAGCCAGCTAGCCTGTTTAACTTGCAACAAAAATTAAGTTGCCCCTACATAGACTTAAATAAGAAACAATCTGGAAAAAAAATCACTTTTTTGTACTATATAAACCGCCATGTCAATTCAGTCACTACCACATCAGTAATGAAAGGTTAAAAAGTAATGGCTGTTAGCAAAAATAGCAACTTAGCAACGATTTAACATATATATATATATATATATATATATATATATATAAGAGAGAGAGAGAGAGAGAGAGGAGCATGAGAACTTCCAAAAGTAAAGGGGTATGACTAAACTTTTTTCAAGAAGTGCAAGTACCATTTGCAGACTTTCCTATTTTTTTCAACAAAAATAAATACTTTAAATAGATCAAAAAGTACAAAACAGTCAAGATACTATCATTAAACTCAAATATAATCATCCTCCTCCCCTTCAAGAGTAGCAACATCTTGCTCATCCATCATGCCTTGCGTCTAACGCGCGCCTGAGGCACATCTAAACACTGAGACTTAATGGGATTATTTAGGTTTTAGAACTGTATAAAGAACTTCCTATCATACACAATTGGACTCACTCTCTAACATATAACATTAAGTACCTCTGTCATTGATTAAATATAACAGGGTATGAACTTCATTTATCAGCTTCAAAAGTTGGAAAGCTCTTGAATCAATACCAGCCAAACAAAGTAGTCACCTGTTGCTCTTGTTAATGCCAAGCATTCGCTAAAATAACCAAAAGCATATATCTCCATGATCCTAAAACAGGATGTCTAGAATTAAGCATTTCGCTCTACACAATTACTAATTCCTAGTCTAAAAGGTACTTATGTCCATGCACAAAATGAACTTCAGTCAAGAATAGAAAACATACAATGACGCACCAACAAAGATTGTTATGCAACATTATCTTTACATACTTGGTCTTTTCTGCTTATTGGAAGAATGGAAGCACTAAAGCAAACTACTAAAGTGCAGGCATAATGATCACCACAAAAGGTATTAGCATTATTAGTTTTTGATTGCCCTAATACCAAACATAATGTCATCTTAGATATTGTAAAAATGTTATATCTTCATTTTACTAAAATCATGGTTTTACATTTCGAGCAGCATGCGCTGTGCCGCCCGAAATGTGCCGACCTGCACGGCGACTTCTCTCTTTTTTTTCCCTATTAAAGCACTATTCAGTTTACGTGCTTTTTCTTTTTCCTGTCATGCGCCGCGTACGCGTGCGCGCCTCGCGCGGACCCGACGCATGGACCCCTATTATTTTTAAATTGTTTTAATTAATTTGTATTACAGTTTCTACATATAATAAAAATTGTATATTTTTTATTTTTTATCCTAATTAGTCATAATTATAATAATTAATAATTGAAACGGGTTAGCAGAATCGGAAACGGCACAATCGGCACGACTCGAGTTTAGAATTTACCGAAATCGGCACGGCAACAAAAACCTTGACTAAAATTGTGATTTCAAAAGGTATTAACAGATCATGCAAACCTGGTAATATAGAGAAGCAGCATTAACATCTGATTCACATTCTGAAAGCTTGCTTCCACAAGCATCAACAAGCTTAAAACCACTGGTCAATGTAACTGAAGAATGAATGGCCATTGACAAGACGTGATCTAGTTGAGGGCTCTTCATGCAATCAATGGCTGCAGATGAAATAATAGGGAGTGCAGACAATCGGATAAGCATTGAACAACGTTGTTTGTAACCCTCAATTAGAGCCGGAGAAGGTGTTGGTGGGAAAAAAGCCAGTGCTTCATCACACACGTTATTGATCCATGGACAAGTTCTCTTATGTCCGCTATCCAGCTTTAAGCTGAAAACAGCAGCAGCATTTTCAACTGCATATAAAATTGATTTCATGTCAGGATTAACAGGTAACTCTTACAGCACGTTATGCGGGCCGCGGGCCGGCCAAAAAATATGCCCGCGCGGGCTGGATGCGGGCCGGCCAGCCCCGCCCCTCGCGCGCGGGCTGGTTCTCCCAGCCCGGCTCGCGCAGGGCGGGCCAGCCCGCGACCCGGCGAGCCGTGCAGCGGTACGGGACGCGGGATTTTTTTGCATCTCTAATAACACCTAACTTCTACTGTTTACAATACAAATAAGGACTTGCTACCTAGCTTGCAAGAACAATGTCAGAAATGTTAACATCACAAGATTGGATCATCAGCAAAGATTAATGGCCGAGGCCTTGCTACACCTTCATACAATATTGCAATTACAATTTTCAATCTGTAAAAGGATAAACCATACCCTGCTGCAATGACCAAGATGGAGGAGTGGAAAATAGAATACGTGCGCCACATGCCTCACAAGCTATTGTGTCCATCTCTACATTAACCCATCCTCTCCTGGCACAGTTCACAGGGCTGACTGCCTAGGAATATACAAACATGACTGAGAATCATGGCTTTAATGTAAAAAAGCAAAAGATAATCAAAATTAATTATATTCATCAGGTACAAATGTCAATACAGTATGCAAATATTAAGTGATAGACAGAGATAAAGTTATGTCTACATACATGCAACAGATACCAAAAAAAAAAAAAAAAATCTCCGGAACATATGCAATGATGTTAATTTCATAATACTTGCGACTACAGATGAACTAGTTATCATAGTTTCCAATTAAATTTCATATGAGAACATATATTGTTCGAATATACTCTAGTCTACCTAATAATCTCTAAATTCTAAAAGTGAGGTAATGAAGCGACATCTTATTGCATAAAAGTTCAATGACCACTAAGCATGATGGTCTAATATAATAGGCAGACAAGCTACAAAGGAAGCTTCGACTTCATTAGTCTCTACTTCGGTTACTTCTTTGCACGAACTATACCTAGAACAATAAGTCAGTAACTTCGTAGTTTGAAGATCGAAAAGTTGTAAGAATTTAATCAGATTGGCCCTTGCTGGTCCTTATGAAGGTTAAATAGAAGCAGTTGAGTGAAATATTCAAGGCCACATTCCTTATTGTTAAGATAAGGATGAGCAACCCCACCCCTAACCCAAACATTGGACGGGTTGGGCACGGATAAACGACTAACCCGATGAAGGAAATTCATTTAGCTCATAACCATTCTCTGAAAAACTATTATACTTATTTTTTGTAAAATAAATAGGACCTTGGGCTTCCCGAACCAGGTCATGGCCTTGAAAGTAGCTAGCCGCCGCATAAGATCGCCGCGATCCCACGGCCGGCACTTTGGCGGCTGCTGAACCGTCTGCCACTTCTTAATTGTTCCCCCACCGCCGCCACGATCGCTGCAACGAAATCGAAACCATTCCTACCGTTAAATCACTTGCAAATCGAGATGAAAATAAGAAAAATAAAAGAACTAGATTACCTGGAGCGAGAGGGGATAGTTTTGGGCTTGGTAGAACCGTAGAGCTTGTCCATGATGTTGTGGAGCTTTCGTTCAGGATCTTCCGCCATTATGGAGGTTCGCGCACAGTGATTGGTGAAGATTGAAGAAGAGACTGATTGATTTGAATGAACGATCGTCGAAGGGGATGAACATAAAATAGAGTAAAATACTTGTTGTATGGACGTGATGTACGCATATTAATTATAAATTTTTATATAATTTAGAATATTACAATATTAATTTTTTTTATTTTTTTTATAATTTTAAATGTAATTATATAAATATATATAACGTAAAGCAATGATAATATTTTTATATTATTATTTTTTTAAAAAATAAAACTTTAATTTTTTTAATTTTTTATTATTTAATTTGTAATTTAATTATTTTTTGCTTATATATATATATATATTTTTATTTATTTATATTTATATTTATAAAAATGAATAAATTTTTTTATCAAAGTATTATATTTTATTTAACTTTTAATATTAAATCTTTCATTTTTTCCAAATTAATTATTTAATTTTTTTAAATTCTTACTAATTAATATATTCACTTACTTTTTAAAATAAAAATCAATAATATATGTCATATTTAAAGTTATTTATGCTGACACGTGGCATAACGATTTTGATATGATAGCTTTATAACGATTTTAATATATGTTATATTCTCATCGAACTGAAAATAGTCTATATATATATATATATATATATATCAGCACCTGCCCACTGTAGACGGCTATGCGTCACACTATCTCTGCTAATAAAGGATTATGTTCATTTAGACATTTATGTTAAAAAGTTACTGCACTTTCTTTTTTTCTTTTTCTTTTTTTGGGGTTTTTGCACGAACATCCAACCTCCACAAAAAAATCACACTTATTTTATTTAAGTAATTTCGAAAATTTTCGTCCCAAATCAATTGGTGTGGTCTAGAATCCTTAACTTTTATAAAGATTTCTTAAGCACGTAATTTAACTTTGTTAACCATCTGAACTAATATACTCGACTTAATGAAAATCAACAAAAAAATTGTAATTGTCTCTCCGAAAATCACATCTACTACCCCTGCGTTAAGTCTTGTAATATTTATTTTCTTTGGACTTCATGCTAGTTCAATTAAAAAAGGGATACTTTAGCTATTTGATTGAACTTAATTTTAGTTAAGTTTTAATTTATTATGATTAGATTGTCCATATTTTAGTTAAATTTACTATTATTTTATTTAATTGTCGTGATAATAGACGATTATAAGAATAGTTACTTGAGTTGATCGAAACTAGGTGACTAGGGCCCTGACCCAGGCCGAATATTGCGGCCGCCTCTCAGGAAGAGTCGGTTGTGGGTTCAAATATGAGGCTGCCTTGAAACAGAGAAAGATAGCCCGACACATTTTTGTCGTATTTACTAAATTGATAGCTTGATAAATTTAAATATTTCATATTTGGTATGGGAGCAACATCAGGTCTACTTTCTAATCAGTTTCAGGTCCGATACAGGCTGGAATCACCTCATCATCTGAAAAGAAAAATCAGTCACTATAATTATTTTTTTGGATACTATTGTGAAAAATTTTTGTCCGTTGGTGATCCAACTTTTTGCAACTATAACGACAATTAAATTCATAGATGACACTGATTTATATTTTACTAACTAATGAGTCATAGTTCTTCAATCTGACAGATCTGAAATCCGAATATGCATATTTTACGGGATACAAAGAAGATAAAATCCCATAACTTATAAATTGTACTTACAGAATTCGAATCCGAAATCTTAATTTCATAAGATAAAAGTCTAACCAACTATACTAAAATTTATTATCCAGCCATAAGCTCTATCTCATGGTCCTAAATACTGAATAGCAAAGCTAATGAAGGTAGTACATAACCACTTCTTAAATTACTTTTTTTTTTTTCTCCCTTATGCTTGATTTGTCTCATTCTTACTAAGGATAATTACATATCAGCCCCCTAAAAGTAACAATCGCACGTTTCAGTTCCTGAAAATACGAAAACGCGTGATGTGGCGACGCGTGAGCGCGTTAGTTAAAAAAATACGTTTTCGGATACTGAAATACGAGAGTGAAACTTTGGAGGCTGATATGCAATTATCTCTTCTTACTACGGATAAATAAATATCAGCCCCAATTTTTAACCCTCTCAAAATTAGCCCACTATTTTCAAACATGCAAATGAGCCCCTTTGTTAGGGGTGCGGCTCCCCTACTTGAGATGAAGTAGGAAGTAGGAACAATACGAAATCGCCGCCGTCCATCGCAGTTAACACGTATCTCGTCGAGAAAATGTATAAAATTTTTGTCCGCTTATTTGACCTATTTTCAAGCACTTTTTGGAAAAAATTTCAACTACAAAGTTGTAAATTTTGATGTAATCTACAACTTTGTAGTTGAAAATTTTTCGAAAAAATAAAAACCGCGTACCAAATAGATGACAAAATTTTTTTATTTATCTTTTTGACAGTATTATTTGGCATATGTGTAGAAATAATGTTTTCAACTACAAAATTGGTAGATTACAACAGAAATGTTACAAACTTTATAGTTGAAGAGTTTTTTTCAAAAAGTGCTTACAAATAGGTCAAATAAGCGGACAAAAATTTTATATATTTTCTCGAGATACGTGTTAATTGCGATGGACGCGACGAATTTGCGGTATTTTTCCTACTTCCTACTTCATCTCAAGTAGGGGAGCCGCACCCCTTTGTTAGCGCTGTCATGTCAGCAACAAGGAGGGGATGATTTGCAAGGAGGAATCAGTCCCACAGTAATTGATATGTATTTTTTCTTGCAGATCAGCCTCCCGTTTTTCATTTATGGACAAATCAGCCCCCGAAAACGTATTTTTGGGGACTGATTTGTTATTTTTTTTGCAGATCAGCCCTCCGAAAAACGCGTTTCGGGGGGCTGATCTGCGAACCCCTAAAATAGGGGGGGCTGATCTGCAATTATGCCTTCTTACTATATGGAGGCATGACTACTTAATGCCTCAATAAACCATGAGCTCTCTATGTTTCAAACAAAAGAAAAAGATTGAAAAACAAAAGAAAAAAGAAAAAAAAAAGGAGCAATCTTATATAATCCAAATAATATTTTATTTATCGAAATATATAACACATATATCTATCTAATAGAAGTTCACGGATATGTGGATGACACGTTAAATAGAGAGGAGATAAATTAGTAGCATTTAATGGCTTTTTTTCTAAAATTTTGCAAAAGAGACTATAACTCATTTCTTACGTACACATTTTTTGCTCTAAAATGAAAATTTATCCGGCTCATATTTTTACCCTAATCCTAGCCCTTCCATTAACAAGAGTAGAGATTAATCCTTTTTCTCTTTCCTTCAGTAAAAAAATGATAAGCAGTGTCATGCTATGTCGTATTTTATACTTTAAACATTCTGATTTTTATTTACATTATGTTTTAGAATTTGATTAAAAAAAAAACCCAATATCTTGCTCTAAATTATGCAGATGAATCTTATTGTCTAACAACAACAACATCACCAATCAGTGTTGGCCTATTTGGTTAACAAAATTGAATACTAAAAGGTGACCATAGTCTGCCATACGGTTCAGTTTCCGGTCGATATATAAAAAAAATTCAAATCCGACAGTCACAAACCTAAAAAGGAACAACATCTAGTAATAAATCCCACCTAGACTAGATTTAAAAAGAGCAAAAAATACATAACTCCCAAGAAAGACTTGCTATAGAACAATCAGCCAACCAGCACTAACATTTTGTAAATATTCAAACACATTATAAGATCTGATGAGCTCAATAAACCTTGATCGAATCGATCCAAATCAAACAAGAACTTCTTGGTTACTATATGGGTCAGTACCAGCATTAGGTTAATATACAGTCATGCAAGATAAATCGATTACGGCAGCATTTCTTCATGATAATTTCAAAATAAAAGAAAGTCATGATAGAGACAGCTGATATCCTACTTATGCATGCATAACATACAGTGTTTTACTACCTATATGAAAATCTAGTATCTAGAGTTGAATATCAGTGAGTTCTCTAACACAGATCTCAAACTAATCAAAGAAAATTAGTTAAACTTTTCTTTTCAGCCCGAGAGAAAATCTGGAACTTGGAATGTCTTGGCTTTCATCATCGCTACCTTCACTATCCAAAACAACTATACCTCCCAACACCTCTGGAGCCTCCTCTAACCCCTTGTCGTACATATCTCGAGAATCTGTAGATTTGTTGCGAACAGGGAGAGATAGCTTTCGTGTAGGGGGTAAGTTTTCCTTGTTAGTTTCTTCAGCAGGTGCATACTTCCCCGAAGATACATGGCGACTCGTTAGACGAAGCTTTTTTCTGCCGTTATTTTTCTCAGCAATTTCCTGCTCTGGAAAGTCTTCTTTTTTTGATCCCATCTGCCACAGCAATGCAGCACTAATTATGAGCATGCTTATGTCTTCAAGATAAATGCTTTGTACTCTACAAGAATATCTTTTAAATGTGAGGTGGGAGTGATCTATGCACGTCTTGAAGTATTATGGATCACTTCCATGTGCTAGTTTAACTACATCTTTAGAGACTAATTAGAGATAGGCAAACACCAATTTCAACCACTCCTTGATTTTCTTCTTCTTCTTTCTTTTTTTTTTTTTTTTTTTCCTCCAGTATTGCCGTCATAACCCATACATGGCCCATTTCAGGTGAAGACTATCCTAATACCGATCCCCAACTGAAGCCACCCCTCGCGCGTGAAAAGGCACACGTGGGCTACTAACCAATAGAATTTTATTCATACTGGTGGGGTGTGAAGTCAGATCCGAAATATGAAGACTTTTTAAGGCCTGCACTATAGCCGCCCTGGCCTGGACCGATCCCCAAAAGAAGTCATATGTCGCATGTGAAAAGCCACACGTGAGCATACCCGCTGATAGAATTTTATTCATACCGACGGGTCGTGAAGTCGGACCTGGAATAAGGAGGCTTCTTGAGGCCTACATTACAACCGCGACACCCCGTCGCTCCCCAAAAACGAAACCAACCACTCGATTAAGTGGTAAGGCACTCTACCCTGATCTAAAGGTTAAAGGTTATAGCTATGTCTAAAGACATAAAGCAGAAGGCAAAAAGTGATGATGGATGATTTACATCTATTGTACCAGCTTCAAGAACAGCATCAACAACACTCCTGCTAGCTCCTGGATAAGCATATTTCTCAGTCCAAGATCGAGCCTTTAAGTCAAAAGTGTGCCTGTTATATTTATACTCCCTGCTCTGCAGTAAAGAAAAGTGAAGTTAAAAGTAAATTAATTTGGCCAAATTTTTTTGACATGACAAAGTGGATTTACGAGGAAATTAACATGGGTTAGTGTCACCCGTGTATTTATCTATTATAACAATCCTACAAAATAGGCTGGTTTCGACAGAGTTTTCCCATGATAATTTAATTTTTTTTTTAAACAAAAAAAAAGACATAGTAGCAGTACACTTACAGCTTCAGCCATTAAGCCATCATCTGGATTGGGCTCAGTTAATAATAAACCAATGCTTGTCAGAACTGTTGAGATGTTTAGAGAAGGTTGCCATGCTCCCTAAGTTTGAACATTTGATATGTAATGCTTGTTAGATATCTTGCAGAGCAAAATTCTGAATACGTGGATTTTTTGCACACTATATATTACTTTAGGAAAGTCAACCTTTATAAACATGAAGCTAGAAAAAAAAAAGGAAAAAATGTTTTGGTTCACCTTTGGGGGCAAATTAAGAATGTCAAGGCAAATCCGACCTCCATTATCAATATTCGGATGGTAAATGGGAGTCGCAAATGTAACCGTTGGAGGATGAAAAGGATATCTGGAGATAAAATGTCGCAATACACATCAGAATCCTACACATGAAAGACAATGGAGACATTGCATTGCCCTATAAAAGAAGTCAAATAAACACCTTTCGGGTATTTGAATCTTAATTGTAAAGATCCCCTTCGCGTACACTGTTTCTTCAGGTCCCTCAATTCCTGGAATTTATGAAACTAATAAATGACTGTTTAAAGGGATAATGCATCAAAACCAAATAGTATGGTAAGAGCCGGCCTCTCAAACTAAATAGTCGCATTACAAAGTTTAAAGGAACTTACGAGCTTCAATGTTGGATAATGATGATGAAGTGGATTCGCTATCGGAAAGCAACGGGAAAGATACTCCTGGCGGCGGGTCAGATAATAACAGCTTTAGCTCCTTCTGCAATCTGAGATTTAACCTTGCTGCATGAGCCATTCACTGGAAATCGAAAAGACTAAGCTTTTAGAAATGTCATTGCAAACTATTGTAAAAATAAGAATCTGGAATCAAAGGAGAGTTTACAAACCAACATCTTTAACATGACGAACACAAACTGGCAAAAAAGTTAGCGTCAGTTGCAACTATAAGGTTATCCTTAGGATTTTTGAAAGAGCAATGGGTCTCAAAATAAACTTCCGCAAATCTACCCTAATCTCAATTGACGGCTGCTCTAGGGAATCAAAGAAATGGACAAACTTGTTCGGTTGCAAGGAGGGGCACTATCCTTTCACTTCTCTTGGGCTACCTATTGGCCGTGGTAACTGGTAAGTTACTGCAGCATGATTGGCTCCCGCAGCAAGCCAAAATGGAGCGCCACCTCTCTCACTCTCTATTGGTGGGCGGTTGGTGCTTCTAAACTCTGTGCTCGATGCCCTTCCTACATATATAATGTCTTTCCACTTGATACCCAAATGGATAATTCAGAGCATTGATATCCTACGGCAACAATTCCTTTGGGGGGTAACACACATGATCGCAAGGGTATTCCCTTAGTGGCGCAGCAACAAATCATGCGACCTACTTGTGGGACCAGGGGATTCTAGATCTTCACTCGTTCAATCGCTCGCTAATCTGCAAATGGTAGTGAAAACTAGCATCATCTGTTACTGCTTCCCTGCAGAAGCTCCTCTTTTTCCATAACAATGGAGACGAGGAAATTCGTCTTCCTTGTGGCAACTAGCCATTCTCAACATCTTGGCTCTGTAGGCGACTGGCCACAACCCATAACTTTTTCGTAGTTGGTTCAATTATATATCTGAACTGTGGGGACAACACTTCATTCTTGTTTGACGACTGGACGGGCAACAGACCTTTTTACACAAAATACCACAACGTAATCAGCATAACATTAAATCCTTATTGTTCTATTGGTTCTCAAATTAGGAGTTCTTTATCTGGTTTGGACAACAATTCTGACATCCATCTAGACTTTATACAACGATTCTCGACTAAGGTGCTACGAATTAACTTTGATGTCCGCAGCATTTCGCTTAATGAACAATCTAACAACATCACCTGAAACCTCTCCAGCAAAAGCTCCTACACAGTAACACAGTTAAAAGTGACTACTCGTTCCTGGTTGATAGGGGTGTTAGGGATGGAATCCCTTTGTCCTTCTAGCCGATCAAAGCGCCGCTGAAGTGCAAGTTTCTCGTCTGGCTCGCTTCACATGAACGGATACTCACCAAGAACAAGCTAACACGCCTATCAATTGCCATTCTAGATGACCTCAGTCCCCTCTGCTACACTTTCAACAGAAATGGGCTGCCACCTATTTCTCTCATACCTTACTCTCTGCACATCTGAGGCCGCATCTCTCAAAAACTTCAGATGGGCCGCTTAACTCCAACGGAAAGTTCTCTCTCTGGACAGCTGACGGAACAATTTGCACCAATTTCAACTTCAAATAGCATGGGATTACATTCACATTGCCCTATTCTGGTCTCTATGGTTAGAATGAAATAGATTAAAAAAAAAAAAAAAAAACTTCCAACAGAAAAATCTAATTGTTATCAGGGTCTACAACAGTACTATCTCACTCTTCCATTTTTGGGCAAGACCTATATTATAGGGAAAGAAGCAGAAGGTAGCAGAGATGCTTTGCGACTGCATGGGCGCCAAGAGTGACGATTGCCTACCATTTGCTTAATTCTACATTTTTGTAGTTTTCTTCTATTCGAGAGCTATAACGTAGTGAGGTCCTCTATGAACTAAGACTATCTTGTTATTTTCTTCTCACTTGTACATTTTCACTTAACGTCACTGAAGCTAACATGACCATCACAATCTCAATGAAGGCAATGCTTTTTTACTTAAAAAAAGAACCAATAATGTGGTACTCAAAGCTAGACAATAAGATTGCAAACGGGAGTTACTAGCTTAAATTAAGTTGTTTTTAATGCTTGCTTGAGAAACTACAATATCGAAATTGCATATAGACATATTTGTTGCGAGCTAGGTCAAGGTGAGCAAACAAGCATTGTGCCACATGCAACTGTTCCTATTATATGAAAATAACTGACCCGATACTGAGGTTTTTTGTGCCGTGCTGAGCCGAATTTCGTTAAATCCGAAAATCGAGACGTGCTGACCATACCGAGCAGCATATTTTTTAAAAATTTTTTATAATTGTTAAGTAATAATGAAAGAGATTAGTGAAATACTAAAAACAAAAGTCCCAGTTATATAGTAAAAGTACATAGTATATAATTAACTGCCATAGATAATATCGATATAGCTGATGAAAGAGACTAAAACTTCAAAACATTTAAATATACTCAATACACCATTTGGACATAATACGCCAATATATCCCAAATATAAATGTATTGGTACTCCGGACGTACTCATTGACAAATCATTGGACATACTATCAAGATTTGTGCCCTTCATGGGCGTCCACTATTTTTAAAAAAATAAATAAATAATATCATGTGCTAAAACAGGTGGTTCAGCCCCGTTTCGGTGCTGGATCCGCGTGCCATATCCGTCCGACACTTGCACCAAGAGATTAATAACTTGCCAATGCAATTGGAATTGTTAGAATACTAGATATTTATGTATTAATATTAAAATAATTATAGATATATTATATTTGGATATTTAAAAAGGCAATAGTATGTATCAGCTCCATTTAATATAACAAGGCCGATTGGCATGGAACTTTGCTTGAATGGAGTAAAATATAGGTCGCAATTACTATATTTTCCGGGTAATTAAATGAAATCAGATAGAAACTATAGAATGAATAAACTCAAATCTGTAGACTGCGAAATATTAAAATAAAGTTAAATCTCAAAAACATATAAAACAAAAACAAATCGCATAAAAATGGGACAAACTCAGCAGAGCACCGATTGGGGTTTACCCGATCTAAAAAGAAAAATCACCCCAACCAGAAAAAATAATTTACAAACAGTTTCAAGTTACCGACTAATAGACTCGTAAATACATAATGATTCCACTGCATCATAGGCTTAAATAAGAATCAAATTGTTAATTAAGATGAACTCACACGAACTAGTGTCGATTCCTTATCAAAGTTGTCTACGAACTAAAAAATTATCAAGGCACTTCTCCGAGACATTAACCAACTTTCAAAATGTATCCTGCACAATTTTTTTAGATATTCGACAAGGAAATTTAAACAAACATATGGTGTGCATGATGAAGTTTTCTGTTTCTGACGAGCACCCATAGCGCAATACAGGCAGAAGAACTACCCCACTGCGGATGACAATGACATGCTTTATAATCAAATTAAAGTAAAATCTCAGACGCAATCTTTTTTCATCATTTAAGATGAAGTTTAGTTATAATCATCAAAGAATATGAAAGCATCCTGAACAAAATTTGAACGCGAGAGAGAGAGAGAGAGAGAGAGAGAGCAGGCACCTCTGGTATCAGATATAGCCCCAAGATCTTCGTGTTACTACTATTATCTGATATCAAAAGAATATAAAGATCTTGTAGAACACGGGAAACAATTACTTTCGAAATTCATATATTGCAATTCCCGCTCTTTTTTAAAATTTAAATGGGTATCAAGAACGTAAGTAAATGGGTATCAATCAGCAGCACTCAGCAGTCAGCTGGGCTTGGCAAGAAGTTAAAGATACCAAGTAAAGATACATCTAATCATTCTAAATAAAAAAGTCAATAAAAATCCTAAGTTAAAAATTCTAAGTAATTAAAAAAAAAAAAATCCTATTTAAATATATGTAAAAATTCTAATCTATAAAATTACAAAAATATAAAAATGAACAAATTTGTAGTTTAAATTACTTTAAGAAATACCTAAAAACATGTCAAATAGATCATCATAAATTCTAAGTAAAGATACATCAAAGTACCATCTTTTTAATCTATTTCACCTTTTTAATATTTGTTAAAATAACTAAATTAAAAATATTTTATTTTATTTTTAAAAATGTTTGGGGTTAAAAAATTTTACAAACTATTCTAAAAAGAAATCTGTACCTAGAAAATTTTAGATTTTTTTCCTACGTTAAAATTTATTTATATTGAATTGTACAATTACGGCTTAGAGATATATTTCTTTTTTTTTAAAAAAAAAAACTAACTGAATAAAAAAAATATTACCAAATACAAAAATTACTTTACTTAAATGAAAGAAACGATCTCCGCAATGACGGTACTTTGATGATATTACTTTAATCTATTCTATCTGATTGAAGTCGAATCCGGCTCAATCCGGTACGGGCTGTGCCGAAAGGTACCGAAAATCATGGTGTCATGAAGTGAATGTAAAACCAATGCATTAATGTGGTTGCAGCCGAGATTATCTTTCTTTCAAGCTCTAAAGTAAAGTAGTCGTCAGGGCTGAGCTTTATCTGTTTTTTATCCAACGATCAAACCGACCGAAAAAAAGACCTATGTTTCGGATTCATTTTGGATTACTTTGGATTGACATTTTAGCGTTTCAATTTAGCTCCATTCGGTTCGGGTTGCTTTCTATCTATCTGGTTTGGTTTAGGTCTAACCCAATTATGTATCAATATATACACACATATATGCAAGTTAGTAATTCGGATCAAATCGCATAGACCTAAACAGATTTCGAGTTGTAATCGGTTTATTTGGGTCGGTTTGGAATCAAATTCAGGTTGGTGTGGGACCGTAACAATTCGGCTTTGATCTTTTTTTAGAGCTCCATTCTATTTGCATCAACTTGGGTCGACCCGAATGCACAACCCTAATACTTGTGGAAAGCTTTTAATGTGGAGAAAAATTTGCTAAAATAAAAAATGCTCGCAAGTAGGGTTTACGGAAGCCATGATCATGCCAAATATCTCTACTTGGACAATCATTGCCAGCCCCGACCCATCTCGGGCCCGCACAGGCCAAGCTCCGGCCGCACCACACGATCAGATCATTTTTCTAACCCGAAAGAGATGGATCAACTTGAGAGGTAATTTACTAAGGACTTCCGAACATACTTGCATACAGACCCAATTCTAGTCCAATCCGTATGGCCTGCAAGATTTTCAGTCCACCGAAATTCAGGTTCGGTCGATCGAAACCTGTCCGGCCGGGATATTACAATCATATAGGTAGATGATGTTGCCAAACTTTATAGCACTTTATGTTTTCGATTTAGACAAGCCATTACGCTTTTAAAACAAAGTCAACTAGATACAAAGTGTCGCGCTTTCAACACGGATGTTTCTTCTTTTATCATTTGTGCATCGTACTGACAATTACGACAAATTAAACTACAAATTTATATAATAAAATAAAATATATCACCTGGATTAAATATTAATCATTAAAAGCTAAAGGCATAAAAATAACAAGCCTTTATTTATACCTCAGTTTAATTATTACGATAGACTATTTGACTCATTTGTGGACGTATCTTCGGAAAAATAAGCTGCAAATTTTTAGAATAAAATAAAACATACCATCTTTTAGTTTTATTATTTGGCTTAAAACACTAAATATTATAAAAAAGAGGCACATAAAATAATAACACGTTATCTAGATATCGTCTTGGTATGTTGTTACTATTGCATATCAGTCGGCACATTTATTGTTTAAAATTTTGAACTTAAAAATTATAAAAAAAGTATAGCATATTTTAGTTTATTATTTTATTTAAAAATATTATATATTATAAGAACATGGGCATATTAGATGATAAACTATTATTTGAGTGTTGTTCTAATTGATATGTTAAATTATTTTTTGAGCCTTAATAAATTATTTTTATTCAATAATAAATTTTTTTTATTATTTGGGTCAACCCGAACCAATCCGAACTGACCCGAATTTTAGTCGGTTCGGGTCGGTTCGGGTTGACACAAAATTCGGATTGGTTCGGGTTTGAAAGTATTCGGTTCGGGTCGACCTTAAGAATTTCGGTTCGGTTCGGTTCAGTTCCGGTTGACCCGAATGCTCAGCCTTAGTTGGGAGATAATTTATCTTAATATATATCATTTTTTATTGAGATATAAGATACAAATCGAACTCGATGGTCAGAATTAGAAAAAAAAAAACCTCCAATCTGAAATTTTACAACCAACATTTTAATAACTCACAAGAATTAAAAAAAAAAAATCCGCCAAATTTGTTATTTTACGACCAACATTTTAATAAGCCCGTCCCTCAACTATGAATTTAGCAGTGTGGTGTGTGCCTCATAAAGCACGCGTCGCATGTTCAAATCTAACAGATAACTCTGAAATGAAAAATAGATAATTTCTTAAACTTTTTAGTTGGACTTACTGATATGGTGGTCGAATATGACGTCAATATTCCACTTTTGGTTCGGGATACAGACCAGATTGAAGTTTTATTTTCTAACTGCTGTCTCGGCTGATATGAACTAATATATCATATTTAAAAATAGTGCATTTAATAATATCAAAAAATTGATGCACTAGAAAAATTACGACTCTTTATTTCAAAAATAAAAACATTTTAATAAACTCGCAACTAAATCTCTTGGCTAGACTTCTCAAGGCCATCTTGAGTATTATAATAACCGATGGGTCTATTCGTAAAAAGTAAAATCTCTCAAATCAAAACAATCGCCGAGGTCCCTTCACTCTGTCCAAATTCGATCCAAATCTCTCACCGATCCCGCTGTTCTTGCGCAAAACATCCCCTAATCTGCTGTATATCCCACCATCTTGCTCAGATCTGTCGTCGATTGATTGATCGGAAGGCTCACGGATAATCAGATTCGCAATTTTCGATTTTTCTTTTTGAAACTTTTAGTAGTTTAGTCTGATTGTAAATCTCTCTATTTTAGCTGTTATTGGAGGTCTTGGTGGAGATGGAGCCGATGGACATCGTCGGAAAATCGAAAGAAGATGTTTCCCTCCCTAAAGGTTTGATTTTTGTTGGTTTTTTTTTTCTGGGTGCTCAACACTTTGTACTCTCTGCGAAATATCACAAGGCCTTCCCGTGTTTGGTCGCTTGGGAGGCGTAGGCCCGGCCGCCAAGATATTTCCAGATATTTCAAAAAGTTAAAAAATGGATATTTTGTGAATTGTTAATATGCACCATGTATATTATGCAGCAACTATGTTCAAGATAATAAAAGAGATGCTGCCTCCCGATGTACGTGTTGCAAGAGATGCTCAAGATCTCCTTGTCGAGTGTTGTGTAGGTATGATGCACAGATGATTTCGGTTGTTCCTAAACACGAGTTTGCTAAATTGTCGTATAAGTCTGCAGAATTCATATCAAGATATGTATATAATGAGTTGGTGGTGTTGCTTGCTCAAGATCTTAGTGTCAAGTGTTGTGTAGATATACCATGAGATTGCTAAATTAAGTCATAGAAATATAGCCTTCATGGCGTACTGGTAGGAGCCCACTCCTCCCAGCGTAATGGTAGGTGCTCACTCCTCCTCGCACTGGTAGTAGCCCACTTCTCCCAGTGCAATGGTATGTGCTCACTCCTCCCAGTACACTGGTGTGGGTTAGATCCTGACAAAATTAGGAGGAAACGTCCTCTGTGAGTTAGCTGGTATGCGCGTGTATATTTAACCCCACTCAGAGCCTGAGTTTGGGAGTACTTCGCTCACTCGGTCACCTTTTAAATATAGTTTTCCTGCAAAATGCATATTGAGGCACTTGATTAACACCGGCATGCACCCTTTTTCGCCTTTGCAATACGGAATATGTTGTTATACTTTTTATTATTAAACTATAGTTTAATATTTGAAGTAGTTTTATGTGTTTTGTATACTGATTTATGTTTCTCTGACTTGATACTGGTATTTTCCAACACACATAAAAATTTTGAGAGTTTTTATATATCTCAAATATGTTTGGGAGTTGATTTGATTCCTCTCTAAAAAATGCTCAAAACGGAAGCCACATCCGAGTTTGGGTTGGTGGTTGAGTTCACCAATAGCAGTAAATTGAGAAGAATGAATTTCCTGCATGTGACCTTTTTTCTTGCAAAAACTCAACTAGATTCAGAGGAATCCTTGATAGTTTTCTTCTGATGAATTTTGTCCTGTCAATATTATTTTCGATCTGTGATGTCTTGGTACTACGGTGAGTATTATGATATCCTAATTGCATTTATATGGAAGTACCCTGCTCTGTTTTATTTTCTGATAATTCATACTTTTTTTTTTAAATTTTTGATGTTTAATGTTAAGCTTATAAATTGTGCCCTTTGTTCTCGACTATCTTTTCATGCAGAATTCATCAATCTTGTTTCTTCTGAGTCTAATGAAGTATGCAACCGGGAGGACAAAAGGACAATTGTGCCCGAACATGTTATTAAGGCTTTAGAGGTTGGTTTGCCTAGTTTAAGTATTTCATTTTTTTTTATCATAATAAAGAAAAAGTTGCTGTTTTTCATGACTTTATGCTGACATATGCTATGTTGTAGCTTATACAACACTAACGAAATATATTATTCCGTAAGCGTTCAACAATTAGAAATGAAGCGTGCTAGGATATTGGAAATTCATAAATTACATTTTTTTTTTTTTTTTGGTAAGTAAGTGCTTTGTATTGAACATACTAACTATTACAAAAGAGTTTGAAATAAGTAAAAAGTTACAGTATAAAAAATATAGAAAAACCCAAATTTTCTATGCTTCATGTGTTATGACGTGGCTCCTTCTCTAATCAAGGCATCCATCTATTGCTTCGTGCGAGTAATCATTTCAACAGTCTCAGCGCATGAAAACTAATAGAGCGAAAAAAATATTCCAAGCCTTTAGCAAGCAACCCCAAAACTTCACCTAACCTGCACAATTCGAAAAACCTAGCAGTATCCATGTGCTTTATTTGGAAAAATCCTATATCAATAGATGTAGACATAGTTTTAGTGGATCAGAATATCTCTAACAGAGGTATCCAGCAAATATAATATAATATCTGTTTCAACGCAGTACTGTAATAGAAAAACCAATGTCCAGCATATTTTTGCAAAAAACATACTATCAACAGGAAGAAACCTTTATTCAGAGGCAAAAAGGACCTTAATTTTTGATAACTTGAATTGTGAAGGAAACCAAGCCCTAGAGAATACTAAAGATCAAAGTAATCAAGTATCAATGATAATTTTTTTAAAAGCAAAGACAGAAACTATAACCTTCCAGGCCCACATAGATTTCAAAACCTTTTTGGGGGAAACACTATCAGATTTTATTGGGCTTCCAATACTCGGGTTTTGTTTTTCTATTTTTTCTTTTACTTTTCTTTTCTTTTTCAGAGCAACCAATAGCATACTGGATTCAAAATGAAAACAGCCCCATACACATATCTATGACCCACATGGACGCCAAATATCCTTTTTGATAGTGGTCCACCGAGTTTTATAGGAAACTAATACTCGGGTCTTTATTTTTTTTTTCCAACCTTGATCAGGTAATTGACAGTCAAAACTTCTAAAATAAAATGAAACTTGAAAAACAGTGAAAATTAGTAGACTCATAGGGCTTATCGACCTTTACAAAACAAGCACCAGAATTCAGCTCATATTGCCATTCTAAACAAGATGATTCCATACAGTAGTTTAGCACAAAATTAGAGGACAATAGTCATAACTTTTGTTTCATCATTTCCACTACCAGTAAGAAGTACGGGTAAAGAGTAGGGAAAGTAAAAGTAGCCCTTACCCTTCACCAGCATTGCTTCTTCAACAGCATAACAACACTTTAGAATTTCTTTCTAGTTTTGCAAACCAATATTTCTGCACAAAATCAGTAAATTTCATAAGTCTTAGTAAGACTTCAGATTTAATTTGCAGAATAACATTCTCAACAGAGACATCTTTATTTTGAAAAGTTTTCAGATTTCTGGCTCTCCAAATATGATAGTTAAAGCCACTCTTCTCATTCTAGCTATACTTGTAGATCCTTTTAGCTTCTTAATAATCCATAAGGAAAGAAGTTTCCAGTTTTGATAAGGAGATTTAAAACCAATCCAGCTGCTAATTTCCTTCCAGATTTTAGAAGAATAACTGCACATAAAAAAAAGATGATCAGTATTTTCCAGGTTATGGCAGAAACTACATTCCAGAGGTACAGATAATCCTCTTCTGACTAGAAGATCTCTTGTAGCAAGTCTGTCTTTAAAAATAAGCCATGAAAGAAAACTATGCTTAGGAATGCATCTGGAATCCCAGATCACTTTGGCCCATTTCACATTCTGTTGCTGTATAGCTAGTAGGGAATTGTAAGCACTAGAAATAGAGAAACTCTTACATGGTCCCCATCTAATTGTATCTTCACTTTCAGTAAGAGTAACAGTAGATAGGGCAGATTTCAGGCCTGGATTTCTGCTGTATAAGTGACCAGGAAGTCTCCATCCATCTCTTCTAAACATATTACCAACCAAGACATTTCTACTAATACCCAAAGCATCAATGTCACTTGTTGCAAAGAAATTTGATAAGGGGCCAATGCATAACCAATTATCAAACCAGAAACTAGTATTCAAACCATTACCAACCTGAACTTTGAAAAAAGATTTGAATAAAGTCCTAATTTTTAGAATTTTTCTCCAACACCATTCATCAGTAGCTTTGGGATTAACTTGCCAAAAATTTTGACCTTTAAGGTGGATAGTATGGACCCATTTTACCCATAGGCTATCTTGTTTAGTGGTTATAGCCCAAATGTGCTTAGCTATAGCAGCTTTGTTCCAAAAACTTAAGTTTATGATACCTAAACCACCAACACTTTTGGGCTTGCATACCTCAGTCCAAGCAACAGGAGCAACAAAGCTTGTTTTTGAACCTGCCCAAAGGAATTTCCTACATATTTTCTCAACCTCAAGAATGACAGATGTAGGTAAGATAAAGATACCTGCCCAATAGATCTGCAAAGCAAAAATGATGGCTTTAATCAGTTGCAATCTACCAGCATAAGATAAAGTTTTATCAGCCCAACCAGTAATTTTTGTAGTGATTTTGTCCACCAAAATCTGACAATTAAATTTGGATAGCCTCCCTGTTATTAATGGAACACCCAAGTACCTCACAGGAAGAATACCTTTTTGAAATTTGAAAAAATTTACTAACTCAAATTGATCTTCCTGCTTAAGCCCCACAAGATAAATTTGACTTTTTTCAAGGTTTGCTTTCAGCCCAGATAGCTTGGAGAAAGCATTGAACTCATTCATCATAGCTTGAATTGATGCTTTATTTCCATATGCAAACATCATAAGGTCATCTGCAAAGCATAAATGTGTGAGAGACAATCTCTTGCATTTAGGATGATATTTAAAATCTTTTGCATTAGCTAGGTTGCCCATCCTTCTGGATAGACCCTCCATAGCTAATACAAACAAATAAGGAGATAAAGGGTCCCCCTGTCTTAAGCCTCTTTTACCTTTAAAATATCCATGCAATTCTCCATTAATGGCTATAGAGAAAAAAGGTTGAGTAATGCATACCTGTATCCAGTGAATGAATTTCCTAGGAAAATTCAAATCTTTTAAGACCTGCCATAAATAATCCCATTCTAAAGTGTCAAAAGCCTTTTTAATGTCAAGCTTTATGAGACATCGAGGAGAAATATTTTGCTTGTGGTAATTTCTAACAAGCCCTTGACAAAGCATTATATTATGTTGAATGAGCCTACCAGGAATAAAAGCACCTTGTGAAGGTGAAATGATATCATTCATGACAGTACTCAATCTAGTAGCAATCACTTTAGAAATGCATTTATATAAAGTGTTGCAACAAGAGATAGGCCTATAATCTGCAGGAACATTTGGGTTGTCTATCTTTGGAATCAATGAAATACTTGTTGAGTTTATTTCTAAAAGCAATTTTCCATTTGTAAAGAAATCAAGGATAGCATTAGTGACATCTGTTCCCACAATATCCCAAGCATCCTTAAAAAAATGAGCATTAAAGCCATCCGGACCTGGACTTTTGTCACTAGCAAGGGAGAACATTGCATTTCTTATTTCAGAAATTTCCACAGAAGAAGAAAGCTTAAGAGAGGAAGCATTTGAGATACCTGGACCAGTGTTGATAGCTTTAAAACCCCCTGCAGGTCTATCATTGTTAGTTCCAAGAATGCTAGCATAATACTTGAGAAAAACATCAACAATCTCTTGTTTAGAGGTAATTTTATTACCAGTTTCATCATAGACTGAGACAATTCTGTTAGCTAGCCTTCTAGCTTTAATACATGCATGGAAGTATTTTGTGTTCATGTCACCCATATGCACCCAAGCCAATTTAGCTTTTTGTTTGAGGAAACTATTAGCTTTATCCAGGCAAGACATATAGTGTTTCCTACAAGAATTTTCCTCAGCAACAAGAGAAATATTCATTAAATCTTTGGAAAGCTTCTTTTGAACCATTTCTAATGCCTTTTTAGAGTCCATCAATTTTCTATGAACATCTCCAAAATGAAATTTATTCCAATGTTTTAACTTTTCCTTCATAAGTTTCATTTTAGAGATCAGTTGGAACATCTTAGTACCTGAAAAACTTTGAGACCAGATTTCCTTAAGCATATCCCTATAACAAGGATGATTAGTCCAAGCATTTATGAACTTGAAAGGCTTAGGACCTTTATGAGGAGGAGAACCAAAGGATATCAAACAGGGAGAGTGATCAGAAAGTCCTGGAAGCATATATTCAATCTCCAAAGAAAAATCAACATCATCCCAAGCAAGATTCCCTAAAGTTCTATCAAGTTTACAACAAATCCTATGTGGTATATCTTGCTGGTTGCACCACGTGTAAAGGCATCCTTTGTATGGAAAGTCAATTAAATTTGCATTATGAAGACAGTCATGAAAATCAGCAATGTCTTTTGAAGAAGGTTCACAACCTCCAATTTTTTCATTCTCTTTTAAGATGATATTGAAATCACCAGAACAAAGCCAAGGAGTGGTAATACCTTTACTAATATTTACAAGATCACTCCAAAGTTGGAAGCGTTGTTGACCTGTATTCCAAGCATAAACAATAGTTACAAAACAGTTGAACAAATTTTCTTTAAAACTCAACTTACAGTGGATAAACTGATCAGAGCAATGTATACAATCCACTTGTACAAAAATAGGATTCCATAGAATCCAGATCCTGCCATTCACAGCCCAACTGTAGTTATCCAAAGAGTGCCAACCAAGACAAATGAAATTTTTTATTTTTTGACTTTTTGAAAATTTAACTCTAGTTTCTAACAAAGCTAAGAAAGATATAGAGTGGGAAAAGATGAAATTTCTAACCTCTGTTTGCTTTAGAGGATTATTTAATCCTCTAATATTCCAAATAACTGATTTCATGGAGGATAAAAAGTTTGAGAGTTGTCTTTCTCCTTTTCTTTTATCACAATTTTACCATCAAAAGGAGCTAATGAGGGATCACTCAGAAGCTGGTATGCATTTGGAGACATAAGAGATGATGAACTTTTATTTTGTGGCCTTTTGACAGTTTTGCTTGCAACCTGAAAGTTATCGGTTTGTAATAGATCTGTTCTGTGTGGAGAAGAGCTGTTATTTACCACATTAACTGAAGGAGGAGCGGCCTCTTCAGAAACTTCAGGATGAACACCTGTTGGAGGAATAGCTTGATCAGGATTCTTATTAGACTTTACAACCCAAATCTCAGCTGCTTTTTTCCTGCAATCTTTAGTCATGTGAGTGAAAGTATTACATTTGCAACAAAAATTTGGTTTCCACTCATACTCAATAGGTAAAGACCAAGCAATCCCACTCTTATTCTTAATTTGAACTTTATCTGGAAGAGTTTTAGTCACATCCACTTCCACTAAAACTCTAGCATATTCAATCCTAGATTTATGATTTGTCATTGCATCAGTGGATATAGGTTTACCTACTACACTAGAAACTTTGCTAATAAAAGATGGTGTCCATAAATGCAAAGGCAACCGAGGAATTTTAATCCAAAGAGGAATTTCTTTAAAATTCTGTTGAGAAAAGTCAATCTCAGGAGACCATTTTTTCAGAACTAAAGGCCTGCTATCAATGAACCAAGGTCCATTTGAAAGCACCTGATTCATTTGCTGTTCAGATTCAAACCTAAAAATGAACATGCCTTTATCTTGTTGCATTATAGAAGGCAGTCCCATATTTTTCCATTTTCCATTGACATAGTTCTCCATCTGTTTAAAAGGAATTCTTGCACCTATAGCGTAGCCAACCAGAGAAAATTTCCAGTAGGTAAGATCCATATCATCTTCGTCATAACAAGCAAAAGCATGACCAAATTCATCAAAGGAAGGCTGAATAAAAGATAATTTAGCCCCATTAGATTGCTTTCTATTGTCAGAAAAAAGGCTAGACCAATCAGAAGTTATAGGCATAGATTCTTGAAGACTTATGCTAGGGTTAGACGTTGCCTTATTTCCTTGAGCATCAGTACAACTTACGGTAGAAACGTTATGTAAAACTGAATGAAAGTTAGGAGCAAGAGGAGTTTCACCTGATTTAGTGGCAATATCAAGATTTACCTCCTGTGTTTCAACCCTCTGAACCACAGATTTTCCCTTAGTACCCATAGTCAAAATAGGGTTACTATAGGTTACCTCATCAGTAGGGCTTTGCATCCTAGTAACCCTGATCGGAGTTGGGAACAGCTCCTTTTGATTCTCAGCAAAAGATTGAAAGGAAACCGGATTCTCAGATCTTAATGTTGAATCATCGAAATTAGGGTTTGCAGGAATGACTTCATCTACCAGATCTGGCAACGAGGGATCGCTACCAGATGGCTGAGGAAGCTCCTGCGCCCTTGATTTATTTGATTTTAACACAGAATCACCGAACAACTCTTTCTCAGAGCTCGGAGATGAAACAATCAAAGTATCCGCGCGCTTAATAGGGGGCCGCCCCCGTTTCCCCTTTCCCATCGGCCTCCGAGATCCACCGGAGAGAGCTCAATAGACGAGCGCCGCAGGTTTACCATCCTGCCCTAGAAGGGGAGACGAGATCGCCAGAGCACCAAGTCGCCATCATATTATTTTTTTAAATTACATTTTTATGATATGCATTTTATCTTATTTATGGTGTCTTCCTGTATGCTATGCGTTGGATTTTAATCTTCTCCGGAAACTCTCAAAATGTTTTCTTCCTCTCAGTTAACTAAGTTGTGGCATTTCTTGTGGTACCAGGTTCTTGGTTTCGCTGAGTATATTGAGGAGGTTTATGCCGCATATGAGCAACACAAGCTTGATCATTCGGTGTGTATTTGCCCCGAAATTCTTACTTCTTTTGATAAGTTAATATCACTATTGCTGCATGACATTGTGGCGAACCCAGCAACACACTGGTTATGGGTTCGAATCCGCTAAAGGTAGGGAGGGGAACCCCCCCCCCCCCCCCCCCCCGCCCCCCCCCCCCTTTCTTCCCCCAAAAAAAAAAAAAAAAAAAAACAGAAAATAGGTTGGTGTCGGTAGTGGCTTCCGTACCCGGGGTTCACCTTTTAGTATTGTTGCATGACCCAAGTTAATATGAGTAGTGCTGCATGACTGAAAACATGATCCAAAATAGCACAAAAAGCAGTGCAAGGCGTAATCCAAAGATGTGATTATTTCATGCGCCTTTTTTATGGAAGTTTGGGGTAATTTATCATTATATATATATATATATATATATATATATATTTCTGAATGACAAGATTATATTCTTATTGTCTGTGTTCCAAATTGGCAGGATTCACCAAAAGGCGGTAAACATGCCGGGATAGAGATGTCAGAAGAGGAAGCGTTGGCTGAGCAGCAAAGAATGTTTGCGGAAGCTCGCGCAAGGATGACGAACGGCGGATCCAGCTTTCAACAGAGGCATCCCGAATCTGGGGACAATGTTGCAGCTGACATAGATAGTTGATTTTAAAGTTCTCTTCATCCATGGTCTTGTTTTTTGGCTTCTGCACAAATGTGGGATGTTTTTATATTAAGCTTATGTGCAAAGCACCATATTTAAATGGTTATTGTTGGAAATGATAGTCAAGTATGGAAATGTAAATACTAAATTATGTCATGAAAATCTTAAGATTGTGTAACTATTAAGTTCTCTCTTTTGTTATTGTACATTCCTATCTAGCTGGGGAGGCGACCAGCAGCAGCAACAACGATGTTGTCTATTTATAAATTCTCTCTGAGTGGAGTCTGGAAAGATAAAATGGATATAATTATATTCTAGAGGAGGCTGTTTTTAGAAAAGCGACAAATTGACTACTAGAGAAATTTAATTTTTAATTTTTGTTTTTGAGTTAATGAGGTAAAATATTTTCGGCGATATATTCCATATTATTTCGATGAAAATTGCCCCTTTTCTACCTAAGCCTATCATCCCGTGGACTTCCATCTGGTTAGAAAGTAAAGTAGACTTTGTCTGCCCTGAACTGACTCTTTATTTTTGAACTAAAAGGTTCAGTTTCTTTGCTTCTTTTTTTTAACAAGACATATTCCCCTCTATAGGAATAGTATAAAAAAAAAATAAAAAAAAAATCAGTTCATATATTTTTAATTTTTTCAAAAAACAATTCTGGCAAGATATATTTAGACGTTCTGGATGAACAAACAATGTGTTGGACGAACAAAATAATATTTTGGATTGAGCAAATATGATATTCCCGACGAACAAATCAAGTATTAGATCAAACAAACGATGTATTAGATTTGAGGAGTTGATTTATTTAAATTTTGCAAAGATAAAATTTTCTTTACAAAATCCCTATTCCATATGTGATTTTCTAAAAACATGTGCATATTTCTATTTAAAGCCCATCAACATCTTTGATTTTAACTTGCAAAATGTGTATACACTCAACTTTGAATCATGACATTTAACAGTCCTTGGTGGTTGTCATACAACCAACCATAAAAGCTAGCCTGTAGTAACTTTATCTATATCTGTGTGATGCCCACCACATAACATGCAAGTCTTAATGCAAATAAAAGCCTTGGTGGTTCTTTACAATGTACTATAGAAGATCAAATTCATGAACAAAAAAAATTGGAGGTATAATCACAGCCCCACAAAAAGTAAAAAGAGGAAAGCAATGATAGGTACTTTATATAAGATCAAACTAGGAGCCAGTTACCGACAAAAATTTTCCCACTATAATCAAATTGGTGAATACATTTTTTTACAAATAGATCAGGACTCACTCCAATCAGAGGTGGTTCTAAAGAAAAAGCACAGATACGTACATAACCTTTTTTTTTTTTTGTTAATTTTAATTTTAATTTTTTGGTTGGGATCACTGGCAGAGTAATCCAATCATGTTAGCTTTCATGAAACCTTCCTGATATGCTAGCTAATCTTTTCCGCATCTGTGTCGCGCTATCCCTTGTTGTTAGCTTCAATAAGTTGGGTCAATCCTCTGGTGCAAAAATAAAGAAACAACAAACAGATGCAAAACATCAAAAATCTTTTATGATTAACATATTCGATCCTACTGGAATTTTTTTTTTTTAATTTTTTTTTATAAACTTTATGATTAACATATTCGTGAAAAATAAAGAATACTTGAAGATGATGACTTGATCTTACATTTTGGAAGAAGTTTGAAAAAGTTTGAATGTTCAGAAGGGACTGATTTTACGGGCCAGTTGCAACATCCACTCCGGCACAAGACGTCTTGCCGGAAGTTCTAACGCATCCTCATCAAGTGCATCTGCGTCGCCAGCTCGTATAACTCCTACCACCTCCTCAAGCAACTCATCTCTACCCCCTCTTAGAGGATCCTATGAATAATCATGTCCGGTTATAACATATCATAAGGACACCTATGGTGGGTATTGAATTTCTATTAAAAACAGTTGGTGAATAATCTAGAATTTGTAAGATAAAAAAGATAATATATACATCAAATCACATACACATACACATACAATATACACATACCTATAATATACCCATACCCATACACTATATGCATAACGATACACATACACATACAATTATATACACATATATTGTCAGCAAATAGACATCAAATCATATTTTACCTAATCATTTCTGAAGACATTATCTGTGTTTCTATCATAATTTTATGTGCTGGTCGGAACATACACGTGCTGCCCAACACATATATGTAGCAGCACATAACATCAAATTAGTTTTTGTCCAATCATTTCAGAAGACATTATCTATGTTTGCATTATAGTTTTAGATGCCGGTCCGAACAGCCCGTGAAGGGCGGCACATGCCTGTTCCGATGGTTATCGGCACAATAAAAACCGGCACGGCACGTGTTGAAAAATCTTATATTTGAATTTTTAAATTAAGCTTGATTTTTTGTTTATATTTTAAAAAATAGCAAATAAATATATATCGGCACGGACCATCGGCATATACCGGGATTTGAATTTACCGAAACTCTGCTCGGCTCAGCACATAAAACCTTGGTTTGTATATATTCAATCATCTTCAAGAATGAAAGTAACAACGTCAAGTTAGTCAGACATCCATGTTAATGCGATACTGAAGCATCAGACTTTCATTCAGGTAGGTGGCATATGAGCAATATCATGACCAAGTAGTATTCCATTTAATCATACAACCATGCACAAGCCATACAAGCATCCTAACAAAGTAAATAAAATTTGGATACGACTAAAATCTTGAACAAGTAGTAATCCACTTAAGCATGCAACCACGAACAGTTTGTTGGAAGGGCATCAGAAGAAAGATAACAAGTTGAGAAATCAACCAAGTTTTCTAACCTTTATAGGTCCCTAAGGAATGCTAGTCTATTATGGTTGTCATTCCTGAGTTCCAAACACTATGATGACTTTAGAGACATCTAAGCAATTAAAACCTTGCCGTGTTGATTCTAATGACAGGTAGATATTCACTAAATATGGACAAAATTGTCATTTTATACTTGTAAAGCATATAACAAGAAAACAATTCCACAAAATCTACTGCAGATAATTATAACAAAAGGGTAATTCCAACATGGCGTTTATTTCAGAGAAATGTTGCATCATAGCTTGATTCAAAAGCTTCTTACCTGAAGGAACAAGTCTGTATGGGTTTTTCCTTCATATAAGACTAACCTCACTTGGATGCCTACACTCCGGAGGGCCTCTGCAAAAGTTTTGCTGCATGAACATAAAACTATATAAATTTTCTTAAAAGTACCCATCCCGGCTATATATAGTTAGTAAACCTCTTAACCTTTTGTTATTATAACAAGCATCCAAACACCTATGAATACAAAAAAAAGTGGATTTTGATTTTATCTGCAACTTTTGTATTCAAAGTTTTTCCAAAAAATACTTCTAGATAGGTCTTTTGGGGCGTACAGAATAAACGAGTTTAAAACGAGATATTTATTTGTAAAGTTGAAACAGTTTAGGGGCTGACATGCAAGTCCCCCTTAAAGATATTAATAATTATATCACAGTTGTCTTTTAAGGATGATCTGGAAAGCCTTTTTTGCAAGAATAATTTGTTAATTAATTCACATCTAGGAATGTAGGATACATGTAAACCACAGAACAGTCTCAAAAGAATATCTAAAAGCAACAGTTGTACCAACCTTCCAACTGATGGAATGGAACAATCAGCCGTTCCATGGAAAAGGATTACAGGTGGCAATCTAGAAACAGCATGACGAACATTTGGGTCTTTTACTATTATTTCAGGAGAATAATGCGACAACGACTGCTCGCCTTCCATTACGCTGAAAATGACACAATAATCAACAAAAAAGTCGGCAAACTATCGAGCAGCCTGGTTGCCTAACAGCAAATATAAACAAGAAGATAGAAATACCTGAGAAAAATGGACTTGTACAGACCTCGTTTGTGGAAGTGATCGACCAAGCTCTCCAAGTTGTATCTGTATTTGAGTATTTTTGTAATGAGCCTCAGCAACGACGAGAGATATATTAGACATTGGTGGTGGACTATTATTATGAGAGTGTGGTAAAACATGGAAGAATAAATATCCTCTCATTGGTTATATGTTTAGAACTATCATCTATAGATTTTACTTGTCTGAATGCCTCGAATGACAGGTTTTGATGTAAGTGTACGACTATCAGTTCTCTACACGCTTGGCAATAAACTGATCACGGCACACGTGATTCATTCAGGAAAAGTGGAAGTAAGAGAAACAAAATTAACTGCATGCATTAGAACCGTTTCTTGATGAGTAAAGAAGGCATCAAATATTTGCTTAATGAGGAAGATGTCAATTGTCATAACACAGAAAGCGTACAACCATAGGCATTGATGCTGTTGATGAGGAAGTATTAATCAAGTCTCATACCACATAGAAAAAAGCTTTTTAAGGACGTCGGATTCTTCTGACTATTTGAAAGCCTTTGAAGATTGAAAGTACATGAACAAACATCAATCTAACCACGAACCCCATCTATACTTTTGGAACAACTTATACCCATGCCCTTCCTCGTTGTTGGCAATAATCAATTTGACTATTACTTAAACTTTCAAACCTCTTAGACTTCCCTTTTTTTGTCAGAACCCTCTAGACTTTGAATATACTAAAAAAGACAATAATTTCTCCAAAGAGTAAGTCTATGAAATAAGAACCTAAAATCATCGGTTTAACATACTTAATGAAATATTACTACGGTTCAAACACCCCAAGATGCATTTGCATAAAGAAGTACCCGCCAGATGAGCCAAAAAATGTTCGTATTTGTGAGATGCTCCAAGTAATAGTCTCCCCTTCACCGTATTCTTTAAGGGCTTGACGTACAAGAGCGCAAGCTGCTATATGTGCTCCAGCTGATTGGCCCATTAAATAGATCCTGCGTAAAGGAATCAAAGGATAATCATGCACAAACGAGTTAGCGTCCAACTTAACAGCAGCGATGAAAATAGCCAAAGAAGAAAAGACATTCTAACAATACCAAATAAGGATATCTATACGTAAAACCTGTGGCAAGTAATTGTGACGCCATTCAAATAATTCAGCACATGTGCAATTCACAACAAGCTTTTTAGGTGAGATTAACTCCTTAATGCATGAAAAGCACATATATTCTTCCTAAAATGGCCGGTTAACCCGCTCAATTATATTACAGATCACGATTGTAGACTAATTATTAATTTTATCTTACAGAAGAATGTTAGGCAAACACATAGTAAGGATCTTTAGCTCAATATCAGGTTTTCAGATATCGAATGCAATCATGGAAATATGCTTTTGATTTGTTCTTTGTTTTCAATACAAAAGAAAAGAAAAGACAACAGCAAACAAAAAGCCAGATAAAACACAAAGGAAAACACTTCTGTAGCTGTAAGGATCTAAAACATCATAAATCAAGTCAATGTCGGCTAAGCTATAAATGTTAGCTCAGCAAAGATAACTAACGAACAAGTCATATACCTCTTTAGTCTAAATATCTGTCAGGCAAAGTACACTTCTTAATTCAATCATCGCAATTTATAGTGTATTATAACTTGTTCAAGTAGTTCGAGACAATCAAGTTTGTGCTTCAACCATGTAAACTAACATAAGGAACCACTAAAAGATAATGGTGACTCTCAGAAACCAATAACAGACAAGTGAAAGGACTGGTGTGATATTGCAGGAGTTAACGCAATCAAACTTTGGAAAGTTGTTTTAGAAAGATTTTGCTTATAAACTGTGTTTATAATTGTTTTTTTTTAAAAGTAAAGCCTGAATTTAGAGATCACTTATTTCTACATACATCACAGAAAGGGCTGCAATTATAGAAAAAGAAAAACAGACATGCATGCTACTGTAAGCAGTGTAAAAACATATCCATATGCTTTCGTAAAATCGGGCATCCACCTAGATTTTTTTAATGTTCCTTGTTTCATTGTTATTCTTTCTTTTTGGTTTACATAAAAAGATGTGGATGTTTAAAGAACTTTGATCAGATACGATAGTCATAGCAACCGGAAGAATCAAGTTTATCATGTTAGCAATATGTCACAGCTTGAAGAAACAAGAACATAAAAAATTCAAATATGCACGAGTATTCGAGAAATCAAGACCTACCTATTTGGGTCGCCACCGAAGTCCACAATGTTGTTCACGACGAAGGAAATTCCTTCAGAAGTATCTTTAACCATATCACCAATAGTTCCTTGAGGAAAATTTCTAAAGCAAACACAAAAGAAACAGTATATGGAATGACCGTATGGGCAAGAGCTATGATTCTACAATCAAAAAGTACAGCCTGGAGGCATACCTATAGTCAATGCATGCTACTAATATCCCTCGTTCTGCCAAGCGTTTCCCAAGAAGAGAACCCCAGGCTTTGTAACTGCAAAACAAACTGTTCTTATATGACATTATAACAAGCAAGAAAGAAGAGGCAATAAGTTTGAAGCTCCCCCTACCCAATGATCCACGCTCCCCCAGTTACAAATATAAGAACTGGCCTTAGTCCATTAGGATTTTTTGGTAAGTAAAGATCCAACCTACAACAAAAGCGTTGAGTATAATATCTTCCAAATATATGAATTGAGAGATAAAATGTATAACGGAGAAGATCATGGTAATCAGTACCGATTTCTAGGCTGTTCGCCATATATTATACTTCTCCATACTTGACTCGAAAAGAAATAGTAGTATGCAACTGCATCAAAACGAACATGCAAGATAGTTTACAACAATGAAACATATTACTTAACAAAACAAGTAAGTCAAGGATACAACCTTGCAAAAAGCCTGGCATAAGTAGCATTGCATAACAACCAAGGGCAAGAAACTTAGAAATCCATCTATAACCTACCCTGCATAAAATTAGGAGATTAGAAGTGGCAATTCCTTAATACGTGTATGCTGAAAGGAGCCTATAAGGTACAGAAGTAGAGTAACACGTGCTAAACGTCAAGATTATTTAAAGGAGTAATCAATAATAATGAGAACAGTTAAGCACATAAAACATTTCTGTTGGTGACTATACAAAGGGAGGTGCATAAATAATTTGCATAGGACATTCTACAAAGTGTTGGCAAATGTTTTAAGTTCAACTACTAGCGCTTATCTTGGTATAACAGTGTTATCATTTAGTTCCTCATTTCCGCTAACCAGCTTCAGATTTCAAAGTTGAACATTCTAGTTTTGCAAAGAATCACAGTACTTTTATGATCCAAACAACCATGGCTTAAATTGAATACAGGCTACTACTTTGTAGTTACTAGTTTGTTTAATTTAAATGTCATAAGTGCTTGCAGCTATGCTATTTGGATGCAGAAACAGAGACACGTAACAAAAAAAGTGACCAGTGAGAAGGCGGCGAAAGTATGATCTCTGTTACCTTGCATTCAAGATTATAAGAAAAAGACTGGTAATAGAGACATAATTAAGAAGCAGAAATCAAAATAAAAAAAATCAAGACAGATGGAATGTGAAGTGTATCCAAAGTATTATATGTAATTTGGTCACAAGACTCACATGCTTAGAAGAACGAAAAAATGAGAATAGAGACATAACTCAGAAGCAACAATCATGAACAAAAATCAAGACGAGCAAATGTGAAGTGTCTACAAAGTACTATATGTCATTTGTTCACAAGACTCACATGCTTAGAAGACTCAAAATGCCAAAAGCAATTGCCAAAAGGGACCTGCAATATGATTTAAATTATTTTGTAAATGACGTTCATGTGAAACTTCAAATGAATGGTAGATGTCGAGTAGAATTTGTGTTGATATTCAAAGCTTAGTCATGACTAATGATGAGCAAAATTTTCAATTAATGTGAAAAAAACAAAGTTTGCTTGTAAATGTAAATTAGCCACAATATTCTATTTAGCATTTTAGATCACTATGAACGTAATACCATAGTCGATTAACAAATTATTTAGCATTTTAAGTTCCTTACCTAGCTAACAAATTCAAATTGCATAAAATATCACAATCAACTATATGTAATCCAATAGATAGCTTTTATGGATGGATTGGAGATCATTATGAGCATTTCACAGGATACTAAATGCTTGCACAAACTAAAACACATAAGGGCATGCTGCTTTCTCAGAACATCGATTCTTTCCTCCAAAATGATCGTTAATGCACAGTGAATACCGTAGTTTTGTCCTGCGAAAACTAATACTTTGACTTCCTTTTAAAAAAAGATAAAAACCCAACTAAAAACAGTCGCACGCTCTCAAAATATCAACTGCTCCTACATTAAATGTCATGGCCTGTAAATGTTATTAACAGCAGGGGTGATTCTTCTGATGTCTCTATCAGAACCAGATTCGAAACGCGTGAGTTTCGAACTTCGAAGATGCACTCAATTTTGACATTTCCCTTTGACTCATTAATTGGACTAATCAAAATTTGACTTCGCACGCTTACGCATTTGATCACACGCTTTTCAGAATTCGTAGCCCGATCCGACTGCGTACGGTCTGTGTTCCTCTCGTTAATCTCGAGAGGTAATATTAAGACAATAGCATGGGTAATTCCACCAGTCGCTATGTTTTTAAACAACGGTGCAGAATGGTGGGATTCATCATCTTGGAGTAGGTGCTATGATAGTTAATTAGTTACCCGAGATAGGAGAGGAGGGTGACGGCGAGTTGCGTGATCAGAAAAGTCTCGGCGGCAGCAACGCCGACGTCGCGGCGGAGAGACTGCGTGATAGGTGGCGCCACCGATCCGGCGACAAACAGATCCCCACCGGAGACTGACCTCCTCCGTCGGCTCCCAGGCAAAGCCGACGAAGATCGCCGGAGCAGCGGCTTCGCCTCCAATGAATCGCCGTTCGTCGACGGCGAGGGCGAGACACCGGCGTTGAGCTCCGTCGTCGCTGCAGCCGCCTCCTGCAACGGCCGCGGGTTGAGATCCTGCTGCTGCTGCGGTTGCTGCATTGCTGAGTTTTGCTTTTTAAGCTGCAAATTCAAAGCAAGGATGGTGGTGAGTCGGTGAGTAAATTTATAGGGAGAGCCGGAGAGGGAGAGAAGGTTGGTGAAACTGTTGGCTAACAAGTCCCTGTGTCGTGTGGAGCAGGTGTATCAAAGTTATTGCCAATAAGAATGCGACACGTAATCGATTTTGCGCCACGTTGGATGGTGCTTATGATAGCTGGCGGTGAATATTAAGGTGTGGCTTTGTGAGGAGAATATGAGATGGCGACAATGGTTGTAAAACTAAGCTAAGCATTGTGTTGAACGGAATAATGTATTTATTTTGAATAATTTCAAATAAACCGCTCCATTTGGCACACTTTTTTCAACTAAAATGTTTTTAGCAATTATTAAATTAACATATATATAATATATATATATATATATATACAAATAAAAAAATTAATTAATAAGTTCTATAATTTTTATATAAATTTTTTTTTAGAAAATGTATCTAAAGAAGCCGGCGATTCAGCGGGAAAGGCGATATTCCACGTGTTGTATAAAATACGCTCGTAAGTTCAAATCAATAACGCCAGATTAGATTAACAAAAATTTTTTTTTTTGGAAATAATAAAATAATATTTTATTTTAAATTAACGTTTAAGCAATAAGATTAGTGAGGGTGACAATCTTTATTTAACTATAGATAGGAGCATATAAGATTTGTAGGGGGCCCATGCAATCTAGTAATCCCTACGCATGTTTTTTCCAAATTATTATAACGGATAATTGCTCTGCAGTCCTTCTATATTATTTCAATATCACTTAAAGTCTCTCCAAAAATTTGTTTGCACTTTAGTCACTTTGACACCTTCCGACGAATTTTTAACACCTCCGACATGTATCCAACACCTTATATTTTAACGCATTTTAGTAAATTTTTGACACATTTTTATTAATTTTTAACATCCTTCTGATGAAAAATAACACATTGACGCATCTCTGATAACTTTTAACACATTTTTTATAACTTTTGACACTCTCCGAAGAAGAACTTAACTGCAATTAAAATTTAGCCCAGGATCTAAATGTAATAAAACTTACAACTTTGGACCCAAATTCAACTCTCCCTTATTATAATTCTATAGTCACTATCAGGTTGATAGTTCGATTATAATCTATTACTTATAAATTCGAATACTATCAGCTATGATATGGATTATGGAATTGAATTTAGAGATTTATATAAAAAAAAAAAAATCTTATTTTACAAACTTCTGTATAAAAAGTTCCTAATTTTGTAATAAGTTAAAAAATAACTCTAAAATATAAAATACAAGTATTTATTTTTAAAAATTAGAATTAAAAAATAATATAGTGTAAATAAACATCTTTTATATCTTTTTTTTTTCAAAAGGACTTAGCACACCAACTTATAATTCTTTTATAAATAATTAAAATTATAAAACACATTAAACCTACTCTTTTATATGTACATTTATTTTTTAAAAAATATTAATATATAATTGTTGTGGCTTTTTTAGTAATTATCAGAAATAATTTATTAATTTATTTAGGAAAAGTTGCCAAGTTAAGAATTGATATCTAATTACTCCTAGAATTTATACGAGTTTCAGATAAAAGAAAATTTATATCATATATGTATTTGTACTCAATCTGATGTAGAAAGTACCATACATTTGGTATTGTATTCTCTAAAAAGTATAATTAATTTTTTTTAGCATAATAATTTGATGTATGTCCAAGTGGAGATATTGTTTGTTATTTTTCTTTTTAAAGGAAAACGTATTAATATATGACAATGATTAGTTAATGCGTGTTAGGTTTAAGTTGATTAAAGTTTACATCACGGCTAGAAGTTTCTATCACGGCTAGATTTGTGGTTACCGTCCTGGCCAAATAGGAAGAAGCGGACATCATGGTTAAAGACTAGAAAGTACGAATAGAAGCGGACATCATGGCTAAGAGAGATTTTTGGATATAATAGCTATACTACGTCACTCTGTGTAATGGTCTCAAAATTATATATTTAGAAATATTTTTTGAAAAAATTTTCAACATCAAGATTATAGTTTTTCACTAGATCGATAATTCGTGTTCAATTTTTTTTTCAAAAAATACTTCTAAAAATATATTTTGGAGCTTCAAACTTTAATAGATTTGAAGCGGGTCTAAAAATTATTTTAAAATCCGTCAAATTATCAAATGCATACCCCGAAAATAACGAAATGAGCTAGTCCTACCTAATAAATTTCGCGAAACCTATTTACTACTTGCCGTTAGGTTCCGCTAATCTTCCGTTAACACTTGCCACGTGGCACTATGTGATTGGTTGCTTATTTACTTTACAAATAAACACATTTATTTAGTTATTATTCTTTTTGTAATTTCTTTTTATTCATTTATTTTGAAAAAAATACATTTATTCATTTATTAAAAATTAACACATTTATTCATTTATAATTATTTCTTCAATTTATTTTCTTTTATTCGTTTTGTAATTTATAAAAATAAAACACAATTATTATTCTTTTTATAAAACACAATTATTTTTCATTTATTAAAAGTTAAAACATTTATTATTCTTTTATTATTCATTTATTATTTTTTTTTCAATTTATTCTTTTTTATTTTTGTAATTTATTTAAATAAAACACAATTATTATTCTTTTTTATTCTTTTTGCAATTTATTTTTGCAATTTAAAAAAAAATACATTTATTCATTTATAAAAAGTAAACACATTTATTTATATTATTCTTTTTCAATTATAGTTGCTCTTTTATTCTTTTTGTAATTATTTCAAATAAAATACATTTATTATATCATAATAAATTGCATAAAATTAAGATGATAAAAAAAGAAAATATAAATTGCAAAAGGAATAAAAAGAATAATGGAATGTGTTTTATTGAATTAAATACAAAAAGAAATAAATGTGCTATAAATTGAAAAAAGAATAATTAAGAATGAATAATAAAGAATTAAATGTTGTTTTATTTTTATTAATATTAGCAAAAACAGTAAAAGAAAATAAATTGAATATAATAATAATACATGTGTTAATTTTTTCTAAATGAATAAATATTTTTTTTTTCAAAATAAATGAATAAAAATAAATTATAAAAAGAATAATAACTGAATAAATGTGTTTTATTTGTAAAGTAAATAGGCAACCAATTACATAGCGCCACGTGACAAGTGTTAACGGCAGACTAGCGGAACCTAACGGCAAGTAGTAAATAGGTTTCGCGAAATTTATTAGGTAGGACTAGCTCGTTTCGTTATTTTCGGGGTATGCATTTGGTAATTTGGCCCCTAAAATACATATTTAGAAGTATTTTTTGAAAAAAATTCAAATATAAAAGTTGTAGATTTCATCGAAATCTATAAATTTTATTTAAGAAGTTTTTACAAAAAATGATCATAAAATTTATTTTTTTGATTTAAATACAAAGGAAATATATGTTGACGTGGCGTAAATATTTTATTGTAGAATTTTTTCATGGCTAAAGGCTAGAAGGTACATATAGGTTAAATTTTATTCTGTATGATATTGGTATAATAGTCAAGATCGACACTTCATGAGCACATCCCGACATGTACGGTAAATGCCAAAAAATATCAAATAAATAAACTTAAAACAAAAGTAATTTCAAATGCGCATGTTTGTGTTTATATTTTTTTCTTTTTTTATTTTTAAACAATTTTTTTTTATAATGCTAGCAATATACAACAAATAATTTAAAGTTTACTAATATAATTATTTTACTGATAAATTTACTTATATATTTTTTATTTTAGTGATGTAATTAAATTCTTACTATTTAAATTTTTAAAGAATAAGAAATATTATATTATATATAAATTTTATTATTATATAGTATATATTTTTATACATTCAAATACTTAATATATTTGTTTTAATAATTTCTTATCATATCCTAACTATGTTATTGTTCTATTTTTTAAAAAATTATCGTATTTCTTAGTTATATCGTAATGTGTCCTTATATCTGTGTATGTTACAATGTCCATGCTTAGGGTTGCTACCTTACAATGCCCTCTTTTTTTTTCTTTTTTAAAAAAGGTATAGGATAATTGCATATCAGCCTACCAAAATTTTATCCTTATATTTCAGCTTCCAAAAATATATTTTTGTGTTGACATGGTGCACTCGTGCGCCGTCACGTCGCACGTTTTTCGTATTTTCGGAGGCTGAAACATACGACTGTTGATTTTAGAGATGGCTAATATGCAATTATCCTAAAAAGTATTGCATGACTCATCATCAGCAGCTGACAAAACAGTACAAAAGTTACAGCAGGATAAAGATACACAAGTATACAGAGTATACAACCATACACAACACCCATCACACTTATTTGGAACTATTTACAGCTCTTGTATGAGCCTGAATAAGTGACTCGCTTCATAAGACAGATGTTCACTAGTCGATCCACCGTCGGGGGACAGAATCAGGGGCGCGGCTCGCCTGTTATATCCAAAATAGAAAATTTTCTTATTTTTGGATCGTGGCGAAGCCGTTTTCGTCGGATTGGTATCAATCCATTTAGTACTAATATCGACATATTATATCAAATTTAGATAAGTTTTTTGATCATTTTAAATAATTTTATTTAAAAATTTTGAATTATAATATTATATATTTGTAGTTGAAAAATTTTCGAATACTAAATAATATATTAAAAAAATAATCTAATTTTTTCGAAAAATATTCAACTACAAGTTTGTAGAAACTATCAAAATTTATAATATTGGAGATCAAAATTTTGAGTAAAAATATTTAAAAATAGGTTAAAAAAATTTATATAATATTCGAAATTAGAACTAACTTGATGATACCGATCCAACAGAACAGACGCGGCTTTATGAAAATAGGAAATTTTCTATTTTGTATCCAACTACTATTAGCCCTAGAATGATCTCTGTTTTATTTGATGAGGACAAAAAATTCTTTACTTGATATGGACACAATTCTTTGCTTGATTCTTCTAATTGGTAGGCATGTCCACATCTTTTCTTTTCTTTGTTTTGTCTCTAGAGATTTCTAGTCATGGAGAGCAACTTTTACCGAGACGCACCGGCAATTTGGGCCCGGCCCGAAGCTCGAGCCGAATTTGAACATAGATTCAAATTTCAATAGTTAAACGAGTTGAACTTGAGTACCGTATTACATTGCTCATTGGGCCCGCGAGAGCGACTTTTGCCGAGAAAGCACTAGCTGCTTCAGACTAGTTCGAATCTTGCCGAGCTCGACCTAAATTCGAAGATATATTCAAGTGTGAGTAACGCGTACCGTGTTACCATGTTAATTGGCTCATTAGCATGAGTATCGTATTGCGTAGCTTATTGGACAAGCGAGTTTAAACGAGTTTTCTATTTTACTCAAATATTTTTTACTACAATTTTTTTTTTCAACGTGTTCGAGCTCGGCCTAACTGGTGGATTCGGCCTAACTGGTGGATTGGAGGGGAGCTTAAGTCGAGCAGCTCGTGCTCAGCTCAGTTAATGCAATCGAGCCGAATCCGGTAAGATAATTTTTTTTTTTAATAAAAATAAAAAAAATCACATAGAGTTCGAGTTTATCCACCGAAGCTCGTCGAGCTCGAACTCCAGATTGAGTTAAGCTAAAAATCAACCTCAGCTCAGCTTGAGCTAAGTGGTATTCAGCTAAAATTCAGCTCCTTTTCACTCCAATTGCACCAAATATATGTGAAAGTACGTGGCAATTAATAATTATAATTTGAAGTTTATTTTTATGCGATATTTTAAAACTTTTTAAACTTTAATACAACATCCGGCTAGAATAGTGTCTAGGATGGGATTGGGCGGTAGAACCATCACATTATAACAAATCCTTGTATAACAAGCTCAAACTACTCATAACATAACATTTACCTCATAAAGAGAAAAGAAATACCATGTTTTGTCACTTAAATCGGCACGTAATTTACACGTCATCTAAGCCCGTGGTGAAAAACCAAAATTGTTTTCTTAAAAAGAAAAATCAAAACTATTGTATAAATTACTTGAGTAAAAATGAACTCGAAGATATGAATCATCACTTATATAAAATCCTCTTCTCTCTCTCTCTCTCTCTCTCTCTCTCTCTCTCTCTCTCTCTCTCTATATATATATATATATGTGTGTTGTGTGTGTGGTGTGTGTGTGTGTGTGTTAATGTTTGACAAGCATTGCTTCTATATTCCTCTTCCTCGCGGTATGCTTTAGCTTTTCCAACGCGATAAGTCCTACTTGCCGTACTCTTTCTCTCGACAAACCGTACCTGAAATTCATTTAATAACCCAAAAAAAAATTAAAAAAAGTATACAAAAGTGCACATAATACAATCTCTAGACCGATTATCAGGCAAAGCTATACATCACACGTGAAAAGGTGCACGTGTACATACAGTGGAGAGTCGAACTCGGAGTGAGAGGCTTGCCGGGGCCCGTCATACCATCGCGACACTCCGTAAATAAAAATTTTGAATAATTTGATAGTAGTACTTACTTTCTACTTATATCCTCCCAGGTGTGACTATCTCTTCCTAGACCATGATAGAGCCTTATGATTTCTCTCTCCCGCTTACCAAGTGTTGCACAAAGAAGCTTGTCAAGTTCATCCTGAGAAATATATCAGCATCATTAGAACAAAAAGGAAAATCACATATAAGCCCTTGCTTTTGGCAATATTTTCATCATCTAAAACAGAGATAGTAAGATCTTTTTTTGTGATAATATTTCTTTTTTGAGATAATTACGAATCAGGCAATATTTTTGTAATGTCCTAAATAAATTTATGCTTTCTTTTCTAAAAATTAAGTCAATATACATATGTATAAATATTTATTAAAAAAATTTAAATGTAAAAAATAAATTTTGGTGCACTCTTCAATTTTTTTATTCAACATTTTCCAAAGAAGTATCTGTATAAAGTTAGAAGATTTAAAATTTCTTAAGAAGACTGCACAACATTTACTGTATAAAATTTCTTTAAAGATTTAAAAATTTAGTTAGAAGTAATTCTTGGAAACAAAAAACTTAAATACAAAGTTATAAGCACGCCAAAATCAAGTTTTTTTTTTTTCAGAAAATATTTATAAATATGTATTTTGAACTAAATTTGTATGTTTTTCAAAAAAACAGAAATTTGTTTTAAGAAGTTTTGCAAAGTATGATTTTTTTTGTTTTACACCCTTTCTTTTTTCAAATGTCTACCCTTCGACGGAGTAAAATCCAGCCCTTATCCTGCATTTGCATGAGGGCAGTGTTGAGGGCCCTACGCGCCACTCGGGAAGCAAGGCATATAGCTGCCATGGGTGGATATGACCGGGTTTCATACCCGAGATCACTCGCTAGGGCAAATTAAAACTTAAGATAATGTCAAAAAAATCCATACTTTTTAAAACTTTCTAGTGGGAAAGATCATGCAACATAGCACTATTTTGATAAGTTTGTACCTTGACACAAGATTCCTCAAGACCATGCCAAGGGTTGTTCTCAAGCTTGTTATCTGCAACATACTGAAATGAAGAAAAAAAAAAGTCGGTTAACGAACATTTAACTCAATATTCAACGGGAGATTCTTAGTTTTACTGAAATGAGCACTGCTATTTTATCCAGACCATTAAGATTTCTGATATAATTAAATCAAACGCAGTGCATCAAGTTATTTGTGTGCGATGCACATCTTCATGCATTGTGTATGATTCTGACTGTATCAAGATATTCTAAATAATGGTATTTTCGTAGAGCACAATTATCTATCGGGGCTATGCCAACTTCTGATATAATTGAGTCATATACTGTGCATCGAGAAGTTATGATACACATCTCGATGCATATTATATGGTTCGATTATATTAGAATCATTATATTCTCTAAGAATGGTATTTCTATTTCTAATATGAACAATATGAACGTACACTGTGAAGAGTTTCCCCCGGAGTGCCGTTTAGCGAAGGGAAAGCTTGTCTATCCAAAGAAATCACCTTGTTTACTGCCTGCATATTAGATTTTGCTAAGGTAAGAATAAAATTAGTAGGAGCATAATTTCTAATTATATATATATATATATATATATATATATATATATATAATATATATATATATATATATATATATCACAGCAACATAATTTGAAATGACACTTTTATACCTCTCAACCTAATGAAATGATGACGATACCTTTTCTTCTTTTTTTAAAAAGATGAATACAATTATATGCAAAGAACAGTATTGTCATTTCACATGCCTCATAGATGCATAAAAGTGCCAATTCAAAGGGGGCATATTTTTGTAATTTCTGATTAAGAAGGACATATATGCAAAATCCCCCCTTTTTTACTTTTTTTTGGGAGAAAAAAATGTTTTGGCAGAATAATACCTCTGTAGCATTCCTGACTTTCCTTTGTGACATATTGAGGCTTTCTGCTATGTTCTGTAGAAGCAAGAAATTGCAATTAGCATACATTCTGTTAAATCTTATATTCTTCTAATCCGCTAAACTTTTAGTATCCCAAACAGATATTTAGAAATTTTCTAAAAATATTTATAATAATAATCTTATAGATAACATCAAAATCTTTTTTTTTAGTATTCAAATTTTTTCAAAAAATCTCGAACTAGTGTTTGAAAGTTATTTGTACCGTATCGTCAACACTCATAGTGCATGTCATTGGCACTCCAAATCATCCATTCTAAGACATCAAAAGTTAAGAATGCTTACGGAATACGAAGCAATATATACAGGGTATTCATGGAATGGGAGTCCTTACAGAAGAACAAGGTGGTGACACTCTGCAATATTCCAAAAAAATAAAAAAAAATAAAAAAAAAAGAAGAAAGAAGGCGGCGTAAGGATTGTTTTAGCTTCTAGTGGGAACAATTATGGGCAAAGTTTTAGCTTCTAGAAAACAACCGAATCCTTTAAAAAAAAACAATAAAATAAAATGGAACATTTGCATTTTTATGTTCCCTTAATAATTTAAAATTGTAAAAATATATTTTTCTAATTCAAAATGATTTTTTATGCCTCCTGACTATGACGAAATTGTTCTCATTTAAGTTAACTGCTTGTCTTTCAAGAAAAATAGGACAAATGACAATTTTTTTTCATTTCAGGGGATAAATGGGGCATAAAATTGCCATTTTGAATTAAAGAGTATAGAAACGTAATCTTGAATTATAGAGCATAAAAATGCAAATGCACAAATAAAATTTATAAATATATATTTAAGCAGTTGAGCTTACATCAATTGATGGGGTGATTCCTTTCCCTTCCAACCTCAACTTTGCATTTCTGATCGAACATAATCTCTCATGAAGATGTGGCGGCAATCTTAATGCTTTTGAATTCTCAACTAATGCTCGGGTGACACCCTACAAAATTGAGATATTCGTTAAATAATGCACGTAAGAAAAAAAGCACTGCTATTTATCAGTCTATTAGGACTCTGATACGATCAGAGCAGATGAAAAAACTTTGTATTTTTTATGTACTGTGTGGTAGATCAGTCCATCATGACGTACTGTGTGGTACAAAAATGTATTTATCAGTTCATCATGATGTATTTGTGGTACATATTCGATACTATACGTGTGATTCAAATTTCATCAGCATCATCACGTTCCTTGAAAGATTTTGTATATAAAAAAAAAACTTCATATAGCGGCTATAATAAACGTAAATTGCGTAACAATGCAATTGTATATTTTTTTCACTTTTATTCCTAAAAAATGACAAGCACACAATATCGGCATATTTGGCACGGTACCATCAGTATAGTTGACACGTGTCAGAATCTTAGTTTACATTCGTGGCACCGAAAACCTTGGTTGCTTCATTAAGACAAAGATTTTATTTATTTTATTTTTCATATTAATTATTTTAATCAGTTTACTAGAGTTATAGAGAACCCACAGTACAATAGCTAAAAAAGATGAGACTTGAAGCAAATTTAAAGGACATTTTGCATATTTAATTCATTATCCACTCATTTTACTTATTTCTATATGCAACATTTACCTGACGAATCCACCAATAAACATAAGTTGATATCCGACAACCCTTCGAAGAATCAAATTTTTCTATCCCGCGGAGCAGTCCGATCAACCCGCCCTGAGTGTAGATCGTTCGAATTATTAGCAATGACAATAAATTCCGAGAAAAATATATATAAACAAATAGCACTTGAAATGAATGAGAAATACTTGAATAAGATCGGACATGTCGGCTCCCGAGTGTTCGTATTTTTGCGCAATAGACATTACTAGACGAACATTGCTCATGGTAAGCTTTGCCCTTGCCAAGGAGCATTCCATCATCTTCGCTTGTAACTCGGTACGCGGCATTCTCATCGACGATGCCAATTGTGTATCGGAGGGATCAAAACCAAGTTTCTTCTTCAACCTATATATATGACCATACAATCACAATAGAATCATATGTATATACATAAAAAAAATAAAGCCGGCTTTCGATAGAACAACTTATTCCTATCCGCGGCTTTCTAGTTACTACCTAATAAGGTTTATAGGTCATAGGTGATAAGTCATGCATAGACAAGATCTGCTGAGGTAAGTTGTACGCAATCATGCTTCTGGAGGAACTGTTTCCGTACAAAACTTCGACAAGCTTACAACGTGTTATATACTGAGAGGACAAGATATGTAGCCACTAGCTATTATCTCAAAGGATGGTTTACAACGTGTTATATACTGAGAGGACAAGATATGTAGCCACTAGCTATTATCTCAAAGGATGGTTTTGGTGCCGATCGACACAGTTCGTGCAGAGCGACACGTGCCTGTTCTGACAGTTGTCGGCATAGCACGAACCGGCACGGCAAGTGTTAAAAAATTTTATATTTGAATTTTTAATTTTATTTTTTTAAAAAAATAACAAATAAATATATATCGGTACTATTGGCACGGTACTATTGGCACAGTCGATACGTGTCGGGATCTGAATTTACCGAAATTCGGCTCGGCTCGGCGCAGAAAACCTTATCTCAAAGTGTTATTTAAGTCAATTTATAGCTAAGTAAGCACTTCGGATAGCACATCTTGTTCCTATCCGCGGCTTACTAGTTACTACGTACCTAGTGAGGTTTATAAGTCACAGTCGATATGGTTTATTTGAACAAGGTATGGGGAAGTAAAATGTATATAATCATGTAACGGAGGAGGCTATTTCCCTCAAAACTTGGATGAGGCTTGAGAGGATAAGATGTATACAGTAATGCTCCGGATAAGAATATTTCTGACAAAAATTGGATAAGCTTACAACGTATTCTATACTAAGACAGATAAGATACCTAGCTACTAGCTAAGTGGTCATTCAAGATATCTAGCTATTCATTCATAATGCAATAACAAAAGCATATGATTTTTTTATTTTTTTCTTTGTAATAACCTCTAAAGAAATCCAAAAATCCCGGTAGAATATAAAGCCGAACACTTCCAAATATTTGTTGAAATGATATCATTAGTATATAGTGAAAAGTAAACATCATAACCATTAAAAAGGTGTTCTTTAAGTAACTTACTTCATTCTTTGCTCCTCGATGTAAAGCCCGGTTTTGATTTTGCTCGACAAGTATACAACCTCGGCATGCGTAAGCAACTCTTCGCTAACCCTGCCTCTTATGTAACCTCGCAATTTACCTTGAAGTTCAGGGCTATCGGGGGATGATCGAATACTTTTGCTCAAATCCTTCGTAACATTTCGGTTCATATACTTCATCCTATTACTTGCCCTCCGCCGACGCGCAGGAATCCCCGACCGAGTAACCCCTGCCGCATATTCACTTTCTTTCGGAGCCACTACCGTTGTCGTCTCATCGAATGATAAACTCCATTGCTTTTCTAACATGGCCTTTTGCAACAAAATGATGGCTTCCAATGAATTCTCCGCGTCTATATCATCCATTCCGACTTCTTGGAACCAAACCTCTTCCCCCGAGGGAGGAGAGTAAGCGCTCGCGTGCTCTCTAATTGCATTGGTCGCGTGTATTTGTCTGTTTGGTGGCAAATTTGAACCGAAAGGTGACGATTTCTTCGCGACTATGATACTCTTCGTGACGGCAGAGGAATTTCGGGCGAATCTCTGCTCGTGAATTGCAATGTATTTTTCGGGAAGGTCGGATGAGTTGAATGAAGAGCTCAACAGCCTATTCCCTGTGCTTATCCCAATGACTGTAGATGTAGCCATCATCAAGCTTCTTGCCTTCTTCTATCACAAATACTAACACTTAGGCCTTTGTTTGACACACACACACACACACACACACACACACACACACACATATATATATATATATATATATATAGTTAATAACAAGTAATACATAGTTTTTTTGTAACTTTTATTTAGAAATAACTAAAATGTTAAAATTTGAAATTTAACTATAGAATTTGTAGTATTTTACTATTTAAGCAGTTTGTCATTTTATTTTATTTTTTATTTATTTAAGCTGTTATATCTATTATCTGCTCTAAATTTGTTTATGTAGAATTCCAAGTTAATAAGAAGTTGATTGAACTGTTAACTATAAACCAATAACCAAATATATAAAAAAATGATGATATTTCAGAAAAATCCATATATATATTTCTGATTTCTTGCTAAATGTTACAAAAAATTAACAAAAATAGCTACAAAATGAGATAAACATCTGATATAACCGTTATAAGAGTTCATAAGTTTCATGACAGAATTAACGATTAAATTAATATATTTTTAAAAATTATTTAGAAATAAATTTTAATAAATACACAAAAAGAAAAAGAAACAAAAACACCTACTGGAGTATTTCAATTTACAGAGCACGGTTGTTGAAACTGAACAGAGCCATTAAAAAGACTAATCCAATATTTTTGACATAATCAGTAGTAAATTACTTGATACATAAAACTATATAAATCAAAATAAAATCACAAATTAAATTGCATTCATAAAAAATAATAAAAATCAGCAAAATCGTTCCGTTTTTCAAAAAAAAAAAGAGAAAAAAGTAATGATCATATATAATTAAACCATATTGACAAATGAATGGGGCAAGCCCGACTCTGAAGTATAAAGAATTATTCCTCAACATAGCACTGATGCCAGTAATCTATTAAAGCAGATATAGGTGCGCTCGCTGTACTCTCAGAGCCGACTAAAAACATTTCCTCGAGTTAGCGGTGCCGAGAATGGCCTTGTGCTCTACGTTCGCCTTTTATAAATTACCACGAAAACTATTGAAACTAACAATTTTTAGAATCAAATAATCTTCATAAATTAACATAAAAAATACATACATTGAAGAATCTTTACTGAATTGTCTTGTTTATGAGAAAACAGAGGATCAGAAGGCTGTGCACTATAATATTTATCAAATTATTTAAATTAGCATACCTTGAAGAGTCTCTACTGAACTGTCCTGTTTGTGAGAAAACAGAGGGAAGGAAAGAGAACAGAGGAGCAGAAGCCTTTGAACTATTAATATTTATACAATTACAATGAATTTGTGGAAATTTGTTGCATGTTTATATAAATTTTACCAACATATATTATTAAAATAAAAAATAAAAAGGAGTGGAGGAGATATGGGATGCAGAGATCTTATTGGCCAGGAGGGATACTTGGTCCCTCTTTTAATGTTTGCATGGATGTTATTGACCCACACGTACAGCTACGTTCTGATTTCGTTTCTTATGTTATATATATATATATAGTCCCAACTTCTATACAATATCTTTAAATAAATTTTTTCTCTTTTTCTAAATTCTAAATTAAACTTAAAAAAACCATTTCCATACGAAGAAATAAATATTAATATTGTCTAATTTTATATTAATTTTTTTAAAAATATGTTTAAGTAGATATTTAAAATTCGAACTCAAAACTGATGTTCAGAATTTCAAAATTTTATTTACTAAAGTTGTAAACTTGTAATGCACACTAAATAAAAATATTTAATCATATATATTATGATAAAATTTTGTAATTTTTTAAAAAATAGGGGCTAATAGTTTTAAGGGACAAACACCCTTATATTATTATGTGCGTCAGGGTGGTTACATGCAGGCCAACCATATCCGTCGCTCCTAGGATCACTCCTCGAAGGTGCTAAGGGTTTGGATGGATGGATGAGATTCATCATCTTGTAATGGGTGTTACTGGACGGAAGAGCGAACCTAGGAGCGATCCGTAAGTCGGCAAACAAACAGAAACGTGTGCGATGAGAAATCCACATCAGAGCATTGCATTGGCAGGACATGAGATCTCGGTTGGTTTTGGCGGTTCAGTTGTGGGTCATATTGATTTAGATAAAATTAAGGGATAATTGTAAATCGTAAACATATGTTTGTATTTTGTGGGTTTAAATTCTAGTCGGTTCGTTTTCCCGCGCTCAATGGATGACGCGTGGTTTGGACTATATTCCTTCGAGCTTCCAGACGCACGTTCGAGTCATTATGATGAAGAAATTTATTTCCGCAGTACATAACTAGTGTGTCCGTCTGCCAAAAAATTATTCATGTCCAACATATAAACCTTATTTAAGCACGTAAGCACCATCCGAGAATTTTATATCTTATGACAGTCTTACCATATGGATCGATTGCTGGGTATAATTTTTTTTTCATAAATTTCAAAGAAAAAAAAAAAAGCCAGTTCGCCAATTTTACCTCAACCATCCGAAAAATATGAAAAGATATTTCGGTGGTCCTTCAAACTTATTTTCATACATCAGCATTAGTTTATGTACAGGAAAAATATATGAAATCACTTTCTAGATAAAATGAGTTGTTGATATTAATGATACAAATATATGCATATGGTAAAAGCAATATATATATATATATATATATGGTATATATATATATCTGTGTGTGTCATTTGCTTTTGGCTGAATGATTTGGGCTTTTGTATGACATGGAATACTTGTTTGGATCTACTAATTAGGTGTAGAGGTGAAATCTAGAAGAAAATCGCTGGATCTCTTATTGACTAATTTGGAATACCTAGATTGGCCAGATCATATTGGGCATGTTTTGGGCCTAGGCCCAAATGATTCGGTTTAGGGTTATCATTTCAGGAAGTTGAATGGAAAAGCTTTCACTTGGATTACTTGGTCGGGTGGGTCGAACGCACCTTATTTACTGTCGGTTCCCAAACACAAACACTCTTGCGCGCACACACGCGTAAATTGGAATGGCAAGTAAAATATGTAGTGTTATCATGAAGACTCAGCACAAAAGTTAAAATCAAAGTTTTTGATGCAGACAAGCCAAATTTTGATAAATTTATATATATTACATAGCCTTAAAATATATATGATAAAACTTATGTTCAGCGTGTGCCATGCAGAGCCGTGCAATATGAATAACTATCCGTTATTATAATTCGACAATCGACACGGCTGTCCATGAATCAAAATTAGAGATTGTCGGATAAGTATGGACAAGTAATATTTTGTTTATGAATTTTAAAAAACAAATATACCATTCTGCTGTGTTAGAATCTTGATGTAGGAGACTACGCAAAGGATCATGCTTGCGAGCACGCACTCAGTTATCGTACTATTTACCTCCTCACCACTGCGCGCAGTGTTACATAAGTGCATTCCAAGAGTCTCAAAATGAACGTAAATGATAAATGTACACAATTTAGAAGGCTGCTAAATAATGTGATATGAAGAGGGCCGTCAATAGCATTTTACGTGAAGCTATGATCATTGGATTAACAGGCGGGTTAAAATGACATATTCCACATGCATGGCTTCCATGCAACACTTTAAAGTTTTTTAGTCGCAAATATAGTTTTTCAAAACTAAATTGACTTTTAGTCGACAAATACAAACCACCGGCGGTAACGGTAGATTTAGTCGCTATTACAGACGTCATACATGCAGTATATATAAGCCAGATTTTTGTCATAGAAGGTACGCGTCATCGCATGGCGTCGGGTAGGAAGAACTTAAATTCCTCGTACAAATCGCGTCTGCTGCGAAAGAGTGATTTTACCTGTAAATCCATATATAACACAATCAGTAATGCAAGTAAATCACAAGTGAACCAGGAAAAAAAAAAGTCTTCCAAGTCATATATTTAAGAAAAAAATAAATAAATAATGAAGATATACCTCGCGCTGGACATATCTGGTACTAATTCTTCCATCCATGTATTTATTCATATAATTCAAAAAACACTTGTAAACCCAGATATCATCTTCGTGTTGGAACTGAATCTGCAGGAGTTGAATATTTATTTTTATTTTCTAGTTATCGATTTATCATCTCATATATCGATAAAATTATTTGAATATATACATTAGCAATAATATTTTGTAGCATTAAAAAGAAAAAACTCTGACCTTTACTTTGTTAATGAAAATTTTCGCATCTATCATGTCAGGCTCAAATTTGATATAGTCAGGCATGAACCTGTTCAACCGTAACACCAAGTCAGGATGATCTCTAAACATACCTCTAAACCTCCCAAGAACACCGGGCAATTTTGTCGTTTGGATCCTGAATTAAACAAATTAATTCAACTTAACGGCATAAAATTTTATTCATAAATATGCATTACTGAAGAGATTTGAGACTTACATGATAGCTGCATACGCGTTTATGTTCGCCGAAAACTTTTCGATAACATCGGGTTTTTTCTCAAATATGTCTTCGATGTCCCCAAATAAGGAGTAAAGATCATCGGCATTCAGCCGAGGCTGAAGGTGGATTTGTTCCGGCATGAACCTGTCTAATCTCGCAAGCAAGTCGGGGTGATCCTGCAGAGTTTCCCTTAGCTCTGCAGCAGTTGCAGGTGCCATTTCTAACATGAACCTTGATAAAGCAAATAAAATAGAATTAAGCATATACATATTTAATTATTATTGTTTTTTTGATAAAGAGACGAAACTTCTTTGTGGCATACACCATATTATTTTGCTGTATATATTTGATTATATGCATGAATTAGGGTTAATTAGGAACTTACAAGATATTTTCGAATTCTTCCATGATCGTAGTAAATTCATCGATCATATTCGGCCTGTCGTGAAATTTCGCTCTTACATTATTGTAGAGCTCATCAATATCATGCATTATCCGCTCATCATAATCACCATCATCATCATCATCATAGTTAGCAGCATTATCCATGCTGAATCAACTGCTATATATCAAATTTTTGCAGGTTGAACAAGATTAAAATAATAATTCACGTAAGTTACTGAATTTATTGAAATGGATGAAATTTCAGAAATTCGCTCATTTTTTAGTGAATTGAGGAAGATTTGATGAAAATGCTTACCAGCAGCGTTGAGCTCCTGATGATGAAAATCTGCAAGAATTTCCAAGAAAATGAAAATAGAGTTATACTCATGTTGTAAGAATTAAAGAAGATTTTTGATGAAAATGCGTAGATCAATTTACTTACCAGCAACGTCGAGCTCCTGATGCTCGCAAAGATTATCTGAAATTGATGAAAATCTGTGAGAAATTCCCAGAAAATTGACAATAGAGATTATATTCATTTATGTAGTGAATTAAAGAAGATTTTGATGAAAATGCCTAGGTTAAAATGCTTACCAGCAAAGTTAAGCTCCCGATCCTCACAAAGATCAAGCAGAATTTGATCAGAATCTGTAATAAATCATCAGAAAAATAAAAATAGAGATTACATTCATTCTGTAGTGATTCAGTGAATTAAAGAAGATTTTGATGAAAATGCTTAAATTTGATTTGCTTACTAGCAAAGTCGAGCTCCTGATGCCCCCAAAACTCAAGCTGAAATGGATGAAAATCTCTAAGAAATTCCCAGAAAAATGAAAATATATAGAATTATATTCATTCGTAGTAAATTAAAGAAGATAATGATTTTTCTGAAAATAATTTAAAAATCTTCTCCAAAGAAGATGATTTTGATGAAACTGCTTACCACCAAATTGATGAAAATTTGTGAGAAATTCCCAGAAAATTGAATCAGGAATGAAGAAAGCAAACTACTTGCAAGTTTGAAGAGAAATTCGTTAGGATACTATCAACCGCCACTGCAGTTGCCTCGCATAACCTAGTTTCATTACCGTTTGCCCATTACGTGGCATCATGTGTTTGGTTATTTGTATAACAGAAAAAGCCACGTAGGCAGCTAATGTGCCTATATCTTGAGCTCTGTTGAAGTTCGTTAATAGCAGCTGCCAAATTAGTTATTAGCAGAGACCAATTTAGTTTTATTCATTTTTCTTCTATTTTGGAAAAAAGATATTATGTTTGAATTTACTCTGGATTTTGTGTGATTGGAGCTCCACAGATGTGAACGAATTAGATCTCATGTCGATTTTTTTTTTGGAAAATTGCGTTTCAGCCCCCCTAATTTTGGGGTCGTGCGATTCAGCCCCCCGAAACGCCACGTGGCGGCACGCGCGCGCCGCCACGTCGGCGGAAAAACGCGTTTCGGGGGGCTGAAAAGTCAATTTTGGGAAACGGGGGGGCTGAAACGCAATTTTCCCTTTTTTTTTTGTATGATGTATATTTGTGCATATTTTTGTAACCCGCACCTTCTCGGTAAATTGAAGAAAAGATATTTTGTTTCGATCAACCGGATGATGGCGTCAAATTTGTCTTGGACTGTTGATTGAATATTTTGATCATGATCAATGATCCGGATCACATCTTGATCAATGGTCCAGAACTATTTTGAAAAATACGATCTGAACCGTTGGATCACGATCAAGATGTTTGATATAACGGTTTATGACTTACCTTACAAATTATATTTTATACTGCATATCTCATTCTTGCGGAACTTATCACTGGAAGAATATTGCCGTTATATCTCATGGTTTTATATATTGGGCTTAGAACTTGTGGGTCTTAGAGAAATGCCAGCTTAACGTTGCGTTCAACTAAAACAACACCGTAACGGTTTCAACGGTGCAAAAGTAACGCTGATAATTGAGGATTAGTTAAAGTTTGATGTTTTCAAGCATTTTGTTTATGTTTTTTTTTTTTTTTTGATAACGAGTAGAAACTTTTTCGGTTCACCAACTCTCAATATTACTGGAGGCACCGTTTTCTAACCATAATTTATCAGCCCGCATTGGGCTGAAAACGCAGCAAGAAAGTAGAACTCTGACCTAATGTGCGTTCTAAAACATGCATAAAGAATTAGCGTTATATTCAGCCATCATATTATCAATTTCAGTTGATGATTCGCTAGAATTGTTAATTTTCTAATTTAAGGACCACCCGTGAAATTCAAATTTACGAAGTGTGCTTCATGAGGCACATATCACAACACTAGATCCCACGAATGGTGGGTTTTAAATCATTATGTTGCTTAAGCGTTATTACTTCCATCTTATTAAGCATCTGTAAAGATGTGTGAAAGCATCATCTCTGAATTCCATGAATGATGACATGGTCCTACACAACTCAAAAAGCTGAAATTTTTTAAGCAAAAAACTACCCACTCCTAACAAACTACTCAATAAATTATGCACAATCAATCTTTACCACACATGCACCTTGTGATTCGCACAATTCTCTCGTGATCCGCAAAAAAATCAAAATTACAAATTTATTCATCGTGACGTGTGGTCCTAATGATACCACGTCAGCTTGTGTAATTTTTTGGGGTGTATAGTAAAGTTTATTTTTTATTTGAAAATTTAGTCGGTTATGTGCAGAATTTTTTCTATATATACTATATGCTCTATGCTGAACCTAAAATATAAAAATAAATTTTTTTAAAAAAAAATTTGAATACAAAAATTTTTTTTGGATGTATTCTAAAAATATTGTACAAATTTTTGTTTTTAAATGTCTCAAAATAGATGTTTTTATGCTCCGAAATTTTTACTGATAGATAAAAGACTTAGAGTTTTAAAATATTTATTTAGAAATATTTTTTGAAAAATATTTTGAAACAAAACTCGTAAAAACAGACAAAAATTAATTCTTTGAATTTAAATTTTTTTTAAAAAAACTTACATCTATTTGGAATAATTTTGTAAGTTATTCTTTTCTTAAAAAAAAGCAATGATTTTTTCACAAATCTTTGCATAGCAGGTGCTGTGGACAAAACCCCATATTAATTCCTCCCCACTTGTATCCGCTTAATTAACTATCACAAATAGTACTAAACTATTGCATCTAAAATAAATGGCCTTACCTCTCCATAAAAGCCTGATTCGGTTATTTGTTAAAATATACCTTCCTACAATTCAAAATTATTAAAATATATTTTCTAATTTAAAATAATCCTTTTATACTATACTTGATCATATAAAATGAAATTATCCTCGTCAATTAATTATCCTTAGTTTTTTTAAAATGAAATGATAAGAATAATTTCGTTATTTTTGTAGATTCAATAATATAAAAGTATTATTTTAAATTAAGGAAGTATATTTTGATAATTTTGAATTATAAATGTATATTTTGAAATTCCGTTGCACTTTTTAGAAGTCACTCCATTACAGCATCAAATAAATGTTTCAAACTACAATATTTATAACATGAAAAAACCAAATGACATTAAATTAAAAAAATCATTTTGTTTCTGCTAGATAATAAGTTACGTAGTCAACGCCTAAAATTTTAATTCTTAATATTATACAAAAAAACCATATTTTTATTAACATTGCTAATTAATTTCATTGTTTCTGCTACATAATAAGCTACAATGTCAACGCCTAAAAAATTTAATTCTTAATATTTTATAAAAAAAACCATATTAATATTAATATTGCAAATCTATATATATATATATATAAAACTCGGTATCAAAGTAGTTGAGCGCCATGTGGCACTTCTTATAATTCACAATATGCCACATGGCGTCTCTATCATCTTACCATTTGACATGTGTTACTTAAATATAATAAATATGTAATTAATCACATATTTAATGAGAGTTTGAATTCAATGCATATTTAATATATTATAATAATTTTATTAAATATAAAAACTAAATATAATTTATAATATTTAATTTTATATATTAAAGATAAATTATAATAAATTTAGAAGAATTGAAAAGTCATTATCAAATTCTTAATAATCTAGTATATAATTTATATACAATATATATAAATGGGTGATCAAAGTCGTAACTTTTAGTATGTAATGAAAAATTTTAATATATATATATATAACCACCATTTCATGTCATTCAAATAACTTTATTATTTTATATATACTATATGGTAATTATTTTGTTCTAATAATATCACAAATAAAATATAATATTTTAATAAAAATAATTATTAATTTAATATATTAAAATATAAAAAATTATTAATATTATTATTTTATATTGGTGACTAACAACCGTGCATCGCACGGGTTCAAAACTAGTTAATTCCATTTTGGTTCTGCGACAAACTACTAAAAAGGACTTGATCCCACATAAAATGCTATTTATGATAAAACTATTAATTCTTAATTTCAGATAAATTACTGCACAATACTTCCTCCAATTAAATTCTCCAAGGGATAAGGCAGTGACTTGTTCTCCAATAAAACTTTCCGAGGGATAAATATGGGCTCTGTGGCAATCGACCAAAAGCCATAGGACTAGGAAGCCTAGACACGTCTCGAGGCCAGACAAATTAAAAAAATTTAAAAAATAATAATAATAAAAAAAAATTCAGACATCCATAGTAGATACGCAAATAAAAATATTTGACACGTGTATCCATGCTTTTTTACTGTTTAAAATTTTTTTTAAGAAAAATAAAATAAAATATATTGCTAATAGTATATAATATAGCTATGGCTCAAATGCTATATTATTTATTTATTTTTTGATGTAATTATATTATTATAATTTAAATTTTCTAAAAATATATAAATTTTACTATTAAATATTTAAATTTTAATATAAATTATTTTTAAATAAATATATATATATATATATTTGTTATCGTGTTAGAATCATATTAATATTCTATTTTTTAAAATGATCTTATTTCTAACGTTATCGTGTTGAATTTTCGCGTCCATATCCATATTCTTTAGATCTGGGAATTAGAAGTCCGCAGTCAACACACTAAAAAATTTCTAGAAAAAAGAAGCCCACTATCTAACATTAACGTATGCCACAAGGCAATTTTTGATGCTTTTCTCTATTACTCCACGTTATAAATTGACTCAGGAATATGAAGTCTTCTGTCTTATTATTTATTTTTATTTTTATTTTTAAATTTGTGATCTGCAAATTAGATTTTTTATTTTATATTTGGATTAGAATATGACTGCACAGTAGATTTTTTCCTAACTCATTATTATTAAAATTCGAATTTTGACTTTTCTTCTTAAGAAGCAACCAACGGTCTCTCACCTTTAAAAATAATTGTCTTTTTAAAATAAAATTTGCATAGATATCTAAAGTGAAGGGTATATATATAAGTTTTAATAGCAATGTTTCATAGCAATTGCGCTTCTTCTAGAAAGAAAAATTATTCATTCCTAACAAATTATCCAACAAATTATATATAAATAATTTTCACCACACACGTGCCTCGTGATCCGCATAACTTTTTTGTGATCCGCAAAAAAAATTAAACTTATAGATATATCTATCGTAATGTGTGATTTTAATTGTACCACGTCAGTATATATAATTTTTTAGAGTGCATAACAAAGCATCTTCTAGAAACCCATGTTGATAGTATAACATTACACTGTTCTTAGCGTACAATGTTGACCGCATTGAGTCTCCTCTTGTCATCGAATTTTTCAAAGGGATAATGTCTCCCCAGCCCCTTGACCGGAAACCTCTACCGATTCACTCCATGGTTACTGTTTATGTCCATCTCTCGTAAAATGTATATTTCCGTTTTGACCATTATATTAGTATTTTTTTGAAAAAACTTCAACATAAAAGTGAGATTTTTGACGAGATCGTACCAACTTTCATGTTAAAAGTTTTTCCTAAAAAATACTTCTAAATAGATATTTTGGAGGTCGGAAGCTTTAAACGGATTTGACGTGAGACATTTCAGAACCCGATATAACTTCCGACCTCCAAAACACTATTAGAAATTCTTTTTTGGAAAAAATTTTCAACATAAAAGTTGTAGAGATCTCGTCAAAATCTACAACTTTCATGTTAGAAGTTTTTCCAAAAAATAGACCGAAACCGAGGTGTTAGGTCGTCTCCTTTTTTGAGCCCCTGCGGATCGGATAGCAGGGGCTGATTTGGTATCGGCAGCCTTGCAAGGGGGCCTGCCGATCATTGCCGCCACCGCCCATTTTGTTCAAAGGGAACATTGAGCATCTTAAAAAAGTGACATCCATAATTGCAAAAAAAAACAGATGTTTTTTCTAATAAAAATGACATATTAACTATTTCTTTTATATATATATATATATATATTTATTACAAATCAATTCTTTCTTCTTATATCTTTTATAAATTATACTCTCTTTTATTGTTTATGTATAAATATTTTAATTATTATATAAATATTTTTTTTAAAAAATAATATGAAAATAATAAATTAAATTTATAATTTTTAAGTCAAAATTTGTCTAAAAAAATAATTCTAACGTTTCAAAATTTTTAGCAGATTATTCACTAATCTATTAAGACTTTAAAAAATTATCATATTTATTTGAAAGTATTATTTGAAAAAAAATTTAACATAAAATTATAGAATGTAAATAAAAGGGGTTCTGCCGTTTCAGCCTCTAGTTTTTCTTTCTTGCGCAAATCAGTCCCCGAAAACGCGTTTTCGGAGGCTGATTTGATTTTTTTTTTTTTGCAAATCAGCCCCCCGGAAACGCGTTTCGGGGGGCTGATTTGCGAAACTCCAAAATTGGGGGGCTGATACGCAATTATCCCTAAATAAAATCTATAATTTTTATATTTAAAATATTTTTTAAAAGATATTTTTAAATAATTTAAGATATAAAATTAACTGATTAAGAATAGAATGACTGATTAGTAAAAAGGGAGTCGAAGAGGGATTGATGTGTAATTGTTTTTATTCTTTATAACCATTATATGAAAAAATTCTGTTTGAGTGGAATATTTTACAAAATTTCATAAAAATAGTCGCAATTAGTCATTGGTTGGTGTGCCTATGGTAAAAATAATACCCAGAGTCCTGGTAAGAAGTCTATATTTATTAAATGAAATGAAAAATGATCCGACGGTGTCAACTGTATGGGATTATCATGCAGTCAACATCATTCAAATAAAAAAAAAAATTACAAAACGAAAGTGGTAAGTTTTGATAAGATTTATAACTTTCATGTTAGAAATTTTTCTAAAAACTTCTTCTAAATACATATTTTGAAGCTCCAAATATTAATAGAAGAATTAATATTATATATAGTTATATATATATATAATTAATATATTAAAAATAGAAGAATTAATCTACAAAATATGAGGTACAACTGACAAGCGCACCCAAAAAAATTTGACAGTATATTATTTTAAACAGCATCCGAAAATCCTGTATAAATGCTAGCGCTGCATCTTCTTTTCATAACCCATCACCATTCCACCAACAACCATGGACTCCAACTTAATTGTATACATCTCCATATTCCACGTCATCATCTTCTTCATCTCCGTCAAGCTCTTCTTAAACAAATCCAGAGACAAGAAGCTCCCTCCGTCCGGGCCCCGATCACTCCCCGTGGTCGGCCACCTCTACCTCTTCAAGAAACCCCTCCACCGAACGCTAGCCAAGATCGCCGCCGACCACGGCGACGTCCTCCTCCTCCGCTTCGGAACCCGCAGGGTCCTCGTCGTCTCGTCGGCGCAGATCGCTGACGAGTGCTTCTCCAAGAACGACGTCGTCTTCGCCAACCGACCCCAGTTCCCGTCGAACCGCGAGATAAGCTATGGCTACACCACCATGGCGTTGACGAACTACGGCACCCATTGGCGCAATTTGCGGCGTATCGCCACCGTCGAGACCCTCTCTACCCAACGTCTCCTCTCCTTCTCCGCCGTCCGCATGACGGAGATGCGGTCTCTTGCGGCCAACCTCTTCGCTGAATATAAATCACGTTCAAGGTAAATTTATACAGAAGTTTTACAATGCTCTGGCATAGATCGAATTCATTAGAACTATTTTTTTTTTAAAAAAAACACTTAATTAAAATATTTTAAAAATAGAATATATAATTTATAATTAAATACTATTTAAAAATTAAATAATATATCAACTAAACAGATAAAATTATGCATAAATAAATTAACTCTACTAATATTTTTAATAATTATTTTGAGATATTTTATAATATTTTTGAAATAATTTAAACTAAAAATTATATATTTTATTTTGTAGATAATTTTTAGTTTAAAATTTTATATAAAAAATATCTTTAGATATTTGTTTTAGTGAATTTAGTACACGTAACAAAACTTATATGAGGAGTATGATAAAATTTGCCATATATATATATATATAGTCAAATCATGCATACATATATTTAGAGCTCTAAATACACATCTAAAAAAGAAAATATGATATTATTGTTGATAGGATGGAGAGTAATAAGGAAGGAGGGGAAATGGAGAGAGTGGAGCTGAGACCGAAGTTGCATGGGATGGCGTTGAACGTGATCATGGAGATGATTGCTGGGAAGAAAATCTACGGCAATGAATCGAGGGAGACGAAGGAGTACTTGGAGATGATGGAGGAGCTTTTCAAGATATTGGGAGCTTCTAACCTCGGCGATTTCTTGCCGTTGCTTAGATTCCTGGACTTTCAGGTAATATACAAATTAATACACTGCTAAAACAGATATACGATGTTTTCGGGCCGAGGGTCCTAGCGGAAATAGCTTACTCGGAGAGTATTATTAACTCCGGACTCCGTTTGGTCTAAAAGTTAAATTTCGTCCCCAGCTCGTAGGTCGAGCGGTGTGGCATGCACCTCAGAAGACGCATGTCGCAGGTTCGAAATTCACGAGCGGCCCTGAAATTGAAATTAGACAATGTCGATGAATTTTCGCATAGGTTGTTAATGAGGTGGCTGGACATGCCGCTTCACACCTAACTTGAGATACACATCAGGTCGAAGTTTTACTTATTGACCGTGATCCTGCTTCAAAGCAGACTGATAGGAGCATAATTTTTCCGTAATTAAACAACGGTGTCCCAAGTAATAGTCTGGATGAGGCTGAATTGTTGTTAAAAGATAAATGCCATTCATCAGGCATTTATAATCATTATAAATGTATAATACATTTTATAATGACCCTCATTCAATCCGAAATATATGTTATATATCATTATATATGCAACACATATCTTGATGAATAACATATGCTTCGGATTATCTTAGGACTTCCGGTAGTCCTAATGAATAGTAGTACTCCTCTTATAATATAAAATGTGTAAACTCATATGTGAATTTTGTAACACATTTTTTTTATATTAACTCTACTTGCTTGTCCACATCTAGACCGCACGACGCGAAGTTGTATCCGTAATTAATTTGTGGGAGCTAAAAGTAGTACTTTGGAAACGTATTAAGCTTCATTATTTTGAACTTTATGGTATAACTTCGTGCCTAACTTAATGTACGATTTGCAGCATTAATTTCGGATGGACAACTTACATATCAGCCATTCTCTTACAAATCAACCTCCGGTCGGATTGACATGGAGCGTTGTTAGCTCGACCGAGGGGCTGATTTGCACGGCCATTTGAAAATAGGGGCTGATATATAGTTTTTCCATTTTGGATTCTAATACATATATAATCTAAAATTACAGGGAGTAGAAAAGAGGGCCAAGAGAGTTGCAGAATGGAGAGATGGGTTCATGCAGAGGCTCATTAATGAGATAAGAAAAGATGGTGGTGGTGATGGAGAGAAGAAGGAGAAGACTCTCATTGGCGTGATGCTTTCGCTGCAGCAAACGGAGCCTGAAATTTATACTGATCGTTTCATCAGATCCTTTGCCGTTGTGAGTATCCATCGTTATAACTCTAATTTTAATTTTACCGATAAGTGTTGCCTCGGTTGGCTAGCAAAGTTGATTAATGCGATTGAAGGACCTCACAAAAGCTCATGGGCTCGAGCCCGCAATGAGCACTTATTGGGAGAAAAATACCAGAATTACTCCATCTCCGACGAATTAGTCTTAAACTATAAAAACAATAAAATGTCTTAATATATACATTGTAATTTTGTCATATATATATATATATATATATATATATATATATATATATATATATATATATATTATATTAGTATATAGTAGGTGAAGTTAGGTGGTAGTGAGTGATAAGTATTTTAGGTAGGTATGTAGTATGAGTGGTAATTGGCAATTAGCCAAAAAAGGTGAAGAATATCTTTTGAAAGAGTTAGGTTGTGCGAACCCCTTGTTGAAGGAGTGTGCATATCTACCGTATAGAGATCTAAAAAGATATCCATGAATTAAGATAGAAATATTTATGCTTATAATTATAACGTGTAGAACTAGAATCTAAAAGATATCCATGAATTAAGACATAAACTTTTATAAGCATGGCTTATAAATTATAGCGATAAGCTATATATTTGGTCTGTCTTTTAGGGTGGGTAGTGCTTACGCTGGTGGGTTAGCCACCGTGTCCCAACGATTTAAAAAAAAAAGAAGTATAGAATGGTGAACTATGACGAAATGGGGAGCCCCTTCTAGAAGGTTGTTGACTGTCGGCATCCATATTAAAAAAGTCAACAAAAGAAGTATAAAATCAAGAAAATCAATGTAGTGAGATCCTTACGAGACAACAACATCTGTGAGTGCTGACGTTGAGGCATTGACATTGACTGATGAAGAGCTCAAAAGTCAAAATCCTTGATTTGTTGTTGTTTATCTGGAAATTTCAGGGCATTTTGCTTAACTTAGCTATTTAATATTTAATTCTTTTTTATCATTTACTTATTTTTTTGGAAAAGTTGCACCCCAGCCCAAGACAACAAGTTCTTTACTCTACTGCCATTTTCTAAAAACATGGGATAATTGCTTATCAGCCTCTCCTATTCGGGAGTGCGCAAATCAGCCTCCCAAAACGCGTTTTCGGGAGGCTGATTTGCAAAAAAAAAAAGCAAATCAGCCCCCGTCCGGAGGCTGGTTTGCGCAAATTTGAGAAACGGTGGGCTGATATGGCAAAACTCCAAACATGGGATAAAAAACATTGTATTTAAGTTCTTTCTTAGGGACTGTTAAAAATTATAAAAAATATGTTAAAAGTTATCGAAAATGTATCAAGTTATTTATTTTTTATCAGAAAGATGTAAAATATTAATACAATGGTGTCAGAAACTTATTAAAAGATGTAAGAGTCAAGGTATGGTATGTGTGTCGAAAGTGTCAAAAACGCATTAAAGGTTGTAATAAATATATTAAAAATTATATAATTGACTAAAGTACAAAAATAGTTTTTTGATAGCACTTAAGTAATATTGAAATAATATGTAGGAACTTAAGTGCAATTATCCATATTTTTTATCTTATTAATATTATTTGGTCAAGCTAATTAATATTATTTATTTTTTCTTATTATAGATTGTTCTTGGTTTTTTTCTGTTTTATATTATTGCTTATCTAGTACGTTTATCTATTTTATGCATGTTTCGCTATACTATTTTTGTATATTCGTGTGTTTTGTGATCCTTTTTGGTGCTGCTTTTTGTCGGCCTTTTTTATCTACTCTCTATCAAATTCGTAAATACATTCGATCTCTAATTATCTAAAAAAAGACGCTAATTTCCAATTTATTCAAGCAGTTAAGATATTGTTCTTTTTGAGAGATAAACTGAAGAGACCTGGATTTTAAAATAACAAAAATATAATTTTTGCTTTTTTACAGAGTCTAATATCAGCAGGGACGGACACTTCGTCGAGCACAATCGAATGGGCAATGGCGCTTCTGCTCAACAACCCAGAGCAGTTGCAGAAATGCAGAAACGAGATCGACGCCGTGGTCGGAGAACACCGGAGGCTCGTAACCGAGCCTGACCTCCCGAACCTCCCGTTCCTCCGCTGCGTCGTCGAGGAGACGATGCGGCTGTACCCCGTCGGCCCTCTCCTTATTCCCCACGAGTCGTCGGAGGATTGCACCGTCGGCGGATTTCATATTCCACGTGGCACGATGCTATTGGTCAATATCTATAAGATCCATAGGGATCCTCGTGTCTGGGAACAACCGGAAAAGTTCATGCCGGAGAGGTTTAAGAACAGTAATGGAGGGACGAAGATGACGTGCATGCCCTTCGGGTTAGGACGAAGGAGGTGTCCCGGAGAAGGACTCGCCATGAGAGAGGTGAGCTTGACGCTTGCGATTCTTATCCAGTGCTTCGAATGGAAGCGGGTTGGAGAAGAACCCGTCGATATGGACGAAGCTTCGGGCCTGACCATGCCGAAAGCTATACCCTTGGAAGCTATGTACCGGCCCCGTCCCGAGATGATCGATCTTCTTGCCTCCATACTTTAAATTTTTAAACATAGTAACGTAGTATCCGCCCTCGGTTTCCTGATATACCTATCCCGAGAGGATGATTTCCGCGCTTTGAAATAGTACATTTATTTAGACACTATACTTATTACATATCGTTCATGTACGAACTTGTGCTTGCATTATGTGTTAACCTTATCTGCCTGGTGGAGGGGGTGAAAACGTGCGGAGTTCGAGTCGAGTGCTATTTACTTCAATTTCTGCTAGATTGTTTTAGCTCGATCTCGACAAGCTTCATGGAAGAGCTTGAACTCGACTCCTTTCATAAAAACTCATGTTCAACCTCGATACAAGCTTGGCTTGATTTCATCAACTGAGCAATCAAGCCCAGCTCCCTTCAATTGAATCATTTAGGCCGATCTCGTATACAGCTCAAGCTCAGACTCATTATAGTAAAGACATTTGAGTAAATTGCAGAAACTCGTGTAGGCTGTGAGCCTAATGAGTCGAGTAACATGACGCTCATGATCTACTCGTTCAAATAATAGAGTTTGAATTTATGCTCGAACTCGGTTCGAGCTCGGAAAGTCTCAAGTTCATGCCGAACTTAAACAAGCTCGAGTCTAACAGCTCAACTCGTTTTTACCTCTAGTTAGTATGGTTATTTTGATATTTACTTTTTATTCGAAGCCTCGGCAATGAGTCGACGTAGCTTTGAAGCTACGCTGAGATATTTGCTTCAAATATATCAGGTAGAATTTATGGTGGCTATGATGATCAAAATCCCATTAACAGATTAAAATCACATTGGGCTACTTGATTTATGGGCTGTAGCAATTACATGAATCTAAGTGGCTCTAGCCGGATCGAAAAATTTTTGTTTCGGTTCATAAGTTGATAGTCGGGCTTAAGTTGGCAAAATCCGGCCTCCAAACCCATAAAGTAGAACGTTTATAATATAGACATAAAAAAAACTTTCGGCCTATATATAGTTTAGTATAGAAAGTACATGTAGGCATTTCGACCACTGAACGACACTACCGAAAAATATCACAATTATTTTTTGAGATTATTATAAAAAATTTATGCTCGAACCAGCCCCTCACGATAATTGTCGTAACAGATAAATCCACGCCAATAGACTTATCCACTCTATTGGAATGAAGTGCAACCGCCACTTTCTTCTGTGCACGCACGAATGTATGCATCGGAGCATTACAGTTGCGCGGCATCGAACCTGACACGTACGGTTCCTTAGCTACCCGCGATCGGCAAATTTCACAAAATTTTGCCATCATCTTTGATGAGGAATGTTCCTACTGGCAGAGCCCACGGCTGGTTTATGGGCCATTTTAATTAGAAGTATGTTATTTTTTTGATAATCAAAGTAAAAGAAAAAAAAAATATGGCCCAACCCATTAACAAATTCAAATATTCAGCAGTCAAATCTAATCAAGGGGCTTTTAATCTCCAAAGAAATATATATATATATAAAGTGTACGAAGCACGAACACATCGAAATTCTACTCCGCACAGTGTCCGATACCTACACTTTATAGATATATCCAGACAAGTATTAAACATACTAGAAAATTATAAAAAAAAAAAAAAAAATTGCGGGTATACTTGTCTATGTCCCTCTGGTATCAGTATTCCTCTATCCCTGTCATTTCTATGCTTTCTATCTGTGTAAATAGTGGTCTTTTTCTCTCTCTCTCTCTCTCTCTCTCTCTCTCTCTCTCTCTCTCTCTCTCTCTCTATATATATATATATATATATATATATATATATATATATATATATATATATTGTGGTTAATTCCAGAATTCTGTAAATATTCTATTTTGTTGACAATAAAGTATTGCGAGTTTGTGTACCTATCTTGATTAAAATAAAAAAAAGCTCGACTATTTGATTGGTGAAATATGATCATTTGCCGCTCTTTCGGACGCTCGAACTTGCCGATAGGTTAATTGTATTTTTCAAATAGAGTCTGATCGAACATTATCAATCTATGTGACAAAGATGTAACTACATATTAATCATGAATAGTCAATTGAAATCAAAATGTTAGTTGTAATACTTGCAACAATATAGGCCGTTATGGAGAACATTAATATAATTTGTTACTAATATTAGTTATTTTTATATTTTTGTCAGGACGTTCGAACTCACCGATTCATTAATTTTATTTTTTAGGTAGAGTCAGATCAAACATTATTAAATTATTTTTTGGTCCGTGATCGCCGAATTCGGTTCTATTTTTAATCTCGATAAAAAATAGAGCGTTACAGTAGTCTCTTTTAACTCACACTGGTTAAAATTCGAACTTTCGATCTATTCTTTATGAGGAGCAGATTTCGATCGTATTTTATCAGTCAATACTACTAACCAATTAAACTAATGCTGATCGACAACGTTATCGGTCGGTATGTGGCGAAGATGTAACTACTTAGTATGAATAGCCATTAGAAATCAAAATGTGACGTGGCAAAGCAATGAGGATGTGGTGTTTGGTAGCATTATTGGGAGGTATGAATCCATCCATCCGTCCAATAAATTAACGTATACGTGTATTAATTGTTCTATGGCTTCTCCCTTTAATGTGTGGTTGGTTTTATATCTCTCTCATATCGTTGTATATCCCTCTCTTAACACCTTTTTTGGCTTGGCATTGAGTTCGCAACGACGATAATATCACTTATACGTCGTTCCGAGCGCCACATATGGTTCTAATCAGATCAATCTGCACAACATCAATCTGTATATTCACAACAACGAAGGAATGAGAGATAATGGATAGGTGAAATTTTCATAGTCTCATATCGAAACAATTATCTGGAAAAATCTAATCGATCCACTAGTCTTTTTCTCCGTATGGCTCAAATAGCGAAATGAGTAGCTCAACATGATAAAATGCATGAAAACAAGGAAGAGATAATTTCAAGTCACATTTTCAAAATTCGTACAAATCAGTTATGGTGTGTTTAGTCGGTGGAATCTCAACATAATTTTTTAAAAATTTTACATGCAGAAATCTGATTTTTACGTTTGGTTTGTCAAAACTATGAGAATGCAGCATTCTCATGTCTGCAATATTTTCATAAATGAGATAATTTAGATTTTCATATAAGATGGGTAGGTATCTTAATTTTCTGTAATTTTTTCTACATAATTAATTTATTATTTCTGTAATTATCCTTAATTTAATTCATATATTTTGAAATCCTAGCCGACACTTGCTTCTTTTTTATCTCAATTATTTGATATTTCACACTGCTTATTCAACAGTATTTACTAGTTCGAGTCGCATATGCTATAGTACAGCATAAGAATCTCTTATATATATATATATACTAGTATTTTCCGATCACAGCCTAACAGCTTTATGTCTAGTAAAATAGTCTAAATACATTGCATAAAAGTTTCTGCATATTATCTTAATAATCTCATTGTCTATAAAAAGTTTGCTTCTGACCGTTGAAGTTTGGTAAGATAATTAAGTGGTGATGGGTATTTGGAGATGTAGGGTGGAGATTATAAAGGGTGAAGAAGGAACAAAGAGTTGATATGAGAGATGTGAACCTTTACAACTGTCTTCTGACCGTTGAACAACGTGTGTTAATAGGCTCGTCTCATTGAAGCGCTTGTGCATTATTTAGGGATAATTTGCATTCAGCCCTTCCTTTGAAATCTTATACCGATTCAGCCCCCCAATTTATCCGTTTTCCATTTCAGCCCCTCCTTTGATTGTCGTGCCACACCGTTTTAGCCACTATAATATTTTTTGAAAAAAATTTCAACATGAAAGTTGTAAATCTTTATGAGATCTACAATTTTTATGTTCAATATATTTTCAAAAAATACTGAAAAATAGGTGTTTTGATATTTCGAAGTGTTAACGGGTTTTGGATCCGACCCGTTAATCTGTTAAATTTTTAAAGTTCTAAAATTCTATTTAGAAATATTTTTTGAAAAAATGATAAATGTGAAAGTTGTAGATTTCATAAAAATCTACAATTTTTATGTTGAAATTTTTTCCAAAAAATATTGATACAGTAGTCAAAACAGGATGACAAGGTTTACGAGGAGGGGCCTTAATGTAATAGGTGATTTTTCAGGGGCCTAATGCGAAGGGTTTTGCCAGGGCTGTCCGCAAAAAGTCCCCATTATTTATAGGAAAAAACTACTCACCTCCAATAAATTATATATTAAATTAAATATAATAATTAATCTTCACCACATATTTATTTTGTGATCTGTACATTTATTTCATGATCTGTATAGATTTAAAATATTTTTAAAAAAATATAGAAATTATATATTTTGATGAAATTTACAACTTTTATGTTAATAATTTTTTTCGTAAACTATCTTTAAATAGATATTTTGAGGCTCCAAATTTCAACGGTTAATGGATTAATTTTAAAATCTACTAAGATTGATCTCATAATTAGTATGTCTCAGTTAGCTCAGCTAAATAATCTCGGTCGACCTCAATATCGGCAAAACTTAGCACATTTCAGCCAGATCATATTTTACTCTAGTCCAGATAAACAAGACGTCCGCAGATTCAGTCAATTATTAATTAACTCCATTATAATAAAAAAATGTGATAAAAGAGAAAAAGATCTTCAAATATGACAAGTTATCAGGATCGACAGCTTGATGATATATTTATTATATTTAACTTTTATTTTATTATTTTTTTTCATAAAAAATGTATGTTGTTTATAAATAGCATGGATATTTTATGTAGAATGAGATTTTCGGGCAGGAGAGGAAAAAACTATAATCATATTTATATTAGTACAATTTTTATATCCATGGCGACGATAAAGTCCAGAATTTTATCTTGTCTTTTTGAGATTTTTAGGTAAAAAATTTGTACATCATGTGCTTATTTATTATTCTATTTGCCCTTGAACACTTATTCATAAACTGTGGGCCAAACTCTATGATCTTAGCTGTGATTTTGGTCGACAAATCTTTGGAGATAATTGCATATCTGCCACTATTTTTTGCAAGAGCCGAAGTGCTTATTTGTTATAAATAGTTTAAAATTTTAAAATATGTATTCCAAAAAATATTTGAATGTAAGTATTATAAAGTACAACATTGTTTAATATTCAATTTGTTATATGAAAATACATATACATATATAATTTAGAGTAATTTTATATTAAAAAAAATTATTTGACACAATTTGATAAAATAACAACTTTCTCAAAAATAAAAATATTTGTGGGACCGTATATTATATATCGAAATATATATATATATATATATATCACAGCAACAAATCTCTGATTTTATCATAACAATCGACAATCCCTTAAAGATAGCATTTATGTATTTCTATATCCAATATATATATATATATAAAAATAGACTAATCTCCACTCGACAGGAGCTCGGCCCGCTTCTGTCGACTCCGTAGCCGTTGGATTGCGGCGATTCGACGACCGAAATCCGACCCGAGCTCTTCAAAAACAAACGTGTGATCTCAGCCGTCGGATCGCCTCGGCGATCTGACGGCTAAAATCGACCCGAACTCTTCCAAAACACGCGCGTGATCTCAGCCGTCGGATCGCCGCAATCCGATCCGACGGCTGCGGAGTCGACATGAGCGAGCTGTGCTCATATCGAGTGGAGATTAGCATCTCTCATATAAATATATATATATATATATATATATATATATATAATATATATATATATATATATATATAATATATTATATATATATATATATTGTTCGTAGATCTGAACAATTAGATCCAAAAACATTTATGAGTTTAATCCTCACCTAAGTACATTTATAAAGCATGAATAACGTTCACACATTTTAAACATCTGTTTATGAAAGGAATACCATATCAGCCCCCCATGGTTTGCAAAAGCCCAAATCAGCTCTCTATTTCAAAAATCGGTCGTTTCAGCTCCCAAATACTGTTTGGACTTTTTTCGGACGAAAATATTTCTATACTTATTAACAGTTTGGACGCCAAAAATACCTTTCTATAAGTATTTTATGGAAAAACTTTTAATATCAAAATTGTAGATCTCGATGAGTTTTATAACTTTTATGTTAAAATTTTTTTCAAAAAAATACTTCCGAACAGATAATTTCGGAGTCCGAACTGTTAATGAGTCGACCCGTAATCTGTTGAACAGTTCGGACGCCAAAAATACTTATCTAGAAGTATTTTTTGAAAATATTTTCAACATGAAAGTTGTAGATCTCGTCGAGATTTATAACTTTCATATTAAAATATTTTTTAAAAAATATTTTTAAATATATATTTCAGACATTCGAACAATCATGAGTATTTTCGTCCGAAAATAGCTCAAACAGTAAATGGAAGACTGATTTAGACGTTTTTTGAAATAGAGAACTAATTTGGAATGAAAATTTAAAATGGGGCTGATATGTCATTATCCTATAGATGAAATCAGATCTGAAACGGGCCTTGTGTTTCATGATTTCATCCTCCGAGGGTCACGTCACCATCTGGTTTTAAAGCAGACAAAAAAATCATTTAAAGCAATATACATCGTGGTGGGACCCAACCACAACTACTGTATTTAAATTCAGTATTTAAAATTTAAAATTCTAATTTTCCTTTTTCTTTTTGCATAAAAGTAATTATTAGTTTAATTAATTTTGTATTATTATACTCTTAACAATCTATTCAAGCTCGAACTCAAAGACGACAAAGTAATGGTCTTTTATTGATCAATATACTATTTCGCGTTAAAACATAAATGGTCTTTTATTTTTTGATTAATATACTATTTTTTTGAAAATATAAAAGACTGGCATCCGCTATGGGAGAAAATGAGCCGAGTTTGAGTCAAGTACCACTAAGTTCAAACTCGGCTCGATTGGTTTAGCTCAAACTCGAACTTTAGCCCGAACTCGACGAGCTTCAAAGGCTGAGTTCGAACTCAACTCGACTCGATTCAAAAAAATCTCAAGCACAAATTTGACTCGAACTCGGCTCGGTTGTATTAACCGAGCCGAGCTCGACTCTATTGCATGATTAGATCAAGCTCGAGTCGAGCTCGAATTCGAATTGGCTTAAGTAATTTTGTTATAAAAATACTTTAATAAAATAAAAATATTCGTTTAGGCTCGCGAGCCTAACGAGCTGAGTAACATGATATACAGTCTCCGTTCGTTTAATTACTCGAGCTTGAATATGTGCTCGAACTCGACTCGAGCTCGGCAACACTCGAGCCCTAGCCGTGCTTAAATGAGTTCGAGCCCGTGGGCAACTCGGCTCGTTAACTCATTTTCACCCGTAGCAACCAGACACTTCGGGGCTAACGTATCGTCTACATAGTAAATGCGAGAAATATGATATTACTTTTTTTTTTTCCAGGGTCAAAATGGTCTTAGCATTCGGAAGTGCTCAGTTAGAGTTCGCGACGGTTGGTGCCGGAGAATGTAACTAATTGTCAACTTTGAGGCTGTAAGCATTGAACACTTGAGTTGCTAAATTTTTGGTCATCAATAGGAATCCAACTAAACAGTGTATTTATATTTTTTATGTCCATCGATAATTTAAAATTATAAAAAATATAATATTTAATATCTTATTCAACTGTGTGAAATAATAAAACTGTAATCGTCAAATTAACTGCACTATTTTTCAAAAAATAATTTTAAATTATAGTGTGTGGTTCTCGTGTGGTTCTTGTGTTTCCAGTGTGTGGTTCTTGTGTTTCCACGAAAACAGTTGAAAGGTTGCTCCAAATATAGCAACTTAAAACATCTTTTGCCTGTAAAAGGATTCGAGTATTTGATCGGCAGAATATGAATTGGTGAAATATATATATTACGATATTATTTGCCGGTGGGTCGAGCAGTTTGACATGCATCTCAGAAAGCGCACTTCGTAGGTTCGAAACATATACGCAGCCGTGAAATACAGCATAGACAACGTCAACGAGTTTTCAGATGGAGTTGCTAATATGGTGACAAAACAAAATACCAATATTCTATATCTGGCTCAAAGCGGACACCAGCAGAAGTTTTACTTACTGATCCCGATTTCAGTCCAACGCGAGCTAACGGATTATAATATGCTAAGATTTTAAAACCTTATAACACATATATATATGAGTTTTTGTGGAAAAATTTTCAACGCGAAAGTTGTAAATCTCATTAAATTTATAATTTTCATATTAAAAAATAGTTTCAAAAGATATTTATATAGTAGTAAAAATATTTATGTACGAATTATGAGAGAGAGGATAATTTGTAAAAGGAATGGGCTGATCAGGCATTCCCCCAAATACTTTTGAAATAGTAGTTATTTTAATATATATATAATATCAGTTAGTTTAAAAAAAACTAAGTTGTACTGTTATTATTTGGTTTATTAATTAATAACAAAGTAAGGTAGCTAGACGGTAGGAGGTAGTCCTAAATCACTAAAATAACTATTTATGGCTAATTTTGGAATTAATCGTTAAAATAATAATAATTCGCAACTAGGCTGATTTTCAGTTTATTAAGAATTTTTGAGTATCTCTACTATAAGTTTATGTATTCGAAGAAGCAAATGTGTTAGAAACTAAAAAATAATTTAGCTTGTAAATACATGAGTTCCAATGACTAAACCATACTTTAAGTCTTAAAAGCTTACTTTTCTTGATAAAAAAAAACATTTTTAATAACTACTTAGCATTTTTTTTTATCCACTAAAATTTTTATTGCTGCTATTAGTTCACTTTTTGCGACAAAACGAAACTTAGTCATAATGTTTTTTTAACGGATAATTGCATCGCAGTCCCTCTATATTATTTCAACATTATTTAAGTTCTCTAAATTTTTTTTTACAATTTAGTCATGTGAACATGTTAATGTATTTATAAACTTTTTAAGACATTTTTGACATCATCGACACACATCCGACATCTTACATCTTGACACATTTTAGTAAATTTCTAACACCATTGTGCTAATTTTTTAACATCTTCATATTAAAAAATATAAACTTAACATCCTTCCGATAACTTTAACACATTCTTAATAGTTTTTTACACCCTCCATATAAAGATTTAGTGTAATTTTTTTGACAAATGGACTGCAGTGCAAGGCAAATTATTGCATTGAACTGTAGCGCATGTCTCTTTTTTTTAACTACTAAATATAATTAATAAAAAATTTAGTCACTAGTTGGTATTTTTGTTGTAGAGCATGCTACATGGAATATTCCAAATTAATTTTTTTTGTGCTTATTGAAGTTTGATTTTTATTTTTTTTATTTTTTTTTTGGGTGCATGAATGATGAATATTGGTCATTTAAAAATTGTTGAGCAGGATCCAACCATGCAATCCAACCACTTTCTGTACCATTACTCAAAATTGTGCAAGATTTTGGACAATAATTCATTATAATATATATTTTTTATTTTTCAATCATGATTTTATTTCCTTTTTTGCATAATATTTATTTGAAAATTACTTGTCCCCAAACTAATTCATCAAAAGTTTATCAACCAGTAAAATTAAAAAAAAAAAAAAAAAAAATTGAAGCCTTGCCCTAAGAAACTTCTAATGTTAAGGTTTGAGATTTTATAGATTTATAATATTTATGGTTAAAATTTTTTGAATTCCAATATGCATATTAGTTCAATTGGTTATCAAAATTAGGTGCTAGAATAAGATCATTATCTGTCTATTATAAAAAAAATAGATCAGCGGTTCGAATTTTAACAAATAAATATTCGGAGGAATTTATCTTAATACTCAATTTTCGATTTTGAATAGAAATAAAACTAACGGTCAAAATCAAATAAATGTATATTTGCAAATAAATTTAATTAAAATATATTTTAATTATATAAATTACTAAATGTTTGGATAAATTTATAAGCGTGAGTAGCTGCACCGACTTGTTTCCCTCGTCGTGCTACTCGTGCACATTATTGAGCTGCACTCAATTTATTAGTTTCAGAGTTCACCTCCAAATCACACGTAAACTGCTCTATAAATTTGCAAAAACTCTTCAGTTGTTCATCGTCCCAAAAGAGAGTGCCATAGTGCAGGACCTCCTCCAAGGTCCAACAATGGCGGCTAGCTTCTTCTTCTGCATTGCTCTCTCCATTTCTTTCATCTTCCTCACGCAGCTCTTATTTTCGTACTTGAGCAATGCCAAGAAGAAGCTACCGCCGTCAGGTCCTAGGGCGTACCCGATCTTCGGCCACCTCCACCTCGTAAAGAAACCACTGCACAAAACCCTAGCCAAGCTGGCTGCCGACCACGGCGACATCCTCATGCTGCGTTTCGGCCTCCGTCGAGTCCTCGTTGTCTCCTCGGCGTCGCTTGCCGACGAGTGCTTCACCAAGAACGACGTGGTGTTCGCGAACCGGCCCCACTTCCCGTCGAACCGCGACACCAGCTACAACTACACCAGCTTAGCCTTCTCCAACTACGGCCAACGTTGGCGGACGATGCGCCGGATCGCCACCGTCGAGGCCCTCTCCACCCAGCGCCTGCTCTCCTTCTCCGCCGCACGGGCGAAGGAGATGAGGTTCCTCGTCGCCGGCCTATTCAACGAGTTCAAGAAGCTTTCCGATAACCACGAGGAGAAGATGGTGAACGTGGAGCTGAGGCCGAAGCTGTTCGGGATGACACTGAATGTGATAATGGAGATGATCGCCGGGAAGAGAATCTACGGCGAAGAATCCAGCGACGCCAGAGAGGTCCGGGAGGTGATCAAGGAGCTGTTCAAGTTGCTGGGGGCGTCGAATTTGGGAGATTTTTTGCCGATTTTCAGGCTGGTGGACACTCAGGGAGTGAAGAAACAGGCGGCTAGGGTTGCGGCATGGAGAGATGGGTTCATGCAGAAGCTCATCGACGATGTCAGAAATGGCGACGACAACGACGGCTCCGAGAAGAAGAAAGAGAAGACGTTGATCGGAGTCATGTTGTCGTTCCAGGAACAGGATCCTAAGACGTACACTGATCGCTTTATCAAAGCATTCCTTGGTGTAAGTCTCCTTTTTTTTTCTCTTTATTTTAATTCATAATTTTTTTTAGTATACATGAACTGAAATTCGATATAATATTATATATATATATATATATATAAATTTTTTATATAATCATCATAAAAATAACATAAATAATATTTTAAACTAATACTCAATACATTATTTTTATATTTATTTTACACCATTAAGAGTTACAACCCATTTCTTTATTAGTTTTAAAACTTATCTCAAAAGTTCATAATTTTTGGCTAGGGTGCTACTTTCATCGCTCTAAAAAAAATGATTGTTTTATAGGGTTTAATAACGGCCGGAACGGATACTACATCGAACTCGATCGAATGGGGGATGGCGCTTTTGCTGAACCACCAGCAGTATTTGAAGCAAGCCAGGGAGGAGCTCGACGCGAAGGTCGGAACAGACCGACTACTAACCGAGTCCGACATTCCGAACCTGACCTTCCTCCGGTGCATTGTCGAGGAGACGCTGCGCCTCTACCCGGCAAGCCCGCTCCTCGTTCCCCACGAGTCGTCGGAAGACTGCACCGTCGGCGGCTACCACATTCCACGTGGCACGATGCTATTGGCCAACGCCTACGTGATCCACAGAGACCCTTCGATCTGGGACGAGGCCACCAAGTTCATGCCGGAGAGATTTCTGACCAAAGGTGATGACGTGGGGGTCATCGGAGAGTACGGCGCCAAGAGAATGCAGTTCGGGATGGGAAGAAGAAGGTGCCCTGGAGAAGCGCTCGCCATGAGAGAGCTGAGCTTGACCTTGGGGACGTTGATCCAGTGCTTCGAGTGGGATCGGGTGGGTGCGGAGCTCGAGGACATAGAAGAAGGGGCTGGGATCTCGTTGCCAAAAGCCAAGTCACTGGAGGCCATGTATCGTCCACGCCCGGAGATGGTCCGAGTACTTTCCACCATGGAGTGAAATAATTGAATATCTTAAATTTATTATTGCTATTTAAAATTTTAAAATATTAAGAAGTTTCTTTTGTTAATCTCTTTGAGTGTCGCACAATCTTAACCTCTACTTTTTTCGGATATCATGCAGCCATACACGTGACCCTTAGGATAGCGCCCGCGCACGCTTTATTTTTCTTTTTTTATTTAAACAAAAATTATTTATTCAGTGAACCGTGTACATTTTTTAATTTCTAAATATATATATATATATATATATTAAAATAGAAAGTGCACAGATTAACTCGATCAGTACGACACGCTCAACATATCTCGAATTTAAAATTTACCAAAATTTAGCTCTACGCAGTTAAAAAAACCATCGTCTCCGTTGACATTCCTCATTCAAATCCAAAAGTTTTGTAAAATGTTTTGCCAAATCACATATATGTTCCAAAATATTGTGTTCATTTAAAAAATGTGCATGTCGTAATCGAAATTGTTTATAGGTGTTCATAACACTTACATATATACGGCTCTACACGTCCCCAAGCAAGAATTACATTTGAATACTAATAGATATTAAAATATCCAAATACTCACGTGAGGGGATCATAATCGTGGAAACAATTATGAAGGTAGTTCTCATGGAGATATTATAAAGCTCAAATAAATCAAACTCTCAAATAAAAACTTCTGCGTTAACTTTTGAAAAAAAATTTAGTTTGCCTAAAATATAATTTAGATCTTCCGAAATACTTTTTAGCTTGTCTAAAATATTTTAGAATGAGTACTATTTACAAATATTGGTGACACTCAAGTTGCCGCTCGAATGCTAAACTTTCTCTCTAAAATTTTTTTAAATTTTCGGCCATCATTGTTTTTGAAATTTAAAAATGCATCGACGATTTTTCAAAATTGCAGGTTGAAACGCAATTCTCCCTAGTTATTTGGAGGACGAAGCTCGGAAATTCAAACACTTGTCTGTCTTCAAGCATCTAGTCTGGCTAACTAATTTAGCCATATGGATTGGTTTAGCACTCTACCAACAAAATCAGCTCACCAATTAAACACATATAATGCAAAGGACAAACATCTGGATGGCCTCCGGCACTGATTATTTGAGCATTTAACAATTAACAAAAAAATAATTACATATCAGCCTTCTAAAATTAACAGTCGCGTATTTTAGCACGCGAATAAGAAAAAATGAGCGATGTGGCGGCACGCGAGCGCGCCACGTCAGTGCGAAAATATATTTCTGAATGCTGAAATATAAAAGTGAAATCTTGGGGGGCTGATATGTAATTATCCCATTAAGAAATGAGGAATGCTATTCTTCAGGGTCATTTTGACCATGAAGAAATCAAGGTTGATGTGGCACAGTGCCATATCAGCCCAAATTTTTAATAAAATACTAAAAATTTAATTATGCACATATCTCGATGTATTGGAATTAATTATTAACACATCTCAATGTGTTGGAAATAATTACTTCACACTTATCAAAAAAGTTATATTACATTTAATTTTTTCCAAAATATTTAACATTAAAAAATAATAAATAGATACTGATATGACATTATCCACATCAGTCTTAATTTTTTCAGGGTCAAAATGACCCTGAAGAATATCATTTAATGAGTGGTGTAGGTTTGAAATTAAATGCGGCGATTGTTGCTTCGGGAAACTTTGCACGATAAGGGTACCTAATAATCATCTTCGCATGGTCTGACCTTCTTCTACCCTTTTTGCACGATCAACCTTCTTTATAATTTCAAAGGATGTTTTCTTGACCACCCAACACTAACGTAGCATCAAATTGAGAAATAGCCGTCAAATTGAGAAATAGCCAAGTAGAGTAGTAAAAAATGTTCCTTCCAAAATATTATCACATTCTGCGTGTTTGGTCGCAGCTTATTAAATATAAATACTTTGTATAAATCAGCATTAATCCATTTGGATGGTGGGACTAGGTGCTGGAAGAAGACTACGATTAGCAATGATCCAATATATGTACGGATTGAGATAAATTTGCAGATCACAAGATAAATATACAGATTACGAGATAAATATGATAAAAATTAATTGTGTGTAATTTATTAAAAATTAGTAGTTTTTTTCCGGTGCAAAATATTATCAGCAATGGAAGATAATATCACAACAGTAGTAAGATAATGCTGCAGAATATTGGAACTCAGATATTTATGGGACTAATTTATTTAAAAATTTTCAACCATAAACTAATTGGACATGCCCCCCTCACGCAAACAGCTACCTCATAACACCCAAAAATTTAAGGTAATAACGACGGATTTCAGGTCTAAATTGTCCTAAAAACTATCAAAACATATATTTTTTTGAAAACAAATTCCACATGAATAAATTAGATTTTAGTGTGCTATATTACTTCTGCATTTTCAATAATTTTTTTAAATATTTTAACTAGTTATTTTGATGCTAAAAAATTATAAAGTATATAAACATTCAATTTTTTACATGTTTGAAATATTATAAACATACCGCTCAGTTTTATATTCGAGAGAGCGAAGGAGAGAGAGTGAGTGGGTTAGGTCTGGCTGAGCGGTATTTGGAATACCGCTCAGTTTTAACGTTAAGAAGGCGAGGATATTTTGGTCATTTCACAACACAAAGGGACGCGATTCACTTAAAATTGAAGAGGAAGGCGCTGTTTGCCAAATAAAGATTAAGGGAGGGTCCGATTCGTCAAATTTGCCTTATATATATATATATATATATATATATATAAGAATGAAAGTGTCCCAACAAATCATACATTACAATTAATTAACTCGTTCTCCTCCCATTAAGTTAAATTCTGTACACGATGAATTAAAACAACTTGCACGGCACCGTCATTAATTAACCAACTATATAACTACCTCCTAAATACAATTATAATTAAATTAAAAAAAAAAATGAATAACACGGCGGCGGCGATCGGCGCCGCTCCGCCTAGGACACGGCGGCGATTCCGAGGAAATCGGCGGCGGATTTCGCCATGACGGCGGCGAACTCGTTGAAGCTGATCACTCCGTCTCCGTCGGTGTCCGCCTCCCTCATCATCTCCGTCAACTCCAAGAAAGTCAACGGGTGTCCCACCCTAGCCATGGACCTTGCGAGCTCCGCCGCGGAGATGTACCCGTTCCCATCGCGATCAAATTCTCTGAAGATCTCGGCGATCTGGGCCTGGTGAGCGACCTCCTGCTCGCTCATCAATGGAGCCAGGGCGGCGACGAGCTCGTCGAATTCGACGGCGCCGTTGGCGTTGGCGTCGATGGTGGATAGCAGGGATTGGATCTGGTCGCCGGAGGGCTTGAGGCCGAGGGAACGGAGGAGGGCGGCGAGTTCGAGCTGAGTCAGGCTGCCGTCGGCGTCCATGTCGAAGCGCCGGAAGATCTCGCGGAGCTCCTTGAGCTGGTGATGGTTGCTGCTGGATCTCATCCTCACCATGAGCATGAGGTTGATCTTGATGTTGTTTTTGGTGGTGGAGAGGGGATGATAAATGGTGTTCGTTGAAATGGTTTGTTTCCCATGTAGGGTTGGGAAAGAGCAAGGAAATTGAAGCTTCTTCGTTATTAAATTGAGTTTTGGGAGATTTGTCAATTGGTTTGGTAAAATTACACATCTAACCTTTACTTTACACTTATTACAAATCCATCCCACTCCTATTTTACATTGCATTTCAACGCCTAGAGTAATGCTGCCACGTCACCCACAGCATATGCTGAAATACGACGGTAGGGATTGGGGTTGATGTATACAAATTTCATCAATTTTTGCATGAAATTATAATATTTCATAATTAGAAATTTAAGAGATGGTCGTAAATAAAATACGTCAATATTTGGTCAAACAGAAAAATATAATGATGCCGTAGAGCTCTTTACTATGATGGTTGGTGAATAAAAAAATATCGACGCTGTCACAGCTTAAAATTTTTGACATGCCTAATTGTGCATTTATATGCCGCTCTAATTCCTCAAGAAATATTATAGAATAGTTCGTAAACAAATGTATACTCTGTTGTATACAACGGCCTCATATAGTATTTTCTTTCATGCATAAAATCTTCTGAATAGTGTTTATTTGAAATTTATGTGGATCATGAATTGCATTAGGGCTCAATTTAAACTCTCTAAAACTAGTTTCATTTTGATGCCCACCATTATCTCCTTTAGGACTCTGATTATGCAAAATATTTTTTTTCTTATAGTTTCTTTTTTTTGGGTATATAATCGTCGATTTCTATTTTATATTTTAAGCAAAAATAGAAAACATTAAAATTAAGTTATTCTTAATTAAGTATTGTTAAAATTCGGACTTTCTGATCTTATATATTAACCGAAAAAGCAGTGTATAAAAGTTAAATTTTTTACTATTATATATTACTAAAATTTAGATTTCCAACCTATCTATTATAAAGACTGATTACATTATCCTTTTAGTTGTTCTAATTAAGTGGGGCAATGCCCATTAGTTATACTTTCTATTTTAATTTTTAATATTAAATTGAGTGATTGTTTAGGGACGTCAGAGACGGTGCAACTCCGTAAGTGACAGCTGAGCAGGTGGTTCCCCTGTTCAACGTGACAGCTGGATCCTCGCGTTGACTCCGGCTTTCTGCGACCGGGTTCAGTGAACCGATTTGGTCCAAATTGGTATATTTATAATAACAAATCAATAAATAATTTTTTTAAGAATTTAAAGGAATAAGAGGACATATTCCTTTGGTTTGTAGAGTGGCAATTCCGATTTCCGAATTATCATTTGAGCTTAAGGTCCATATTCTAACAGTGGCGCATCAAAAAATGGGAAAAATAGGCATGTCGAATCTTGACGGATCCAACATGTGTTTCCCCACACCTTAAATTCAGGAGAAAAAAAATAAATCATTATTTTATTTTTTTAATTTTTGTATAAAAATATATAATAAAATAAAAAAATAATATTTTATTATCTGCAAGATCGATACATCTCGATTATCGAATTTGAAATTTTTCGGTATTTAAAACCTTAATTCTAAGCAACCTATATAGCACTACTATAATTATATATAAAGATTCAAAAAAGTGATTTTAACTTTGAATTTTTAATACTTTAAATTAATACAAAAGTACTTGTATATATATATATATATATATATATATATATATATATATATATATATATATATATATATATATATATATATGCTATTCTCAGTTAACATTTCAGCCGTTGATTTGCTTGATCTAACGGCTGAGATTTAATTTTAACACTTAACGGCATGAATTGTTATTCCGTTAAGTGTTTAAAATTAAATCTTTGCCGTTAAATTAAGCAGATCAACGGCTGAGATGTTAGCTGATAATAGACTATTCTTAGATCGAGCTGAAAATAATATATATATATATATATATATATATATACAGAGAGAGAGAGAGAGAGAGGCTATTCTCAGATCGAGCTGAGAATAGCCTTAATAAGCTAATATCTCAGTCGTTGATCTGCTTGATCTAACGGCTGAGATTTAATTTTATGCTTAACGGAATAACGATTCACGCCGTTAAGTGTTAATTTAACGACGCCGAGTATTTAACGACGCCGTTAAGTATTTAACGACGCCGTAAGTATTTAACGACGCCGTTAAGTGTTAAAATTAAATCTCAGCCGTTAGATCAAGCAGATCAACGGCTGAGATGTTAGCTTATTATAAACTATTCTCAGATCGAGCTAAAAATAGCCTTTCTCTCTCTCTCTCTCTCTCTCTCTCTCTCTCTATATATATATATATATATATATAAGTATTTGAAACTATATTCGGCCATGCAAGACGAATTAAAAGTGATAACTTGGTATTAATTGCGGCACCACCACTGATTGCCACCCTGGTAACAGACCCAGCTTACAGCCCTGAAATAGAAGCAACTACCACATTTTAGGTAGAGCTATTGCACAATCGGGCCCCCCAATAATGAGATGGGATCGCCTGTGCTAAAAATCACAGGCGATCCCCTGTGGCTGCGATCTGGGCCGTTAATCGGCCCAGCACGTATCACGAGATTTTTTATTTAAACTTTCGTCGACTTATTTGACCTAATTTTATACATTTTTATGAAAAGTTATGAACTACAAAGTTGTAGATTTTGATGTGATCTACAATTTTGTAGTTCAAAGTTTTTTAAAAAAATATCAACAATGTGTAAAATTGATGATCAAATATTATGTCATCCAATTTGACACATTGTTTGATATTTTTTTAAAAAATTTTGAACTACAAAATTGTAGATCACATCAAAATCTACAACTTTGTAGTTCATAACTTTTCATAAAAATGTATAGAATTAGGTCAAATAAGTCGACGAAAGTTTAAATAAAAAATCTCGTGATACGTGCTGGACCGATTAACGGCCCAGATCGCAGCCACAGAGGGATCGTCTGTGGCTCAGCCACAGACGATCCCATCTCCCCAATAATACAGTGTCGGCAATATTAGGCTCCCTTGTTCATGAACCCCTAGCATTAACATCAGCAAATAATATATAACATACTGACCATCGGACAGCTGATTCGTTATTCATTTTCTTAATAAATCACAACCTTCATTGATCCTTCCATTGGCGGATGGTGTGGATTGGTGCATGTATATACTTACTAATTTATAGAAACTATATTAATATTCAGGGATGGCCGTAAGGTGATAGTTAGCTCACGTACACTTATTCATATATAAAAATACATATATTTTGTTTTGATGTGTAATCACCAAGTTCGATGTCAATCCTACGTCTCGATAAAAAATGCAATATTACAATAAATCCTTCCAAACTCACATTTTTAGGATTCCAACTCTTCGACTTATTCTTTCATTCGTGATCTTCTCTTAATATCCAGCTAACCAAATAGATATAGGTTGGTTGGTAACTATAAACATTTAGTACATCAATAAAATCCACAATCACATTTTTAAATTACACAATTTTTTCTTTTTGGAATTCATTACAATAAAAAATATAAAAATTTTATTATTTTATACTACTTGACCATACACTAGGTCCAAATAATTTTTTGCTTATTGCATTTACATGGAGATTGAAGTACAGTATCCCCTAGTTACACATTAAAGCAAGGGCGTAAACAAGTCGAGCTACTCAATGAGCAGCTCAACCTGGACTCATAAAAAGCTCAACTCAAGCTTCACTTATTAAACAAAGTGCTCAATATCTGACTCAGATTAGCACGTGATATTTAACACCTACGGTTATCATATTTAATAGGGCCATGTTATACCCCTATAATTTAAAAAGCGCTGTAAAATATAAATCTTGAAAACACAACAGAAAAACATTGCTTGAGGCATTATTTCCATTGGCGTCTCAAAATTTTTATAAGCAAATAGAAAGAAAAGAAATGACAAAATGAAAAAAAAGGACAAGAATTGAAAAGGAAAACAACCGCACCAGTAATATATATTAAGTTTCTCAAAAAATTATAACAATAACATTAGCAAAAAGCTCGACCTGGAGCATAAAGTAAGACCACCAAATCACTGTTTAATAAGAATAATTTAATAGAAGGAAGAGTAGTTGGCTACGAACTAAGTCAAGATGCTACAACATACTCAAACCAGTTACGTTAAAAAATAACACAAAAAAATAATATAGATGTATTTCTGGATCGTATTAGCAGAATACTTTAGATTCTGAATAATGATAAAAAACGAGCAGCTACATAACACATACTGAATACCTTCAGCTAGCTGTCCGTGTTGAATGCGCATAACATTCGAATGGATAAGTTTTGTTATAGTAGCCCCTCCTTAGGCCCGTCATCCTACAAGTATACACAGTGCATCAGCTAGGCTTTCCAAATCATGGATAAACCAAGGTTTCATGTGCCGAGTTTTAGTTAACTCAGACCCTAGCACATGCCAGCTTTGCTGGTAGTGACATGCCGACAGTACCTATATATATTTATTTGTTATTTTTAAAATTAAAAATAAAAATTCAAAAATAAGATTTTTCGACACGTGCAATGCCGGTTCGTATTGTACCGACAACTGCTCTAAATAGGCACAGGCTGCGCCCGTCAGGATGCAAAACCATGGGATAAACATAACTATAAAACATTAAAATAAATGACGGCCAGTTATATGTTACCTCCGTGACTACTTGGTTCGATGTCTTTATTTGGCTATCGTAGCCACCATCTCTGGACGGCTGAGATGGGGGTGTTTAAGAATGGTGCATAGCGATGGACGTACGGTATTACCGTCCTGCCAATCTTTGACCACACGCTCTGGTGATAACCAGCGGTTGCTGGAACATGGTACATCAACTTCAGCAGCTGTCAAGTATGAAAGAAATAGTCCGTAAGTGAAGTTTCATGTTACAGGCATCAGAAAATCACAAGGTAATGATATTTTATTTTGTCGATGCATTGTAATAAAACCTACATGCCAATAAATGAACGTCTGTATGATGTTCCTCTGCCACCTGTAAGCCAAATTCATAAGTTTTGGTTGAGTCCAAAGAGAGTGGTAATTAAATCGACGAGTTTGAAATCACTAACGTGAACAACGATAGAATTAGCAGAAACCCCAGTGCAATCTCAGCATGTGAACTCAGGATATTCAGAGTGGTTGTATTCGTCTCTATCCATAAACAAGGATCTTCCAAGTATTTCCTATAGAAGAGTATTTATCACATGAGTGAAAAGTAACAAAACCAAATACAACACCTGCAGAAGTAAAACCTCTCGCTGCATTACTACAACCTACAACACCGTTATCAAGTTATGAATTACGTATTGCTCACCACAGTGAAAATGAGCTTTAGAATGTAAAGGCGCCCAATATATAAACATGAGTTTAGCAACCTCACAAGTAACACTAGGCACAAAACCAATGGCAGGACTCCATTATTATACTATCTGACAACATACTTGTGATTTTCATAATAACGTAGAGCTGCATATTAAGATGATCTAGGAAATTATGTCCAAAATAGAGTACTAGATATTTGAAGTGAAATAGCTTTAGCTTCCTTTTATGTTAGCTATATATATCCCATTATCCAAATAAATTAAATGATGTACATAAGAACAATGCGAAATGGACCCGTGAGGTTGGAACCAAAGCCATTCCAAAATACAATACGATGAAAAATTATTGGCTCAATGTAAAACTCGTCAGATCAGAAAGTTGGTATTAGTTGATGTCTAAGCACGTTTAAGAATTAAATATGCAACGCAAGAATAACAAAGTTTTCATAGTATGGAGCTAAAAGACTTGAGACATTTTCTTATGCTAGCCTGTTAGAGTTAAATAGTTTCTTCTCATTCTAAATTACCAAATACCTACTAATTAACTATTTAATATGGCAGTAATGAAAATAAAATTTCCAGCTCAAGATGTGCAACGACATCTTTGATCTTCGTATGCCATGAAAAACCCATACAGTTACAAATCATTAATGAAAGAAATTAAACTGCAAAACTACAACAAATAATAGGCTATTCACAAACCATTCACTGTCTTGAGAAAACATTTATTAATAAAACATAAAGAAAAGCCTTCAAATGTGGCTTACCGGTACAAGGAAGAACTCGAAAAATTGCGCCTTAGAAATTTGGCTACATGCTCAAGTGCCCAGCAAAGCACAGGTATCAAACCAACTGCGACAAAAATGGCATGAGAAAAACAGCAAACAAACAGAAACGGCTTTTCAAATGCAAAAAACCAGCAAGTCTTCTCACATTTTAATTGCAATTGCGATGTAATGAGCATGAGGCAGTAGAGAAAATGAATAAGGTCCTTTGTTGCAATTATAGATTGAAGCCACACTTGAATTGCAGGAAGATTCCAGGCACTTGGTGTCTAAAGAAATTGGAATCATGAATATCCATCACTTCGAAAGTAATCAGCAACATTCTGGATTCTAATAAAATCACAGTAATGTAACAACTACTTGCTAAATAATTCATGGTATACATTACCCCATACTGCGTGTACAATAAGTACAATGACGAACACATGGTCCCCAGCAAAGACAACCGAAAGGCCTTGCTTGAAATATTGCTTGGCATAATTGGAATGATTCCCACAAGAGATACAATAAGAACCTGTAAAATGATAAGGAATCAGAAGCCAAGACCAGTACATGATAGCTTCATAACCAGGACATAATATCAGACGCGATTGTGCATAACCTAAGAAATATCTAAAGTTCATTGCTCTTTGCCATGCTAGTAACAATTGTGTACTTGAAAAGCAAAATATGTCAACCGTGAATAGCATTCATCAATACATTTTATATGGAAGCAAACTTTATGCAAATATGTTCTAGATATATGGATAATAAACAGTCAAATAGTAAGCTACAAACTATTTTTATGTGCTGGAATAGTTTGCTGGAAACATACCCAAGCATTGATGGAAAACTGTATAATAGTCCGCCTATCCATCCTTAGCGAATTCGCTCTTTCTGGCCGCGAAGATGATGCAGTACTAGGTCCTGAAATAGCTTGTGCATCTTCACATACAAACAATGGACTGGATAACCACACGAACTGTCACTGGCTTCTCTTACCTGAGCTTCGAGGCCTTGAATTTGCTGCTGTTGATGTGGATGATGGCTGTGTTGCTCGTGCTGATTGAGATGAATTTGTAGAAGTCATGGGTTCAACAACAAGATCAGGATCCTATATCAAGAGGATATCGGTGTGAGTGTGTGTGGATTGTGAGCATGTATCAAGATCAGTTGCTACAACCAAAAAAAATAAATAAATAATAAAACTAAAACAATTACAAAATATTTCTTTTCTTCATATATAAATATAATCTTGACGCATATGTGGAAGTGTGACAGAAGCAGATATCAAGATCAGTTGCTGCAACCAAAAAATAAATAAATAAAACTAAAACATATAGAGGAATAACTTTCCACATGCCAAAATAGAGGCCACCAAACAAACTCATTGTTAGCAATACAGTAAGATATCTCCATATGTACTATCTTACGGTTTTTGAAAGACAAAGTATTCTTATTTTGTGCAATAGAAAAAGTCCATTATCCGTTGGATAAGTTGAACCACAAGAACAAAATATCGAAAATATTGCACTATATAGATTTTAAATGATTATATACAAAAATGAAATCATAACAAAATCACATCCACAAGAACAACTATTTATGAATCGTTTCTCTTACTTGAAGATATTATTTCTTTCCTCCATTTCTCTTTTACATAATAGCATACAACTAATGCATGAACTTCAATGATGTCAAGTAGGTTCCAAATGTTTCTGATGGAACACAGGGGTAGCAGATGCAGCATATACAAGCTATTCTAGAGAAGCAGACAGATATATTCATGATGAGAACAAGAATGTCTCATTAACAGGCAAGCTTCGAGTTTGTTTCTATTGCCATTATGAATATCACATAAGGTTTCAAAAGCTCAGAAAAGATTCCGTCAGTGCATAATTCGTAAATTAGCCCATATCCAGTATGCCGTATGAATTAATTAAAACATCTAGCAAACAACACCTAATATACTTAGCCAAATCCTTAATTAAACAAAATACACAAAAGGACAACCCGTTTCAGAGTGATCCAATCTTAGAATTATTGGAAGAGCACTAGCTTGCTATCATTCCCAGAACTATCAAAGTTTGAAGAGAAAATCTTCAAACCAGAATCAAATCTTGAAGAATGTCTCCAACAACAAAGTCCGTACAATCTTATTCTAGCTTAGGTTGGTTTAAGAGATCAAACCATAGTAGGCTCAAATGTGGTTTGATTACCATGTAAAAAGAATAACTTTATAAAATGATCCAAACCAAAAATAATTGGCCATCACTTATATGCCTTAATGAAGATGGCCATCACTTATATGTCTTAATGAAGATAGCACATTTATGCGAACTAAAACTCCTTTACTGCCAATTCATCAACACATCTTCTTAGTATGTATAACCATTTCCATCTGATAATTTACAAGCAATGGAGTAATAAATAAATGTCAAAGATGGACTAACATCTACGAGTCTATGCCAACCTGTCATATTAAACACATTCAAATCATCCAATATAGTAGAATAATCTCTCCCAAAACTCCTATAGACCCTGCTTAACCAGCCTTCACATATAAATGGCTCAACACTATGAAATCAACTCGCCTGAAGCTCTATAACTTACATGCACAGGTTTATCATGTCCCAGGATTATTCTGTCTTTCCTTCAAACAAGCATAATATATACATGTAAAAGAATCTACAAAAATAAAAACAAAGCCTCACATTTAAGTTGTTGGATACAAACAACTAAGAAAAACTGACATCACCTATGTAAGTAAAACAAGTTCGATCTCGAACATGCCCACAAGTTCGATCTCGAACATGCCTTCTTGCTCTCAGACATCGACTATGACACTTAGTCTAAAACTTGCACGTTCTCATATCAGTTCATCACACTTACGACACCACTTTTCAAAAAAATGGTAACAGATCAAATTAAGTTGCAATGATTTTAAGCATGTATTCTCAAAGATTGCTTGCAAAACTAGATTCAGACAGTGGCGGATCCAGAATTTCATCGCAGTGGTGTCAAAATCCAAAGAATTAATCGACTTTAGCTACTCAATTAAATAAATATGTTAATATTAATCAACTTTATCAACAGCAAAGTAGCAAACAATCATTTTCATACTATTAGAAACTTAAAATAAATAAAATCTATACTGAATTGGTGAAGCGAGCGATACCGGCGAGCGGGTGAGACACCGAATCAAAGTCCGAAGCACGACGTTGGCGGCAACAGCGTGGGGCTGGACGATGTCACGTGGCTGCGCATGACAGCAGAGGCATGGGCAGCGGCGCTGTGCGACTGGGGGGCGGCGGTGGACTGCGGATTAGGAGCTGGACTCGGAGATCAAGGGGGGACAATCGAACGGCGTGCAAGCCGCGAGGGGGGACAATCGAACGGCATGCGAGCCGCGATCCGCGAGGGGGGGCAATCGAACGGCGTGCAAGCCGCGAGCGGGGACAATCGGACGGCGGTCGCGGACGCTAGACGGGACAGAGACCAGAGCGGCGGAGATGGGTATTAGGGCTGGCGGGCGGTGAGGGGAGTCATGAGTGAGATGGGAGGTTGAGAGAGTGAGATGGAGTTGAGAGAGTGAGATGGAGATTGATGGTTAAGTTAAAAAAATAAGAACAAACAAAACGAAACCACAACAGTTCGAACTCGCGCCTTCCCCCCGAGATTTTTCCAGCCCAACCACTTCACCTGTGAGCAAGACATGATAGAAGTAGTGCTTTACTTTAATATATATATATATATATATATATATTCAGAATCGCCGGAGCAGTGGTGTCGCTTGACACCACTGCTTACACAGTAGATCTGCCACTGGATTCAGAGTCCTATGAAACTGAGATTGAGGTTTTTTTTTAAATGATGTAGTGAACTAATTTTTACATATCTCATACAATCATATCCTAATAAACTCTTCCATAAATAATCTCATACAATATTCTCCAAATAATAATATTGCCTAATACAAATTTTTCTAACCTAGGACTAGACTTGACTTAGACACGATACAACCTTCAAATCAACCATAACAGTATCCCCGTAAATGTAAAGCGAAGAAATTCTTTCTCATAGTATAAAAGGCGATGGTGACTCACAAGATATTTGCCAAACTAAGTGTTTCACAACTGTGTGTTATAAATTTAGGTCTCCAGTTAGAACCATTTTTTTATCTCATACGATGCTGCACTTATGGAGATAGCAACAGGCAACTAATAGTATTAACTCGCAAGAAAAATAGCTCTCACAAAATATATCCAATACTTTGTACAAAAGATGATGCTTGAATAGTTAAATCAAATCATGGTCTATGGACTGCTCAAAGCTGAACTACCTGATGTTTAGAGCGAACTTAATTGACATTTAGGTCAAATTTTGAGAAAAGGGACTCTTAAAATTGTTGGTAAGCAATTATACAACCACTACTTAAGACCATCATCTCAATCGCACTTCTATCTCATCACACCTTAGTTTCAAGCAGTCAGAGAACATGATGAAAAGACAAGAATTCTCGTAAGATTATCAGCCCAAGAGGACTGAAACTCAAGTTCAATGTTCAATTAAAAAGAATTTCCAATTGAGATAATTTTGCGAACCTTAGTTGCTTAGGATTTGTTCGGAACCTCTTTCCTTATTCATTGCTTGACTTCTTCCCCCCTCAAAACTTAACACACATATGCCCCACTCATGTAAGTACCAACGAATGGCATAATTTGGAAAACTTATAAACCAATTGTCCATACCATTTATCAAAAACATTTCACAAATAATATAATAGGAGGAGAATTTAACATCGAAGTCAATATATAATAGATATAATTAAAAGAAATGCATCAATTTAACAATCAATAAATCAAGTAATCAAGCAACCAATAATAATTATGAGAAATGCAAAATAGGGTAAATAATCAATCAATCAAGAAATACTACTTAAAATAAATGGATCAATTAATCAATCAGTTGCCCATACAATATATTGCTAACACTTCAATCAAATAGTTCTAAGATGAAGAGAATTAAGCTTCATTTATCAATACCACTTCAATCCAACAGTTCTAAGAAGAAAAGAATTTAACTTCTGATTTAATATATATTAACAGAGATAGTTTAGAGAAATTGAATCATGTAATCAATCAATCAAGCAACCAATAATAATTAAGAGAAATGCATAATAGGTAAAATCAATCAATCTAGAAATATACTACCCGAGAGAAATGGATCGATTAATCTATCAGTCAAGTAATTATTCATATGATAATCAATTGCGGGGAGAGAGTACAATGAATCTCTGATAGAACTTGCGCTTGTAGTGGTCGACAACGTCAGGACGGGAGGCCATATGCGGCGGCACCAGGACGTTGGACCAGTACTCCGACCACCGCGGATCGCGATCATACTCGTACGCCGCCGCCGCGATCCGCTTTATGCGCTGCGGATCGTTGTCATCGCCCCCGCTCGCCATCGTAGGAGCTGCGCCTCCGCCGATGAAATCGTAATACACTACCAGAGATTGACCTGGAATCTGGAGGTAAATGTTGATTACTCGGTCACTTAAGATGGGATAATTGCACATAAGCCCTTGCTTTTTGAAAACTTGCAAATCAGCCTCCTCAAATCAAAAATTGCATTTTAGCCTCTAATTAGAACTGTGGCATTGCCATATTAGCCCCTCTAGGGTGACATGCACGCTAGGGGCTCATATGTATGTTGTAAGGAAAAAAAAAAAAACTACTCATCTGCAATAAATCACATATTCGTCTTATAATCTACATATTAACCTCGTGATTCATATAAATTATCAAAATTATAATTATACTTTTATGATATATGGTTCTAATATTGCCACGTATACTATATAGTTTATTGTGTAAGTTTTTGGATAACTGTAGTAAAACCGTATGTGTAAACCCTATTTAAGATAGGAAGCACGAGTATAGGTTGACAGTTTCCAGAATAAAGGTGACGACCCTTGCCCTAACTTTTCTTTTTGGGATAATAATATTAAATTTTATTTAATAAATAATAAATTATTTTACTAGACTAATTTAAGTCCTTACAGTATAGCTAGAAAGTAAAGTTTCGTTATTTTTTGATATGTCATTAAGTATAGATTCATATCTACTATAATCTCGGAATCCTATACACATTTTTACTTCACCACATCTATCAAAAATAAGGAATTTAGCGGACTCCAATAAAAAAAGAGCATTGTGATTATCATTGTTATTAGAATATCTGAAATCATCAATAGCTTATGAAAAATATAATTCCTTAGAGAGAAAAAAAGGCAAAATAATGACCTCAATACGCATGCATTATTTATAGTTTTTTTTTTTTTTTGTTCAATTAGTTCAATGCTTAGCATGGATATGAACATTACTTTCACATACTCTCATCGCAACTTGTAAGGAACCGAACGCAGTAAACATCTGAGGTTTGCATATTACTATCAGAACCGTAAGCAATGCTTTGGTATGTGTATTATATATATTCCGATGTACTGTTGATCACCCGTTATAGGGTCCATGAGGACCAACAATACGCTATTTTGAATTTATTTTGCACAGCCTAACTCTTTCGGAATAATAAGCCCGACTTTTGGGCCATATATATCATAGGTCACGAGAATGCATGACATAATTTCTCATTAGTAGCCTACAAGAGCGGTAAAAATCATCCAAAACAACAACAGAGTATAGAAACTTCAGCATCAATTTCATGAGTAATTTTCAAAATAATAAATATTTTTTAAGAACTTGAAAAAAAAAAATCCCCTTCATCAGTTTGAGAGACAAAAGGTATAATATAGAATTATTTGGAGACATGTCAAAAAAAGTCACCGGCTTGCGGCTCGACCCACGGCTTGTTCAAGCATTACGGGCCAAGCCCGACCTGCCTAGAAACAATTGAGGCTAAACTCGGCCCGGATTGTATAGACAGTATAGACCGTGCGCCGCCGCCGCCATCAACTCCTTTTGCAAGATCATATTCTCAACGCCGGACTGTGAATCTTCTCGACATTGCAGAGCAACTAGCGAAGGTGAGAAATCAGTAACCAAGGTCGAGAAACTTTGTCCAAAGAAGATGTGCAGAGAAAAATGAGAGATCTGGAGGGTTTTCCTTCTTCTTTGTCCCTTTTTTTTGGAGAGAGAGAGAGAGACCTGGAGTTTATGAAGCAGAATAATAATATATGAAAACGGTACGGTCGCTGCCTAGTCGGCAGGGCGAGCTGCACTGGCCGACCTTAGAACGCTGGCTCGGCTCAGTCAACGCCAAGCTGAGCCGAGCTAGCTATTATTATTAATATTAAAAAAAATTTAAAAATTATTAAGAAAATAAAAAATTGCAGAGCGGGTTGCATGGCAGCTCACCCACCGCTTAGGCGAGCCATGAATTTGAGTTCGGCTCACACGGTCGAGCCGTGCGTGCCACCCGCGCCCGCGGGGCAGGCAACGAGTCGGCTAGCGGGCCGTGGGCATATCTTTCGTCTCTAAGAATACTCAAAAACAAAAAAAAAAGGTTGAGAAAAATCTCATATTTATTTTGAAATTTTAGTGTAAATTTCACAGTTCTTGAGTTCAAAGCAAAGGTTTCATTCCACCTTCTAGAGCAAACCAAATGGCATCCAAATGGCAGATTTGCTTGCTAAAAATGCTTTTTTTCTTCCTCTTGGCATCCATCTTCTAGAGTCCCCTCCTATAGAGGTGGATTGTTTTGTAGCTTTTGATGCAAGTGGTATCTGACACTTCTAGATTAATAAAAGTCTAAGAGATATATCCCTTCATTCTGACAAAAAAAAGGACTTTGCTATCACACCCAAGAAACCACACAAGCTGATGTGGCACAATCAAGACCACACATCACGATGGGTATATTTGTAATTTTGATATTTTGTGCGAATCACGAGGGAGTTATGCGGATCACGAGGTATGTGTGTGGTGGAGATTGATTGTGTGATTGTTGGTAGTTTGTTGGGTGATATTTTTTTCAAAAAAAAAAAAAAAAGAAAAAAAAAAAGCGCAAAGGTTTCATTCCATAATTATTGTGATAGTTTGTGTAATGTATATGGACAAAGATCAACAATATTCTCTTCATATACAATGATATAATATATATATATATATATATATATATATATATATAAACAAAGCAAAAAAATCCGAAATGGCTGTAAAAAATGTTGCTCCACAATTTGAGCTAAATAAACATGAACTTATACTGCAATAATTCATGGACCATTTAACAATTGGATAGAAGAGTAAATACCCGTCGCAGCAGTTATGGACCAGTGTGCAAAGGAATCGGTAAATAGATGCACTTTAAATATTATAAATACTATAATTCCTATAATTTATTATTTACATATACATTCCAGAACTTAAAATAATCCACTAGACAAAGACCGAACTTGATACATTATTTATGAACAACTGACAAGGTTAAGCTACATATGACAATATCCACTCGTGGATTTACTTACTATGACGATCGTATAAAAATAGACCGATTATGTTTAGAATTTTCACACTATTTCAAAAAAAAAAAAAACATATGAAAATATGTAATAAAATAGATTTTCCATGTGTTTCTGCTAAACTATAGCAGCATCGAGAAATCTTTAATCATTCGACCAACTCATTGAGCCTTTCAGATATTCTGGACTCTTCAAAACCTGCACTATATGAAATCGGCTGCAAAAATACAAAATAATATTTGATCAAATACTAAACCCCAAAACTCATAAAAATGATATGGTTCACAAAACATGGCATTATGGGTTTGATTGTCGCCGCCACCTAGGTGGCGCGACGGTTAAAAAAATGCGATTTTATCTCAACTTTTTTAGGTTCTATATTTAAATATTTCTCATTTATGTCTATATATGGAAAGATAGTAAGTCACCGTGCATGACATAAAGCAGAAATTCATTTTTAGTATCAACTTTCAAGGATTTTTCTGTGAGTGCAGTATTAAACACGTACTCTTTGGGTTAGAGTGTTCCGGTCCACCAATTTTTCAGTATTGGATAGACCAAGCCAAAGACAAATCAAGAGCTTGCAACGAGACTGCAGATCGAAGTGTCTATATATCGGTCCGAACAAGCCGATTCGGTATGATCTTTTCCGTCCAAATTAGTACATGAACACCCCTAGCGACAAGTGCAATGTGGTGCACGACAACTGCATTTTTGGTCTAAACAAGACATACTTAGGTCTAATTTGAACATTTTTTTTGTATGTTCGGTCTGAGTCTAACTTTGCTTAAAAGTGATATCCTTAGCTAAAGATGTCAAAAAGTGCGACTTATGCCAGCTCACTGCTCGCAATGTCATAAGGCTAACCATCTATTTGTATGGGTTGCACTTGTCTCATACTATTTGTGCGGGCCACAGACCGAAACGCACGTCGCTGACTTTTTTTGACATCTCTATTCTCAGCCCTCTATCTAAAAAAGAAAAAAAGAAAGGGATAGAAATAGAATTAGAATTAGAAAAAAAGAAAAAAAAAAAGAAATTGGATTGAGTGAATACTCGACAGTGGAGTGAATGGAAGATCTTGTCGCCGACGACTGAAAAACTGGCGTTGATGACATCTGCGCCCTCTTCTCGGAGGATCTTGATGACCTCGTGTAACCCGAAGCTCTTCTCGATCCCGCTCACCACGATCACTTCCAAATTCGAATCCACCGGCCGAACTTCGATTATCGCTCCATTTACGCACATGTCCGAGCCCGATTTCACTCCATTACTGAGATCATTGTGGGCGCCATTGATGCTCGCTGCAAGCTCCTTCGTCTTCTTCAGCTTCTCAATCCTTTCTCTGAGAGTCTTTATGTAAGATACTGCTTGCTCAATGTTATCTTCATACCTTCCATTGTCCTGCGGCTATTTAATAATTAGTTTTCAGTGAATAATAATTTGGAAAAAAAATAATTAGTTACTGATATAATTGCTTTTTAAATTAATTATTTTTGAAATTTTAGTTAGTGTTATAATTAACAGCAAACTCACAAATACACAAATGCAAAAAAGAAGCTATATAATGCTGCAGAAATCTAATTAGTATAGCATTTTATCCCATCAAAAGCCCTTTAGCTTTTCTCAATTTCATGCAACGAGTTTTTTTTAAGGTTTTGTGGAAAATATTTTGCTTTTCAAATTTATTTCAAATAAATGAATGTATTTTGTTTTTTTTTTTGAAAAATATACAAATTCATTCTAGGATGGATACATGTGTATAAATATTTAAAAAAAAAATTGAATATGAAAATATGTTTTAATGTGCTCTATAATTTTAATGAAAGTTTTTTAAAAATATTTTTAATTGATAGGTAGAGATAAATTATTTTCAAAATTTTAATATAAAATTTATAAAGTACATCAAAATTTATATGCACGGAGCTATCACGCCGGTGAGTTTTGCTGCAATCGGAAAAATTTATTAAACTAAATTTGATGATACAAACAAAATCTTAGCAAGGCCACCAATTTATTTTCAGCCACATGAACCTCCTTTTGAATCTTGCTGAGATTCTTAAATCATGTAGTGATCTAAAAAGATAGCAACAATTTTGGTATCTAACTCTCTATGGGTTATAATTTGGAGTACCCTCAAAAAAAAATTCTACTTTACAAAACTCAAACAAATCAACTCTTAAAATAAAAACACTAAATTAAATTCTTGGAACACTCTCGTAGTTTGCCCCGAATATTTTATTAGTCGTCCGTTATTATTTTTAGCTCGTATGAACACTAAGATAGTTCATCCGGATACCTCAGTCCGAATACTATGATATAAATATTGGTAATACTATATTAATCGTTTGGAGCACTTTTGAGTTTCTGATCATAATTTTTTTTAAAAAAAAAAAGTTGAAAAGATAGGGACTAATTTATACTAGTTTTGAAAATGATGTGTTTATTTGATTTTATATTTTATAATTTCGAAACCTTTAAATTTTTGCATGATAAAGACCAAGGAACCATCATATCCTCTTGATTGCACATCATCAATGAAGAAAAACGTGCACAACATGTACTACCCGACAAGGGGTGTGGACACTCTTAATAGACAAAAAAAAAAAAAAAAAAAGGAAACTCCAAAAATGTTGGGATATGAAATTATTCTCGAATTGTTCACATCCATGTTCTCTTAAATAACCATGCATGCATGTTCTTCGATAAATAATCCATAACTTGTCCTTTTCTTTTGAATCCCGGTGAAAACTTCGGTATGACGGTCTGCCTCCATCTATCAAATTCGGAGGGTTGCTTGTCTCTACTTCACTATCAGATCCAGCTCCTTCAAAACTTTCTTTATCTTGCTTTTTGACATTTTTTTATTATTATTTTTGGGTCTATAACAACCGAGTTAAGTTTCCATCATGCATCTCCACTGTAAACTAAACAGAGTGGCAATCATTTTTCGCTAGCATTTGTTGGTATTCGAAGTGCGGAGTTATCCTTCACGAGGGACAGCTGCGGTTACCTCCTAACATCAGTTTTATTAACCAACTAGATCAATGCTAGTTGATTATTTTACTTATTTTTAATATTAATATGAAAAACCTACCTTACCAAGTTTACGTAGTGAATCTATACAATTCATAAGCTCTCCGGTGAGACCAACCTCTCGAGAGAGTCCCCGCTCTCCCTTATGAAAGTAGATATCAAATTTCCAACTTGTTCTTATCTTGTGAGCAATGGAATACCATGACCTCATTGCGTAGAGGTGTGAAGGATTTATGTAAGGATCCTAGCATACATCTTATCGTGGTTACATATCTCGAGTACTTCGATTCGTACATTTGCGAAAGTTTAATATTCCACTCTCGCTGTGCTATGTCCATCAGCTATGCTCCAATAATAACCGCCCTCTAACGATCACACCAAGATGTACAACTTTCTAATTCAAACTATTTCTCAAAAATACTTTAAAATATCATTAAATAAGTCGATAAAATTTTAAATAATATCTCGAGAATCCTACGATTTAGATCGGATGATCTGGGCCATGCGTTTTTTACTTCATGCTTTCTCAGGAAGCAGGCGAGCCGTGCCCCAATGGAAGTGCTTCGGCCAGTACTAATAGCAGTGACTATTCGTGTTATAGAGAACATACAATTCATAGTGCTTGATCCTAGTGCAGCCGGAGTCCACTTTAGTTACAATTCATAGCGGATGTAATATCCCGAAAATTTTAATAGCCAAAAAATTTCGAAAGTATAAATAATTAACGAAATTTCATAGCTAATACATAATGAAATAGATTTTTTCTTGGATAAATTTGAAATGAGACCAAAATAGAACTCCATTTTCATAAACCAAGGTTGAAAATTTTACGTTTCACGCTTGGAGGAGAAGATTTTATAAAACTTAAAAGTGTCGAAAGAGTTTGTAGTTTTCTTAAAGATAGCGCAGATTATCGGTCGACCGATTTAGATGGACCTAGCTCTCGGATTGGGATCGGTTGATTGATTTTATAGCTCGATCAACCGATAATTCCACCAGAGGAGAGGGTGGTTTTAGCAATGAATGTAAGTTGACTAGTCTCCACTAACACTCTCTCTCTCTCTCTCTCTCTCTCTCTCTCTCTCTCTCTCTCTCTCTCTCTCCACACACTCTAGAAATATAGATATGGATACAAATATAGAAATACAACGCAAAAATGGGATATGATAATTTTTTTTAAAATATAGAACGTGGATTGTTTCAGACTAATAAATTATATAAAATATTTAAAATATATAATAAATTCAATAATAAAGTGCATACATAATATAATAGTTACGTCTTAGGGATAAATTTAAATAATAAAAATCTAATTATATCAACAAAATTAAAAAATATATAATTATATTATATTACTTTTATGTACTGTTAGTATTTAATAATATTTCACTTATCTTAAAAAAATCAAAGAATAAACAGCATAATAGGGATGCGCTCATCGGACACTCCTATCTAACGTGTGTGACACGTATGTCTGGAATTTTTTTTAGTTCACTGCTTAGGCATGTCTGACATATATTTAGTCGTGTCTGTGTCAGACACTGCCGGGACGAAAGTTTAGCGTGTCCGTGCCTCCTAGACTACACTCCACCCTTAAAAAATAAATAAAAGTCTCCAATTATAAAAATTAATTGAAGCATGCTACCTTAAAGTCTAGGAAATATAAGGCCCTCACATATTCTCAGCTTCCCTATTCACTGAAAGAACACACACACATTACTTAGATAAAACAAAACAAAGAACATAGACAGCATCAATAAATATTTACCACTTATTAACTACTTATATACAATTTCAAAACAATCTGTATTTTTTTTAAAAGAAAAGAAAAGATGGAAATATACTTGATATTCCAAGTATATTTAAAAATACTAAGTGTTATAAAAAATAAAAATGGCAAATAGATTATAAAAAATGCTAGCACAAAATTCATTTTTGTTATAATAATTTTGTTTATTTTTTGACGTATACTTTGATTTCGGAAGCGCTTTGAACAGTAAATTGTGCATATATTATTATGCTCAACAATTTTTAGCCCTTTTTTTTAAAAAAAAAATGTTAATTTGAATTTTCTAGAAGAACCCTAGTAGAATTTGGGTTACCACTTTAGCATATCAAAGGTTTGGATTTTCTGCTTATTAGCAGAAAATAAGCAGAAAAAAACTACTATTTTTCAATCTCAGGGTATGCTGATAAAACTTGAAGGACTAACGCAGTGTATAGCATTAACCCGGCACAAGTTTTCTAATCATAGATGTCAGACTGTGGTCAGAGAGTAAAACTCTGAGCAGACACTTGTGTCTGACACACGCAGTTTAAGTACAGAGCAAAATATTTAACCATATCTTTCATAATTCTCCTCATAAATCGAAATAACTCTCTTTCACGCACTGCTGCAGACAGAGCCGAAGCCCGTGACCGATGATTCATAAACTACTCGCCTGCCATTCGAGCTATCCCTCTAAGGTGCTCGTTCAGAAACAATCATAACTAATTTATTCATCAAAAAGTGAAACATGAGATGAAATCTATCTATTATAAGTTCTATAACTGCAAATAAATAGGCAGATTTGAATATATATATCAGATAATAGTGCAAACCTTAGAAATTGAGAAGGTATAGTAGTCTTTAGGGATGATGGAGGAGAGCTTGAAACAAAGGCTTTTCATGTGCATCCTTCTGTTCTTCTCCACTTCTTTCCTCTCCAGCTTCCCTCCTCCTGCAGCAGTGCTCTTCTTCATTTCCCTTCTCTCTCTCTCTCTCTCTCTCTCTCTCTCTCTCTCTCTATTATTGTGTTTCTCTAGCTCGAAGGGGATAAAACTAAAAAGTTCAAAGTTGATGTAGTAAGAGAGAAAGAGAAGTGAAGTCTATTTAAAGAGGAGTTTCGGGAAAATACCATATTAGTCCGATATTCAAAATATATAATAAATCAACCTACATATTGAAATATGCAAATCAGCCTCCTATCTCATACTTTGTGAGATTATTTTGTAACTCATATATAAGAGGTTTGTTTACTGGTTTTGAATGAGAATAGATTTTAGTGTGACTATACCTATTGCATTTAAAGTCTTTCTTTTTTTTTTTTTTTAAAAAGAATTTTTAAATAGATATTTTTACAATTCTAATGGACTTAAAAATTAATCCGTTAACCGGTTAAATTTTATACCTCAAAAACATAGCTCGAGAGATAAGTTTTGCGTGGTTTATAATTTTTTTATTTTAAAAAAATATTTAAAACTGTAGCTAATAATAAATTATTAATGAGGAACTACTTTATAAAAGTTTTCCAAACGTATCTTTTTATGTGGGAAGAGATATTTTGGCAAAAATGTGGATCTATCAACCGAGTGGTCTGTGTTGGTGGGGACCCCGCAGTTCTACGTTCGGACAATCGCACTATCTTCCAAAATAGAAAATGATTTCAAGGGTTCACATGTTTGCAAGAAGAGGCCAGTTTTAAAGATGTGTTCATAGAGAGGGACTTCAATAACCAACATTTCTAATTTTGCATTCACACTTGTTTACATGTTTTTTTCTCCTGATTGTTGAACATGGAATTTGCATTCACACTTGAGCACTGCTATTGATCATAAACATCTTGATTATCGGTATAATCAGTAGTATAGGTCTATAACAAAACATATGGGATATCGATAGACACCGGAATATCCGAACACTTACATGAGGCACCGTTTGGAGCATGTGTGGAGATCGTGATGAAGGAAGCAGTTACAGAATCCTTATAAATATTTGTCGGATTTGTTCTCTAACTTTTATATTTAGTTATCATATGAGATCTAGACTTCGAGTACAGGCCTTACATTAACGGAGGCTCCTGTCACGGGGTACAGAGAATTTTTTTTCGAAAAATTATGTGAGAGATTTCACCTCATACGGCTTGGAACCCGGATGGTGATGCTTTCTGACACAATCATCCTTAGTATTAATTCATCCATCGTGTATAAATTTTGACCAATACAGCTCCTTGTTAGATGGATGAACAGTTGATTCATGTTTCTTTTTTAGATGGACAAGATGGAATCATATATTCTCAATGGAAAAGGAATTATGCGGCAACTTAGTACATATGATACTATTGAAAATTACTACACATTAAATCATTTCTAATTTGTTTTTGTTTTTTTTAAATAAAAATTAATGTCATGTGTGCACCAATAAGATCTTCTATTCAATAAATTCCCAAACACTATCCAACTGTCAACCATATAGTATATGATTTTTCTCACATGACAGCTAGGATAACGCGCTCACATTTAATTGCTTATATAAATTGGTCAAACTTGTGCTATCTTTAGAGTTTATCTGTCATGTAGATTGGAGAGTTCATTGAAGTTGATGCGTAGAAACATGAATTTCTGGCCCGGAAACGTCACCACTTGGATTAAATGCTGTGTGGAGTGAAATTTTCGATATAATTTTTTGAAATTTTTTTTTTCTGTATTTCGTGGCATAAGCGTTCATTCATGAAAAATCTGTAGTCAGATTTTATAGCGTCAGTCAGGACTAAATGTGAAGTTTTTTCGCTAGTTTGAGATCTCTACGAAGGCGTACGCTCACCTAACGAATTCTACCACGATATCTCAAAATAATAAGATTTAATTTAAAATTCAAAACACAGTTCAACCTAGAAGCTGGGCACTAATTTTTCCCAAAATCAAAATAATATTCATTTTAAAATCTATCTACTGCACAACCACTGTTTGTCCCTCATGAATGATAGTTCGGGGTTAGAATCCCGTACCTCTATAAAATTTAAATAAAACATGTTTAATTAATTATTTAGCATCCGTCCTCACATATATACAAGTGGATCAGCGAGAAATATGATAGATCACCGAATTAGTTTCATAGATGATTGGAAGCTATTTAAGAGTGTGAGAGGACCATCTCAAAAGTCAATCAATATCATCATCCTTCAGAAAAAAAATATATATATATATATCTTAAGTCCGATTCTCACATTCGGCTTAAGCAATCGCTCAAAAGTATTGTCTATGATGTTTCTGCATGCGTCAAATCTCGGGGCTTCAATCTTCTTCTCCCTCCCCAGTAGATCTAGATCTATAAAATCATATAGAGCGGGGATCGGTTCATTAGCCAAACTATGAAATTTCTTTCTTTTTTGGTCTATGACCGTAAAATTCAGTTTCTATCTTACATTTCGACCGGAAATGAGATGCGTTAACATTAAGCCCTTCCAAACAAGATGTTGTTAAGATTCGACCTTCTGACATATTCTTCATAAGAGACAAATTCTTCATGAGAGACAAATTATTATTTTCTCCCGGCACTTAACCATACTAATCAACTGACCAAATTTTGTTGATAAAAACGGTCCTTTTCATTTAGAAATGAAAATAGATATTTTGAGCGTGAAATTTGGAGAGCGAAGCAGTGAGGTTACATCAAGCAAGTAGGACAAAATTGAATTTTCTCAACAAAAAAAAACAAAAAACAAAACAAAACAAAAAGGGGGCATTTGTGTTTATGCCTCCGAAATCCAAAATTGTAAAATATACCACCCTAATCTCACAAGATCAATATGGCATAAAAATACAATTTAAATTACGGAACATAAAAATATATATAATTTTGAATTATGAGATATAAAAATATAAATGTCCTTAAAAAAGTTAAAAAACAAAGAAAAACCAGAGAGGGATAAACCACAATTCTTGTAAATGAGAATCTATTTTTACAAAATGTAAAAATAAAATCCTCTGGTTGGCGCGAAGGAGTGATCATATGTAGTTATGGGAACAATAACTTCTCTGGTTAGTCACTTGAACCCTAGTTTCTAGAAGTCATTTAGGATTATGTTAAAAAAAAAAATTCCACATTTTTATTCCAAAAAGACTAGCATTTTACCGGATTTTTCAAGCAATATTGTAAAAAAACTTTCACTTATTTTTGACATTCAAAAAATTTTCGAGTTAAAAATTGATTTTATCAACACTAATTGTAATATTTCGTACACTATATATTTATATATCGAGGCATTTTTAGAAATGTACCCCGTAGAATCAATAATTATAAAAACAAGCCCCTACTAGATTTGGTGCATTATGTCTCCAAATCACGTGAAATGACAAAACTATTCTCATTTTATTAGTTGTCCTCGTCTTTCAAGATAAAAAGAGAACAATTTTATCATTCATATGATTTAGGGATATAATAGCACCAAATCAATTTTATGTGATCTCATATAATTTATTTTTACGGATGAACAAAGAAATGAATAACATTACAATAAGTTAATTTCTATTGCACATAATGTAATTACTCTTATTTCATTGGAAGGGACTCGGAAGGAAATTCATACAAAATTTAAGACCACAAAATATTAACAGTAACTAGATAAAGCATTAAAAAAATCATAGGGTAATTTATATCAATATCCTCCCCATTTCCTCCCTACCAAGAAATCAAGCCAAATAAACATTAATTACCCTTTCTAATAAATCAGAAAATTAATTTTAGAGAGAAAAAAATGATGATAATAATAATAATTATTATTATAGCACAGTAAACATTAAAGTAAATATAAAATTGCATATGCAAATAATCATCTTCACAATCTGATGTTATCAATCGCAACATAAATCATACGAATGGAAATGCAAGAACATATACAAAGAAAATTTTGAGTAAGAGAAATTGGTAGAAATTTGCGGGCTTTTAGATCGTGGACACTGGAAATCGAGAGGACCAGGGTCCACGTAGGAGAGCACCGTTGATCCATCACTTGCTCCCTGCTTTTTTGGCTCTACTTTGGTCTTAATTTCTTCTTCCTTCCCTGTTGCTTTCTCTCTCTTTTCTTGATTTTTTTTTTTTAAAAAAAAATCCCCAAAGCTCTCTCTGCTGCTGTAAAAGAGATCGTCCTCTTTTTTAGGTCTCTAACGGCCGTGCTGGACTCTTTCTTAATGCATAATCACATCCCATATTTTATGGGATATTATTGCAAAATATTTCTGAGAATTTTTTCTTTGGGGCTCGGTGACTTTATCCGAGCCTTTCGAGTGGGCTGCGACTTATTTTTTTGAACCCTACATGATAACAGTTAACTTAAAAATAATAGTTTCTCCACTTTACAAGGTCAACGGGATGTTATTTTGAATTACGAGGCACATTTTTGAATTAGAATGACATAAAGATACAAATGCCCCCTTTATTTTATTTATTTTTTCTCGTCAAAAAAAATAAAAAATCTCATATTTTGCACCACACCAGACTCAACTAATGCTATTAAGCAATATCGACCTCCCCTAGCTAGCTGAAAATTCAAATAGGAGTACCATGCATGAAGAAATCTTTCTTGCTCAACTAATTCTCGCCTAGAGCTTGGGCAAGAGATTTACGAAGAATTTTCTTGCTCGCTGGTATTGCGCAAATCATCTCCTGCATATAATGTATCGATCTCAGGATATCCTTTCCGATAGAGCTAGATACCTAAAAACGAATAAATGGAAACTGTTATTCAACCACTATGCTTGGTAGTTGGTCATAAACAGGAATTTTTAAAAAAAATATTATTATTTTAATAAAAAATATTAAAATAATATTATTAAAAATTTATTTGCCAAATTAAGATCCGCGGCACCACGTAGGAACAGCGTCTTTGCAAAAGACGCTCTTCCGCGCTGAGTCACCAAGGGGAAGAGCGTTTTTCCAAAAAACGATCTTCCCTTCCGAAAAACGTTTTTCGAAAAAATGCTCTTCCCTGCCTTAAAAAAAATCCGGTAAAAATAATACGGAGGAAAAAGACGCACTTCCTCCCACCCACCCAGACAAACTAAAAATCGCGCATGTAAATCGAGATATATCGTATAAATTTTTCGTCTACTTATTTGACCCATTTTTAAGCACTTTTAGAAAAAAATTTGAACTACAAAATTATAGATTTTTTTGTGATCTACAACTTTGTAGTTGGAAGTTTTTCGAGAAAATGCCAAATATTATACCAAAAGAGTAATCAAAACTTTGATAATTTTTAGCATATTATTTGACATTTTTTAAAAAATCTTTCATCTACAAAGTTATAGCTCACATCAAAATCTATAATTTCGTAGTTCAAAACTCTTTCTAAAAATATTTAAAAATAGGTCTAATGAGCTGCCGTAAAAATTTGTTGATTTTAAACCTATTTTTAAACATCACCAACAAATTTTTATGGCAGCTCATTAGACTTATTTTTAAATATTTTTAGAAAGAGTTTTGAACTACGAAGTTATAGATTTTGATGTGAGCTATAACTTTATAGTTGAAAGATTTTTAAAAAAATGTTAAATAATATGCTAAAAATATTATCAAAGTTTTGATTACTCTTTTGGTATAATGCTTGGCATTTTCTCGAAAAACTTTCAACTACAAAATTGTATATCACAAAAAAAATCTATAATTTTGTAGTTCAAAATTTTTTCTAAAAGTACTTAAAAATAGGTCAAATAAGTAGACGAAAAATTTATACGATATATCTCGATTTACGTGCGCGATTTTTAGTTTGCGCGAGTGTGCGGTGGGTGGACGCACTTCCTCCGTATTATTTTTACCGGATTTTTTTAAGGTAGGGAAGAGCATTTTTTCGAAAAACATTTTTCGAAAAACATTCCCTTGGTGACTCAGTGCGGAAGAGCGTCTTTGCAAAAGACGCTGTTCCTACGTGGCGCCGCAGACCTTAGTTTGGCAAATAAGTTTTTAATAATATTATTTTAATAATTTTTTATTAAAATAATAATATTTTAAAAAAATTCCATAAACAGTGTTTTTAGTTTCCCAGCTCCTGTGACCAAGTACCACTGCTATATATATATATATATATATATATATATTGAGCGAGTTAGAAGTTGAGACCATATTGAATCGGTCAAAAGTCAGAAAGTATTAAAGCACGAGTAGTTGGTGTAAAACAACCGCGTTGGAGCCTCACTACTTAACATCATTCTATCTGGAATAATAATAATAATAACAATAATTTGAGTTGAACAATCAGTCAACAAGTCAGCATGGACCCAACCATCTGGTCAATGATGTTAAAGTTGGGACGGTGAGAATATAATACTCCGGTGGCTACAAGATCCCTGCCATGCATGGATAAGAACATTGATTGGATCAAAGTCAAACTATGGTTATTTGGCTAAATCCGCTACGCTAAATCGATCCGTTAAGACGATACTAAAGTTACAGACGCGAATAATGCGGATTATGTCGAAGTAAACCGCGATTTGGTGCTTCAACATTAGAATCCTCCTAATAAATTAAACAGGTCGAGAAACATCTTCTAAGTTTATTTCATGTATTTTTTATTAGTTTTATATTAATAAATTGCAGGAGAAAACTCTTTATAATTTAAACGGATTGAGAATCCTCTTTCCGCTTTGTTATTTAATTAATTTTTATTTATTTATATTTTAAATATTATATCAGAGAAACCTCCGAAAAATTTTCAGGTCGAGAATATTATTCCTGATTTGTTTATTTTTTCTTAATTTATTATAGTTAATATGCTACGGGAGAATCCTTCCGGTCAAATTTACTCGGTCGTGTCCTCTTCTTGATTTGTCCATTTTTGTTGAATAAAAAATTTAGATACTTAATTATTTATATATATCATGGAAGAATCCTTCAAATAAATTACTTAGGTCGAAAAACCTCTTCCCAAAAAATATTATTATTTTTTGTTTGATATTCATCTAAATTAAAAATTAAAATTAATTAAAAATTACTTAAAATAGATTTAGGCCCTTATTAGGCTGGGCCGAACCGAACTAGTCCGGCTCACGAGCCATTTGGCTCGTGACAAGGCGCATGGTGTGCCTAGGCTCAGCCACGGCGGGATCGATCCGCGCGCGACCGGCTAAGCCGTTCGTCGTCCCTTCGAGCTCGCAACGCCGACGGCAACCTCAGTCGGTGCTTCATTTCCTGCCGGTCACGTCTCTAAGGGTGCACCCCGAAATGTTCGACCATCTTGAGTTCATTGGAGATGTCAAAAATCATATTTGGAACCTCGTTTTGTACGTTTCGAGTTTTCGAAGTTTTGGCCGCATATCGGTATCTAGCTCCGTTTGACGTTAAAAGGGTTTTTCCTAGAATTTTTCGCCGTGTTGAATTCAATGGCGTCGTCTAAATTTTGTTTTGATGTCTCGGTGAGGAGTTATACGTGATCTAAATCATTAATAGATACTTATGATATGGTTTTTCGGAAGGTTAACTTGCGTTTGGAGAGGTGTTCGTATTTGAATAGTGTGGTGGCGTCGGAGCGTGAGTTATCGGCGACGACGAGCTCTGTTGTTTGTGCAGTCGGCAGCATGATCTCCGGTCAGTCCAGAGACGATGAAGCAGGAGGAATGGTGGCTTCACACTCTCTCGACTCTCCTCGGTTCTCTCCCTCTCGCTCTCAATCTCTCCCTCCTCTCTCTCCCGATCTCTCCTTCTCTCTGCTTTCCCATACTCTCGGTGGCAGCAACACCTCCTCTCTCTTCTCCCTCCTTCCCTTCCTCTGTGTTCTCCCTGCTTTTTTTTTTGGGGTGGGGACGGGGGTTTATATAGATGAAGAGTGAATGATTTTTTGTGTGTGAATGCCTTAGGGGGGATGTGTTTTGGCGGGAACAAAGGGCGGCAACATGATGAGTGGACAGCTGTATAGCTGTCCATTCCATCCCCTTTATTTTTATTTTTATTTTTTTTATATTTAATGATGTGACGCTTGTTGATTCGGTAATTCGTATCACAGGTGTCATTCTATTCACTAAATACTAAATAAATGTTTTGTGTTATGCTCTAAATTTGATTAGCAGAATTTAGCGTTGGGTGCTGTTCTGATTTTGATTTGCCGAATTTGGTATTTCAATATTTTGTTCTAATTTGATTCGCCGAATTATATTTTTTTGGTCTGCTCAGTAATGAATCTGATTCGTTGGATTTGATGTTCTGTATTCTATTCAGATTTGTTTTTTGCCTGGATTTGATTTGTAGAACTTGGTGTTTTGTGTTCTGTGCAGGTTTTCTATATGGTTTGAATTTGATTTGTTAATTTTGTGTTTTAATTTGGGTTTGATTTGTTTGGCTTTTTTCTTTGTTATTATTATTATTATTTATTTATTTTATTTTGCTATTATTTGTGTTTATTTTCTTTTTTCTTTTTCTTCGTATTTATTTTTATTTTTTTTTAATTTTAAAAAATTTTGAATATGTCTCGAACAAAATAGGATGTCAGCAATGTCCTAAAGTAGAGCTCCCCTCCCCTCCCCATTTAAGACTGTGCTTGGATGGAGGAAAGAAAAGTAGACTGAATGAAATAGGAAGAATTAAAAGTAAGTAGAATGAAAGTGATATAGAATATTTTTCCTCCAATATGTTTTGAAAGGGAAAAATAGAATGGAAAAAGTTAATCACAGAAATTAGGGAAAAAAATGTTTAAGATGTTAAAAATTCGGGTTCAGCGTCGTCGCCGCCGGAAACATGGAGCGTAGTCTGACGATCTCATAACTGGAGTAGCTGCGCTTGGAGCAGAAGGTCGCCGAGATCTACAAACTCCTTGACGGAGTCGTTCTTCCCACCCAATCCGTCATGTAAGCCCTTTAAGATTTTATAATTGCATATGAATCAAATTCACTCACGAAGGCTTTGATGAAGAAATTAGATACTCTAGATAGCTGACCTGCTCAATCTTTACTCTCTTAAGAACTAAGAAGTAGGGGTGTTCAAAAAAAAACCCGACCCGAAGACCCGACTAGACCCGATCGGACCCGAAGAGTTTGGATCGGGTCTATCGGGTCCACGGGTCGGGTCGGGTCTAAATTACAGACCCGAAGTTCAGGTCGGGTCGCGTTTGGGTCTGTGTTGTTGAGACCCGACCCGACGTGTCCAGTAAATGTGTTAAAATAAATAAATGTGGTAGCCCAATTTAAAGCCCAAAAGCATATACAAGTCATCCCCTCCAAACTTACAGCCACTTCAGCAATTTCTCCTCCGCCCCACCCCATCCCCCCCCCTTCCTCTCTCTCTTCTCTCTCTCTCCTCTCTCTTCTCTCTCCTCCTCCTCCTGCACATCTCTTTCCTCATGCCATTGAGATTTCCTCATCTTGTCGCACTGCCTCCAGCTCCAATCACGCCTCCGGAGCAAAGGTATTTACATCTCCCTCTCTCTCTCTCTCTCTCTCTCTCTCTCTCTCTGTGCGTATTATTTCTTTCCGCCGCCGCTGAGATTTCTTCATATGTTGATCGTGCTGCCTTTAGCTCCACTCACGTCCCCGGAGCAAGATGTTTACCTCGCTGTTCATGCCGCTGCGGTTATGATCTTCGATTTGTTAATTTCATATCGTAGTTTATTTACAATAATTGAATGGATTGGGTTAATTGACAGTTAACTGGTTGTGTATGTTGTGGATCCACTGTCCATGGTTGTTAAATTTTATTTTATATCCTTTCTATTCAGAATTTTTGAACATTATAGATTACAGAAATCAGCAGTTGCTAGGTGTACCAACCCAACAGACCCGATCAGACCCGACTAGATCTGACCCGACCCTATCAGACCCGAACATGTCGGGTCGGGTCGGGTCTGAGCTCGGGTCGGGTCTAATCGGCTCAAACCCGAGACAGTTCGGGTTGGGTCCGGGTCTAGCTAGACCCGGACCCGACCCAGTTTTGGACACCCCTACTAAGAAGGACAGTAAGCGCGCATGGAGTCTATCAACTAACCTTGTTACTGTAGAGGTTAAAAAAAAAAAAAAACAAGTGTACAGTTAATAGAATTACAATTATCAAAGCCGTCAGGAAGTCCCTTTGGGCTGATAATAGTAATGCGTTGGTATAAGGAATTTCAGAGTAAAATGCCCACAAAATTCTGAGGGTACATCTAGTGGCGGATCTAAAAATACTATCTAGTGGAGTTAATAATTTAAAAAAATCTATTACCAAATAAAATTTTATAAACTAGTATATTCGCAAGAATGTATATTTATTAGTAATTAATATAATATTGTATGAGTTATATGTTGTTAATAATTTTTTTATTTTGTAATTTTATTTCATATATTTTAAAAAATATCAATATTTTTTTTTTATCTAATATTGTGCTATACATATACACTTATTAGCATAGTATATCAAATAATTAATTCTATATTAATATATTAAATAATATAATTTATATTTATATTAGTAAAAATTTAAGCAATGGATTTTTTTTAACAATAACTATACATTGTATTTAACAAATACAGTTATAACAAATTAAATATTACATATATTGCTTTTATTCTTTTAGCCATGTATCGTAGTTATTTTTGTTTTAAGAAAATACAATAATATGAAATAATTATATCTGAATAATATATAATATAAATATTTTGGACAAATAAAAAAATTATGTAATGTTGATAAACTATTTATTTATATAAACATTAAGGTAGAGAAAATTACAATCAAATATATGGTATCTATGTAAATTTAAATAATTAACTTAGTTAATGGTAAAGACTGAATTACAACTATTAATTACAATTTGACTGTTAACTAACAACTTAGCTTAATAATAGATATTTTAAGTGACATTTAAAACACACACACACGCGCGCGCGCGCACACACACACACACACATATATATATATATATATATATATCAAAATAATATATTAAAATATATATTTATATATTATGATTATTGTTCAGCTAAAATTAATTTTATTGTTGTATAATTTGTAAATAACTTGAATGATATATATTATAGAATTTTATAAAAAAATATCAAAATTTATCTTATCAAAATATATGGTCCAAATATCACATAAAATTTAAGTGTTATATCTTATAAGATAATTTAGATAAAAAAAATATACTGAGGATAATTTTTCTTCAAACATTTAATATTAAACAATAAATTTTCAAGTTCCCACAATAGCAAATAGTAAAAATCTAAATCTAGTAGGCCTAAAAATAAACGCAGAGCCCAATTATTATCTTTGAAGCCGCAATCCTCTATCTAAGATTTTTTTCTTTTTTTAATATTTTTTTTTATGAAAACTATCTAAGATTCTAAATCAATCTCCTCGCCTGTTTCGGCGACCTTATCTCCGGACCTATTTTTGCAGCCTATTGACTCTCCTCCTCCCGTGATTGCTCTTCCTCCGGCTTCCGATCCCGCCGCGGAGTGAGGTATGTACGACCGCCTTTGGCGCTTTAGTTTCCAAGCGTCTGAGTGGGGGCAATTGACCCCCCCTGGCTATACAGTGGATCCGCCTATGGGTACCCCACCATGTCCTGGTTGTGCCGCCCTAACACCTTGGATCTTCTGTGTTTTTCAACGTAGTGGTGATGGAGTTGTTTTAAGTTGCATCAATATTTTCGTGACTACCTCGGAGGGGTGTTTATATTAGCCAATGGTAGGTGGAGGCTGTTGGCTGATCTTCATATGTTACGGTTTCGAAGTCTTTACTGATTACAAAATATTTGAACTTATTATTTTTTAAAATTTAAATATAAAAAATATTGCACATATATATTTTTTTTGGTGTTTAATTTTTTTAAAAAGTATTTGTATAAATATTTTTAAAGTTGTTTATTTAAAAATAAACATTAAGGCTCTTGTCGAAACTTAGGCTTTCTCGACAAAACCTCTATCCAAATTTATTTTGTGGAGGTCAGCCGTAGTTACTGACAAAAATCAGAGCTAATCATCCAAATGATCAGCCAGGAGCATGATCGTTGAAGTGCCGGATTCCCGTCAGTGAAGAAAGAGAAGGCAACAAAGTCGCAAAATGGAGAGCGCTCCTCCCTCCGCCGCCTCTTCGGGTTCAGTGCCGCCGCCGGAAACATGGAGCGGTAGTCTGACGATCTCACAGCTGGAGCAGCTGCGCTTGGAGCAGAAGGTCGCCGAGATCTACAAACTCCTTGACGGAGTCGCTCCTCACACCCAATCCGTCATGTAAGCCCTTTAAGATTTCATAATTGCCTGAATCAAATTCACTCACGAAGGCTTTGATAAAGAAATTAGATGCTCTAGATAGCTAACTTACTCAATCTTTACTCTCTTAATAACTAAGAAGGGCGGTATCGCTCTAGATGTTGGGAGTAGGAGGTGAAGAGTAAGCGCGCATAGAATCTATCAACTACCCTTGTTACTGCAGAGGTAAAAAAATCAAGTGTAAGTTAATAGATAATTACAATTATCGAAGCAGTTTCGAAGTCCCTTTGGGCTGATAATAGTAATGCGTTGGTATAAGGAATTTCAGGGTGAAATGCCACAAAATTCTGAGGGCACACCACCATATCCTGGTTGCGCCGCCTAACATCTTGTGTTTTCTATGTTTTTCAACGTAGCGGTGATGGAGTGGTTTTAAGTTGAATCAATATTTTCGTGACTGCCTCGGAGGGGTGTTTGTAGTAGCCAATGGTAGGTGGAGGCAGTTGGCTGATCTTCATATGTTACTTAGACTTTCCAAAACCACTGCTATACCAATGTCAACACTGTCCAACACAGGTAGGGGCACTGAATACCTGTCCGCCCCTGAACTTTGTAACCTGACACTGGTTGACAGTATACATACAAAACAAAAATGTCATACCAATTAGCAACACAAGTTAAAATGTGCAAAATGCTAGAGTTCGCAAGGTTTGTTGCAACTTTTTTCCAAAATTCACCCGTGAATTGAAGTAAAGTGAACTATATTATATTCACGTTGGAATTTATTATATTTGGGAGAAAATTAGGACCACTAGGATTACTCTAAAAAGTCATAGGCGATCTAGCTTCACACAAATGACGTCCCTGAACGTTTTGAAGCTACATTTGACTGAGAAATCAATTTAGTGAATCTGGCATGGAAGTGAGCGTGTTCTAAATGTCTAGGAGATAATTGAATTGCTTTGGCCAAGAATAGTGCAGATATATTCCTTATAACAGAGAACGACTTTATTACTCTTATAGGTCTTCTCTAGGTGATTTTTATGCTTTTGTCCTCAAACACTGTTTAAGGTTGCTCTTGTTATCATTCAATTTACACAATACATTGTGGTACCCGTGAAGCATCTTTGCAGTATTTTGATGCATACCGTGAGATTCCCTTTCTTGGTTTCAAATATTTCCTTGTGTGAAAGTTTATAGTTTGTTGAATAGGATGGAGCTTTGGCGTGATAAGCACATGGAGTTCTTAGTGAAGGGGCTCAAGCAACTTGGGCCTAGCTACCAAGTCCTAGATGCCAAGTAGGTGATAATTTCATTCGTTTATTTGTATTGTTACTCTGAACAAGTAACTTGCTTTCTGTCTAGATATATTATATTAATGTGCACAATTACTGTGCAGTCGTCCCTGGCTATGCTACTGGATCATTCACTCGATAGCTTTACTAGGAGAGATTTTGGATTCAGAACTTGAAAGTAATATGGTGGACTTCTTATCTCGTTGTCAGGTCTGTGCAAGTTAACTAGCATCTTCAGTATATGCATGAAGTTGGTACTGCTGTATCCTCGAATTCAACATTGTGATCTTCATATTGTTTGTGCTACAGTTTGAGACAAGTATGCTTGCGAGTTGCAAATGACTTTATCATTATTAAGTTCCATTTGTGAGCACATTATATATAAATCATGCTTCAGCGTCGGAGTTTGAGAAAAGTACAGTTATGTGCATCTCGCTCGCCCTTTTGCTTGTCAAAATGATCTCAAATAAGACATTTAGTGCCATTTGAATAATTATTAATTATTTTTTGTTTTATTTTATTATATGAAAAGTTGTTGAAAACTCCATCACTGTTGTTGTTGAGATGTACTTACGTTCTCAAGTTCTCTTCTTTCATTTGTTAAATTTTGGTATAATCTGTCAACAGGATAGAAATGGTGGATATGGAGGTGGACCTGGGCAGGTTTGTCATACTATTGGTTCAGTAGTTGCTTATTTGTATAAGAAATGATTTACCATTAGGTTTTTGATAGCGCTGCCAACAGCTAGGGCCTTAGTCAAAGGCTGAACTTGAGTTGGCTGAACTGCTTTTTCTTTTTCTTTTTTTCTTTTTTTTTTGTGGGAGAAATTCAGTCTGGCTGAGCTCCTTAAAATCGCATTTTTCCTTCCATGCAACAGGAAAGATCATGCTGTAACAACAATCAAGATGCAACGTGCATCCTTGCTACAGAGCTTTCTAGGCTAGCTGTAAAACCATCAGCACTGTCCTTGTGTGTATCTAACCTCTGCATGTGTATGACAAAGTTGCTACGGCCTCCCAACAGGGCATCCTATTGCTGTGAAACCATAGCACTATCCTTACGTATATAAACCCCTGTATGTGAGACTTAAATAAACTAGTACATTGATACTACATGTAAAATATACATACAACAACAACAAAACATTCTTGACTTCCCTGATGCAGGTTTTACATACCGCAGGGTTCTTATTTCAAATATGTCAATTGCAATCCTTTGTGGTTTCCTTTTTTTGGAATACTTCATAGATCCGCTCATTATTAAGCCTGAAATTATTCTTAGAACTAATATTTGCTGTATTTTCTGTGGAATTTGATATGCAATTAGTGTAATTGAGCTACTGCTAAACAATTTAAGAGATCTCCTGATAAGTTTATTTCACATGTCAAACAAACATGGCATGTGACATTTGTCAGCGTGTTTTATTTGGGTTTTCTCTTTCCTTCCTTTTGCTAAACAATGTAGCTTCATGTGTTCCTTAGATGCCACACCTTGCAACGACATATGCTGCAGTGAACTCACTCATTACTTTGGGAAGTGATGATGCTTTAACATCAATCGATAGGTTATATCCCATGTCATATAGTTTCTTAAAGTTTATGCATTACAGTGGTGTACTCTTATATGGTGTTCTATGTTTCAGAGATAAAATATACAGATTTTTGTTGCGAATGAAAGATTCCTCAGGTGCTTTCAGGTATGTACTTCATCATGTTACTATAACACTTTCAACATGTGATACACCCAATTTAGTTGCATTGCTGTTTTGAAAATATGGTTTCTTACCCTGCTATAGTCAGCTTAGGACTTTCCCCTTAAACTTCTAGGCAAAACTTTTTGCATGTATTCTTGCATATAGAGCTAAAATAGTATCTAACCTTTCATAAAGTCAATCAACTATTTGATTAATTAGCTTTTATATTCTACCTTATGTAGATGATTCTGGGTCTGTTATCTAGTATAGAGGAGATATATCCATGCCTATTTTTTAAGGAGAAAATATATCCATACCTTATGCACTTATGGCTCATTAACATCTCCATTACCACCTTTTAACAAAATCACCACCACCTTGCACTCTATCCATCGACATGTTTTCATCCACTACCACCATCATGATGGCTATGGTTCCGATGATGTGATAATGATGCAGATGGCGAACGAGCAGATAATGCAAAGGGGGTGCTGGATAAGGTGGCGGTTTTGATGTTGTTGTAATGGTGTTGGTGGATGAGGATGTGCAAGCGATCCCGCCATGGTAGAGGAAGAGGATATAGTTATGGTGGTGGCACCAACTTTGGATAAGTGATGGTGGTTGTAATAACGATGATCAATGGAAAGAAATTTACCAAATAAAACGTGTTTTGCTTAATAAACCGGACTATGATTGCCGCATATGTGTAAGTTTTTCAATCTGGGGCAGCAACCTTCACATTGGTTAACATTGTAAGATCAAGGCACATGCCAAGTGAATGGTTGGCAAAAATTCAAGAGCAAAATCAGCTATTTAAGTTCTCCATCGAACTTTGTTCTAAAGTATAGGGAACAAAATGTGTTTTAACTTTTTTTTTTGGTTTCCAAAATTGATAGCATTTATTCTATTTTTTTTTTTTTAAAAAAAGAAGAAGAATCTTTACCTAGTAGACTTTGTCCGGGCATGCAACTTAAACGAATGAGCTATATCTTTTGACTAACCATGCTTTATGATAATTTGTTTATAATGTCTCATAAATTTTTTCTTCTGTCTCGAATCGTTTTTTCAAGAGGTTTAACTAGTTATCTGCTGGATTATATGTGAAGTTGTTGGTATAGTTATCTTGGTATCTTACCATATAGTTAAGATAAACTTGCCCTCGTCTTTATACTGAATTTACTAAAGTTTCGATCTCTCAATCTTTATGACATCATTTAGTCTCAGCATCTGGTTTTTCCACTTTTTTTTAGTTTTAATTGTTGTGAGGTGCTAAGGTAGAGTGTGAGGTGCTAAGGTAGAGTGTAAATCTATTTTACCTGTATGACTCATTGATTTCGTAATTTGCTTGTATGAATTATTATGATGACATGGTTTGTCTCCCTTTTTACCAGAATGCATGATGCGGGCGAAATAGATGTTAGAGCTTGCTACACTGCTATTTCAGTAAGTTAACCACCAGATTCAGTTTTATCAGGGAAGGCTTTGTGTCCTTGCTTTGAGTTTGGGCTTCAAGAACGAGAGTGAAGATTAGTATTAATAGAAGTAGCGCCTCCATCCAGAAAATTATGCCTACTATTTATAACAAGGAAAATGCTTTGGGGCCCGACCCACTTACCCGAAAACGCGCCCGAACGCGTTTCCGGGCGCCTCAGGATCGGTACTTACCGATCCCGAGCATCGGACGCTTTTTCGGGTAAGTGGATCGGGCCCCGTAGCATCGTCCTTATAACAATCTAAATGGACTCTCAAGCTTTAGCATTTTGAGATGCATTATAAGTGTTCTGCCATGTAGTACTTCGTAAATAGACTAGCTCTAGTACTAGAAGGTACACATTATGCTTTTACGAGATGTGCCACTCCAATAAAACATCGGTATTAAAGATTACATCTTGTGAATTTTGATTAAAGATTATGGGTTAATATAATCCTGTAAATTTGTATTTTGGACCATGTAACACATAAACTCTGTATTTAGAGTACATAACTTACATTCCTTAAATGTACTTCTCAATTTTTTCAGTTATTTGTCAACAAAATTAGTGTCACATGCAGGGCTCGAGAACCTCCGTGCATGTGAGTGCGATATTTGTGACATATTATGCACGTGATCACATGCTCATACATGACCTAATTCCTTTTGAATTGAAGAAAAATAGATAGTGGGTAGTAGATGTTACAAGTCGAAAATGCATGTTTCTACAATATCTGTTTAAATAGAGGGTTGTATGCATTACAAGGTACAAAATGCAGGTTAGAAAGTGACATTAACCCATAAAATATCTTTCTTCATTTAGATGGAACTTAGCATCTAATCACTTTAATGAATATGAATTTGAGAGCAAACCCTTATTCCTACCAAAAGGAGCTTGGCCTCTAAGTCTTAAGTTTTTTTAAGATAATTTGAGGATAGACATAACTGATTAAGAGCATGCAGATTAAAGTTAGTAGCCATCTTGTGACCCCAGCCCTGTTATCTTTCTATTTTATGTATTATTTTTTTCTTTTTAATATCTATTCACCATGCAGTGATCACATTGTTAATTTGTATGTGACAACATCGAACTTGCCCTTTATTAGGTCGCAAGTATTCTGGACATTTTGGACTCTGAGCTTGTAAGAGATGTTGGCAATTACATTATAAGGTTGGTCCTCTTCAGCCTGCACTCCTACTGCTCTTTGTACATGAAACGTAGTTTGACTTTTTCCCCAGTGGATTACCTTCGGCTATATACTAGGAAAAAAAATATCATTTTTGCCAACAGAAAAGGTCCACATGATGTGATTGCAATGAATGTTTCTTGAAATTGTAGTCTATACTTCTTACTTCTTAGTTATTTGTAATAAGCTAATGAAGCAATAGTGTATGCAAAGTTGTTTGAAACTGGGTTGGCTCAGGCAAAGTAGAGCATCCTAAACTAGGTTCAGGCTCACCAGTCAGCTTGGGTCGGTTGGGACACAGCTTTTTCTAGAAACAGTAAATAATACATGCAGGCATATTTTTTTTTTATTTTGCACTATTCAGAGATGTGTAGTTCATCCATCAAGCAGTTACAATTTAAAGAATATAAACAGTTCATAAACGTTCCCCCCCCCCCCCAAAAAAAAAAAAAAAAAAAAAAAAATTGCTCGCAAATTTTGCGAAACTCATTTCTAAAATGCATGTTATCATTTTCTTTCAAGGAAATGGAAAAATCCAAAAGACACAAAGAAAACTACGATCATTGTGCTGCATCGTCAAGGGACTTCACTTGAGATTCTACCAGATGCAAGTCAATGGTAATCCTCTCTTCCTGGGATCCAATTCAAATTGGAAACTTAGGAGCCTTGGAGATTGACATAGAGAGAAGAGGGGGACAACTTGAGAGAGAGAGAGAGACTCACCCACGTCGAACGTGAGAGACGATACGAGATTGAGAAGACGTCGAGAGGGAGAGAGCCATCCAGAGGAAGAAGAAATCAGAGAGAGAGAGTGTGTGTGTGTGTTTGTGGTGAAGAAGTTAGCTAAGCTTTGGGGTGGGACACATTTCAGAGAAGAACTTTATACAACTATTGGGCCACGCCTTGGTTACAATGCTCGGGTCGGTCTGGGTTTGGTCACTATGGATATATGTATATACTGCTCATATGCGTTCTTAGTAAAATTTAGCACTTCAACTCTACTACACAGTGTAATGACCCATATGACTACCTTGTTGAAAGACCAACACATGAATTTTTGTTACATATCTAATGCTATAATATTTGTTACTATATAATGATGCCACTGGATAGCTTATTATAATGTTAGCAACTAGAAAGTTATAGGTTTTGTCATACCAAAAGTAGGTGGTTTGTTCAAAAACTAAAGGAGGACTTGGAAACAGCTGGAATAGTAAAAGTATCTTAATGGTTTTCTTATTACCTAATGTCCTGCTAATTTTTGCTAGTGAAAAATGATAGCTTTCTTATTGGAAAAGATTGGGTGTGCTGTCTCGAAGTGTTTATCCTGTTTAGGCAAATTTATTCAATTTGAAAGCTAAAATGCAACTGCACTTGCACTCGTATAAAGGGAGGAATGCTAATGTGCCATTTTTGCTTTTAATTTTGCTTGAACTCGTTTATTTTGAAGTAAAAGCAAAACAACAACAAACAGCTCCGGTGCATAGTCCATTGCTTAGCTTTGTGACACGTTGGTCAGTTGTTGCCCCCACACTTTTTTTCACACATGGTGTTGTACTTCTCATAATGCGCTAATTCTTGCTAAATCGTGATAAACTGATGCATGCAAGCATTTCCTTCAGTATAGAGGTCGTTATGTATAAGACAGCATGCCCATTCTTGTCCTGATTTGGTTTTGTCTGTTCCTTGAGAATGGTTCTGCTTACTTATCTCCAATTATCATGCATAGCAGTAGAATCCAATGTAATTCTCATAAAGACTTCCATAACCATACATGATCTGCCTGTTTAATAAATGTTAGAATGGCTGTACGTTTCTTTCCTTGTAACAGATGTCAAACATATGAAGGTGGTGTTGCTGGAGAACCCGGTTCTGAAGCTCATGGTGGGTATGTTTCATGTCAGCAAAATCATGCATATAGGGTTGTGCTACCTCATATTAGTAATCTATTCCTTTTCTTGGGGGTTTTGTATTCTGCTTCATGCTTCTTGAAGGTACACATTTTGTGGATTGGCTACAATGATTCTGATTAACGAGGCTCATAGGTTGGACTTACCTAGTCTCATTGTAAGAGTCCTTTAGATATTTTATTTTACGCCAATTTATCTTTTTCCAGGGCAAAGTTTCAAATTCCTGCTTCCTAGTAATTTCTGCAGATTTTCTAGATATGTTATACTTCTTCTAATTATGCTGAGATATTGACGTGAGGGGAACATGTTGTTTGAACATTTAGTAGAGTAACTGGAGTTTTGTACTGTCTGGTACTGAAGTGGTGAAAATTAGTGGCAGAATTTTTCTTTTGACACCGAGTACATTCTCCCTAGCATAACTAACTTACCAATACCTTTCTCAATTTGACGAGGTAAACTTCATTGTTTGATTTTTTTTTTCCGGTATATTATTAGCATAAAATATAAACACAATGCCTACTTTTTATGATTATGAAGAGAACGGTCAAATTCACGGGGGCACCATCTCTTGCTGCATCTCTTTGACTTAGTCCAAGCTTCTGGATGCTCCTTCCAGTAGGGTTTATTTAGTCCAAATTTTGGAGTTTAATTGGATTGCAATTTTGAGCCTACAAAGAGCTCTTGAACATCAGTTTTGAATCTTCACCATAGTTTCAAAACCAGACCGGACCGGCCGATTCAACCGGGAACCGTCCATTGGTCCGGATCAACCTACAAAACTGGTACAGAACAAAACCGGCCAAAAACTGGTGAACCGGCTAAACTGGTCTAGCTAGGATCTGACATGTTTATATTGTATTTTTAAAATTTTCATAAGCATTGCAAGTCATAATACTACGTTCTAACACGCTGCCACGTGGACTCACCAAGGTACAGGCCTGGCTCATGCCACATTAGCAACTATGCATCAACTATTCTCTACCTGCTTTATATGCACCTTTCCAATCTGATAATTTTCATCACATGATGTGGGACAAAAACCATATACAAGCATCGTGCTTGTCACGGGCCCATGGCTTTAAAAGCCCACTACAGCCCTTTAGAGCCCAGTCTGCACTAAGAAGATATCTTTGTCCCATATCATATAGATACAACAAATCAGGTTCAACCAAGCATTTTAAAATCCATCACTAAGGTGTTTTTGTCTCTATGTCATCTAGAAACAACAAATCCGGTTGAACTGCCGGCTTAACCGGTTAAACCGAAACTGGTGCACTATCCAGTTCGGGCTCCGGTCCGGTTTTAAAAACTATGGTCTTGATTAGGATGGAACGTCCCTTTAGGTCAACACGTAAGTATTCTTGAGGCAAAACAATCCCAAAATCAGTCTTGACTAGGATGAAATGTCCCTTACAAGTCAGCACGAAAGTGTTCCTGAATGAAGACAATTTTCAAATTTTTATTAAAAAAAAGAGAGAGAAGGGAGATGTAGGATGTGCTATCCATCAATAGCGCGGTAAAATATGAGACACTAAGTGGACCTAGCAAAAACTCATAAAAGATAAGGGTAAAAATCGGGTTGCCATAGGGAAAAGTTAGAGGGACTAATAATGGCGAAAAGAACGGGGGAATAAAGATGCTATGGACGACCATTTTTTGTAAAATTTTGGTTATCATATCATGTAAATTGTGTTATTGTTGCATTCATATACTTCAATTACTCCTTGATTTTAGTTTCATGCTAAAATTTCTTATGCCATTATCTTTTGAGTAATGATTCAATTATCTGTTTAGATGGTAAGTTTGTTGCATCTTCCAACTACCCTCCTTTAATGTAGCCTATTCTTTTATTAGTTTTACCTCATCAAAATTAACCGTTAATCGGAGGTTGTGTGATTTGAGTAATTAACAATGAGCTTGATTGCTTATTGGAACAAGGTCCTGAAAATATTTTAAAATTTTCACAAAAAATAATTGTTCTAGCAAGATTCTTTTACTAGAGGATCCTCCAGCTTACTTATCTACTAATGAGCTCAAATCTCCAATCTTCAACTAATTATAAGCATATTTTGTGCATGTCCTCTCATTTATATATTTATTTAGTTGCAGCTGTGTGTGACACAGGTCAAAGTGATAAAACAATCATACAAGATGAAACTGCGTGGAAGGTTAATCTATTGATTTATTTTAGAGGAAGTTTTGTAGTTACTACTAAGCATAAACTCTTGCATCATGAGTGTTTCTTTTTTAAAAATTAAAAAATGACTAAAGCATAGTTGAGGACCACTTTGATGACGGTCTGAATGATTATCCGATTTAGTTCAAGATGATTATCGGACAAGAGGGGCTTACTTTTGAACTACTTTTATGTGGGAATGTTTTTTATGGCTTTTGCTTTACCAGGAGTGGGTAGCCTTCCGTCAAGGAGTGGAAGGTGGATTTCAAGGTCGCACAAATAAGTTGGTGGATGGCTGCTATTCCTTTTGGCAAGTAATAATTTTGTTTCTAACCATTATCTTTTGATGTCGTCCATTTTGTACGTTATCAACCTTTATACCACCATAGGGTGCTGTACTTGGACTTATTCAAAGGCTATCTATTGCCGACAAGCAAGTAAAACCATTGACTTCAAAAGAAGAACCCTCTGCAGATTGTACGCCCAATATGTCTGAGCAGAAAACTGATGCAGTTGACAAACCTATGAATATTGAAATTGAAGGTATGATATGAGAATATTTCTTCTAACAAATCCAATCCAATGCTCTATGATATGGCAATAGCAAGGTTGTTGATGCAGTTGCCTACAATGGCAAGTTTGTTGGGAGAGATGTCGACCTGAACTGCCTTTGTGGCCGCAATTGTAATGGACGAAACATCTCTCTTATTCAAGCTATACTTGCTAAGTCGGGGTTGAAATGATAAAAATAATTTACGGCAAGGCCTTCAGAAAATTTTAGGTTACGCTGGATTGCCATAACTTTGTTCGTATAAAGGGGTTCTAATGAAGCCCTCGAACTGAACTTCATAGCAGTAAAGATATAAGTCGTCTTTGGATAATATACTGCTAATTTGTATTTAAGTAAGCTTTTTGATGATAGGCTGGGGACTCGCATGCCATCTCAATGGCTGTCTCATGTCCAAGTCAAACTTGTATAGAGAAGCGGGCTTGCCAAAAAGCTACATATAGATAATAGTTGGTAACAAAGTCCTATTTTAAGTTCATGATCATAACCTGTCTATACTGCAATAGACAGCTAAGTATATTTATAAAAGTAGCCAAGAAACAAATTTTAAACTTGAAAACAAAGGGTTTTTCCAGTTAGGCTGCAAGAGGGTAGGCGACTATGATTGTTAAATATATGATATACTATGAAGTTAAGCTATTTGAGCAAAATAGTTGTCTGGAAGCGTTGTGATAGAACCCCTACGATTCACCCAAAATTACCCTCTTCTCCATTGTTAACAGACCTGGTCCAGCCGAACCATGTTGGCGTGCAACCTTCAGACCTGCATCCAGCCATTTCCTGACCTAATTAAATCAGATACAGAATAGACCTGGGTCGTATATCATATATTTAACAACTATATTTGAGTGCATCATCAGATTGTAAGGGTTTCAAGTGATATCACATGCACTCAGTTTATTCGGTGCAACTTGGCATCCTCAGAAAGAGGAGGAAACCCTGACATAACCTGTATTTTTCAGATTTTTCTTTTTTTTCTTTTTCTTTTGTTGTAATTCACCATATTAGCATCAGATTGTGCATCCACATGTTGTTTGTTACTTGTACAAAATCAGACTACACGATTTTGAGTAGTTCAATATTTTGATACTTTTAGAAAATTATACTTCGATGTTGCTGTATGCTCGATTTTTTGTATTGGACAATGACATTGTTGAATAGCACTATTAGTATCACTATAGTTAATAATTTGACTGCTGATAATGAAGGGCTATATTGCAGGAGGTCTTTCAAGTTCGGGGTTTGATTTCATAAAGAGACAAACCGAGTGGGGCCCTCTGTTTGATAGCATTGCCTTGCAACAATATATTCTGCTTTGTTCACAGGTACATATTAACTACTCAAAATATTACCTTGTTTAATCTATAATCTTATGGCTATTTTAAGAACTGTTCCAGTAAGATTACAGGCACCATTTACGTTGTAACAATGTCTGTTACTAAGTTGTTACCTACTAGTTGACCTACATATATTATGCTCATAATGTAGTTTTATAACCCAAGCTAAAGCACAGGGAATCAAGATAAAAGATCAGATTTACAATTTATATAACCAACTGTGAGAAGTGCAATAATTCTATTTATGCCTTCAAAGTTCGAACTTCAAGAGGCCTATTGTAATCAAGAAGAAATCTGAGCTGTAAATCTTCACAGTTTCTGAGTTTGCCTTCAAAAGTAGGATTTCATCCCAATCATTTTGTTGAAGTACATACGTATTTAAAACATTCAATTGATTATCCTAAAGTATCTGCAATTTATATTTGGAAGAAGTCGAAAGCATATAATAAAGCATATGCTAGTTCTCTACTTCTCTTTTTCTGTTGAAGTTTAGTGAAGTGCAACTTATGAACTATCTGATGAGAAAATGCAAAAGGATGTTTAAACAAACATGTGCGGCACAATCACCAAAACTTTGGATACATCGAACTCGCATACAAATTTGATGTTTGAAAGTAACAACAATGCATGATAGGAATTTATATGTACTCACATATAAATTGTATACATCGTACTCACAAGTTTGAGTCTTGCCCATTGTAATGTGGGATAATAATTTTTTCGAGTTTTTAGAAAATTATTCTGAAGGCTGTGGAAAATATGAGCATGTACTCATTGGTAGGAAGTGCATATCCGAAATTTTGCTTTAAGACTGTGGTCCAACGACTGTGGCTAGAAAGCTGTATCGGGTGAAATAGTTTGTTGTTGCAGTAGGGGAGATATTGCCTCGTTATCCTTAAAAATATAAAAATAATAAAAATAAAAATAAAAATAAAAAATAAAAAAAGGAGGAAGAAGAAGAAGTAAAGAACAACTGTCAAATTTCTATTATTCAAAACTTCATATGCCTACACAGGCTTCTTTTCTAGCCTATGTGCATATATGCTTGCCCCAACCTGCAAATGCATGAACATAATCACGTCCTGAAAATTTGTACACGACGTACTCATTAAGTGACCAGGCAGTGTATCTTTGACACCTTGTCTCTAAGGAAACATCATAGACTACAAAACTACATTTTAACTTCTATAATTGTTCTAGCTCTTTTTTTTTTTTTTTTTTTTTTTTTTTTTTTAATGTCTTGACAAAGTTAGTTTTAAATCATTCAGGTATTGGAGGGTGGGTTCAAAGACAAACCTGGAAAGGGTAGAGATCATTACCACTCGTGTTACTGCCTTAGCGGACTTGCAGTGTGCCAGTATAGCTGGTTAAAAGATGTTCATGGATCTCCGTTGCCAAATGCAGTTCTGGGACCGTACTCCAACCTCTTGGAACCAATTCACCCTCTCTATAATGTAGTTTTGGATAAATATGAAAATGCAAAAGATTTCTTTTCGGGGTCTTGAGCTCTTCACGGGACGAGTTTGATCGGCTTGATGAACAAGGATATCAGTATGGCTGTGTATATTTATTTATTTTTTAGATCATGCCATGGTGGTGCTTGACTGGGATGCTGTTGAAATTGACGTGCACATTTTTATTAAATAGTGAAGGGACTACGTTGGAATTGAAAGATCCACCACAGAATGTGGCGATCAATAGTCCTCCATTGTCCAGAGTTTTTCCATAATTTATCGGAACCACCAGCATCTAACGCCTTTTCTACAAGAAAATTAACAGGTTGATATTTACAGTTGTTATATATCAGTCCTCCCTTTTTCTGCGGTTTGTGTATCAGTCCCTAGAAATGAAAATACGTATTGACGTGGCAATGCCCTGATGTGTCACGCGCGTATTGACGTATCTTTTTGTTTTCTACTATGCAAATAACCTTTGATATTGTTTTATTGATATCAAGATAAAAAACCTATCAATCTCATGGGCATAATTACGAACTAATATGCCACGGTATCTTAGTTCATACCTTACAAATTTCTCGACTAATGGATTTTTAGTATCACTACAATGGTAGAGATGCGGAAAGTACGAATAAAATTTATCCTGCACTTCTACGGCGGACTGCCTGTGGCCACGGGCCACACTGTCCGTTGTGCGGCCCAACAAGTACGGCTCGGCTAGTCTGTATGTGCATAATTTATTAAAAAAAAAGGAGCAACATGCTTGGCAAAGCTCCCAGCTAAGGAGCACTGCTGCACTCGCCTCGTCACGCATGCGCACACTGGAAAAAAAAAAATTTTTGCTATGTGGGCTGCCCTGCCGCCCGTACGGCCTGCAAGGAACCGGGACTGGCTCATCGGCTAGGCCTTACATGCCAGTCTCACGGTCTGTATGGGCTGCATTTCAGCTCGCGGACGGCGGGCTAGATTTGCATCCCTAGACAATGGGTATGCATAAGAGGCTGGCAACATATCATCTTCACATGCAGAAAGAAAATTCTCCAGTTCCGTAAAAGAAAGAAGAGATCCCCCGAGACAAAGACATCATGTTTTGGAATACATTTGAAATTTTTTTAATTTAAAATTATTTTTAATTAATATTTGTATTTTAAATTCAAAAATTTACTGTTTACGAATTTAAAATTGAATATAATTTACCAATGGTAGAGACATTCTTCTAGATGATAACTTTAACCAACGGCAGCGCACAGGGGCAACCTGGTGGTGGTGATTAAATTCTTTTCGCACCTTTTTTTTTAATGAATTTCATGGACCGAAACAGATCCATACAACCTATGAAAACTGTTCTCAGTTTTATAACCCCAAACCTTTTAGCTCGATCTCCACCTTCCATCTCCTACACCTATCCCAATAACTTGAGCATTCCATCCACATGCACTTGGGAGTAAAAAGAATAACCTAGGTGTTAATAGTGCTGTTCTTCGAAGAAAATTCTGAACTCGGGACATTTTACATACGGAAAAGGGCCAAGAAATAAGCATCTTATAAGGGCACAATAAAATAGGAAAAAAAAAAACCTTCATAATATTACAAACCCGAGTTGCGGTCATAAATCAAATAACAAACTATAACACCCCAAACAAACCCTACTTAACTTAAAACAGCACAATAAAGTTCCTAAGCATAATATTAGCATAGACGCAAAAATTTGTGGTACTTGAAAGATTCATCATTATCCCCATTACCATGATGAAAACTTATAAGCAAGCATCTCCACCTACAATAAGACTCGCAAAATCAGCAACCGAAACAACCCAAAAATTATTCCGGAATCATCTGCTCGTTATCTGCATCTCCTTCTTCCTCAACCTTAGGCTTGGATGGAGTTGGACCAGCACCTGGTGCCTGCTTCTTCTTTATACCACTTACGATATCATCGATCCTCAAAAGCATGCAAGCAGCTTCAATAGCCGTCTTAAACGTCTGCGCCTTGACGCTGTAGGAATCCCATATCTGCAAAGAAAACATCGCATTCTATAAATAAAAAGGCTAAGAAATTCTTCAAGATTTATTAAGTGCAGAGACCATGGATGAGAGAGAGAGCAGGTGCTGAATACCTTGTATTCTTTCATGTCAACGATGGCACCGGTGTTGCCATCAATACCAACCCATGCATTTTCACCGTTTGCGTGCTGTGTCATAGTAACAGAAACAATAAAACAAGCACCTCAGTAACCATATATATATATATATATATACACACACACACACACACACACTTTTTGACTGGTGCAATCACTTCAAACAGATAAATCAAATATAATCCAAAACAAACTAAAACTCGCCGTTGTAGTGTTTACCTTTCCTTGTAGAGCAGTCATAGTACGAATAACATTAACTCCGCAATTTTGAGCCAGCGTTCGTGGAATTGCTTCAAAAGCAACAGCAGCAGCTTCATAGGGCCACTGTCACATTTCCAAGCAAAACAAGTGGAGAAACATAAGTCATGACATTTACAGAGGACATTAAAGAATTCATTCAATTTTTACGTCAAATTCAAGACAGCTTAAAATCCCACCTTTTCAATGCCTTCAATAGATGAGCTCTTTTGCTTCAGAGCTGCTGAAACGGTCAACTCTGTCGCACCACCTCCTGGGAGAAGTTTTGGATTTTTCAAGATGTTCCTTGCCACAGACATTGCATCCTGTATGTAAATACCAAAATCAGTCAAACCTTTAGGCAAATGCACCATGCAGAACATATGATGAGCATTCAATTTCTACTGACGCATGTAATCACCTTTAGGGGATATTAGGTCTTATTTCAATGAAAAATTAAGGAATTGCGACATTCTTAAGAAAGTTTATAATTTTGTTTGGTTGAAAAAATGGAGAATTCCTCGGTATTTGAGAAATTGGTGGCAAGGTTTTCAGTGCCAAGCGGAGCCTAGCCTGCCCCCCTTGCCAATACACATGTTTTATAAAAATAAAAGAAAATTCAAAAAAAAAAAATAAAAATAAAAAGGATTTTTTTGGGTCCATGCCATTGCCGATAACATTCAGCAACCCACCCATCCCCCCCCCTTCTTTTCTTTTTTTTCTTAAAAAAAAATATGCCGAATGACATCATCCTAATTCTTAGAAACTCTTCAGCACTCTCCAAGTTGTAACGAAACATCATATGCCACTCTCCATTGGAAATCATAGGATTCTTGTATTTTCAACTCTCCACATACTACATCATCTAATATCAAACCAAACAAACCCTTACTGAGAAAATTCAACAACATAGTCAATTTATCAACTGTATTAACTTATCTGATTCTCCTGGAGACTTAATAGCCATTAAAAAAATATGTGCCATGCAAGACTGTACCTGCAAGTTCCTTTCAACTTCATTTAGAAGATCCTTGCTTGCACCTCTCAGTAAAACAGTGCATGCCTTTGGATCCTTGCACTCCACAATATATGCAAAAAACTCATCTCCTATCTTCTTGACCTCAAAAAGTCCAGCGCCTGTTCCAACATCAGATTCCTGCAGCTCCTCAGGCCTGTTCACAACAACTGCACCGCAGGCCCTAGCAATCCTGTTGTTATCAGTCTTCCGCATTCTTCTAATAGCACTGACACCGGCCTTGCTTAAATAATGGCAAGCAAGGTCGCTAAGCCCTTTTTCTGTGATAACTAAATCAGGCTTGAACTTCAGTAATTGCATACAAAGGTTCTGAATATATTCTTCCTCCATCTTCAGCATAACTTCCCTGAGAAAACATGATTGTCAGTTAATAGCAAGGTCTTCAGTGCGGAACTGAATTGAGTTTCAGGAACACAAATCCTAGCACGTGTCGAGTGGCCCAATGGTGTCATGCCAATATACATGTATTTGGTATTTTTCAGAATACATACATATATATATATATATATATATATATTATATATATATATATATATACATATATATATAAGGTTTTCGGCACATGTTGTGCCGGTTTGTGCCGTGCTGATAATTTGTCGAAACAGAGCCGTGCCGATCAGCACATAAAATTATGATTTATAGACAAGCAAGTCATGAAAGGAAACTAAATGACCAACTTCACTTTTTCTAAAAGCATGCGAATTCGTAAATCTAGATTAAATGATACCAAAGTAAGGAGGTGACGAACTTACCAATCCTCCTCCTTCAATAATTCTGCATTTGTTTGATTTTCACCTTTTTTGTACTCAAGAGGACAATCAAGGAGAATAATTCTAGGATTCACTATCTTTCTTTTCATCTTTCCAGGGGCAACAACATCTTTATTGATCATAACACCTTTAAGAACTTTTGAATCCTCCAACTGGCCACCAGGGACTTTCTCAACTTTTATATACTTCTTAATATCCACCTCCCGTAATCCTTGACCAAGATCAACACCAACAGTTGTTGTAGCATCAATAGCAAGATCCTAGAAATAGGAAACACAATCATCAAACTAAATTCCGATCAGGAAAAAAGACAAGCATTTAGGGTTGGGAATATTATAAAGGAGAGAGCAGCCTTCCGACATAAATTGACGTTAACAAAATTTACAAACTGCATATATAATGGCAAATCCTAGAAAGCTTATTAGTAATCCATGTATGATCTATTAGCATATTCCTTCTTTTCATTAAAAACAAGAGACATATCAGCATATGCTCAAGCAAGCTGATATGCTCAAGAATATATACAAGAAAACCTATATTTAGAATACAGTGGGTGAATCTATAATGTAAACAAATAGCAGTCTATCGAACTACTGAATTCTACTTTCCAAGTTCTAAATTTAGATATGTAGTCGTACGTAAATGATACAACTTAAAACACCAAAATAAAGGATTTGTCTTAATTAAGATTTCAGAAAATTGTACAATACTCTGCTTCTAATCTAAATGCTACAACTTTGAACTGTCACCTCTTTTCTCCAAAAAGAACATCCCAGCACTTAGATGGCACTCATCCAATAACACCTTGCAGAAAGTTCCGTGTTTCAACTAAAAAACGTTTGGAGGATACTGGAATGGTAGGGCACCAATCCCAGTTTGAAGTACAGAATCTTAGTACATTTCATTTTTCAAAAACCAGATTGCAAAAAAGGATTTCACATTGTTAAAGCCGTTATGCTCAACGTGTGCCACACAATTGATACCATCTAATCCAACTCAATAACTAACAAAACTTGTATAATATCACATGATACAAGTATCCAAAAATCCAGTCATTTGGTAGAAGTAGCATTGATATCAAGTATATCTTGTATATCTTGTAAAGCTTGTTATGTAGATGACATTAAAACATGATATTGCCACTTTTATTATAAGAAATAGCTCAATATGGCCTATACGAAAGACAAAGTAGATGACATTCGACATCCCTAGAATCCTTCTTAAATTGAAGAAATACAAAAAATTGCAAAAATAGGAAAAAGTATGCAAGACCAAATACACTTACAGCAATCAGGTCACCGAACTGTCCAGTGAACTTAGTACCAATACAACTTTTTACTAGTTCCAGCACGGTCGTACCTGTCAAGCAAAATTCAAGCTAGGTAAAACTTCTCCATAAAGAATACATGTTAAGTCAAGCTTGCTATAAACAATATATAAAAAGGAAGTAGTAATTACAAAGCCACCAATCAAACAACATGGATACCGTTGGTCGCAGCAGAAGGTAGAATCATGGACAAAAATCAACTAAAAGTATTCACCAAGGCACTTACGGTCATTCACATCGACAGGCATAGCAATCTTATCCAACACAGCAAGAGCATCCTCCAGAGCTTTTGTATATGCTGAAGAGAAAAAAGAGACCAAGGAGGGAATTAAAGGAAACACTAATTATTAAAGGAGGATAATATTCATTTCAAAAGACAAAGAAACATCACCTCGGCAGATAACTGTAGGGTGATAATTCTTCTCAATGAAGGCTTCTGCAACATGAAGCATTTCACCTGCTGCAATAGGAAAATCACTTTGGCATATTAGTAGTTGTTCCTTTTAAAAAGGGGCTGTTTACTTCACCAGCTTCTTGCAAAAGCAGGAATACTTAAAAGCAAAAAAGTAAGTTTTGGTGTTTACTAGTGACTGGCTAAGTCAAAAGCAACTTTGAGTTTCCCACGTTATATAAGATTTTCACTTTTCCCGCTAACCCTCAGCACAGTCCAAAATCGCCAAGTGGGAATCTCTAGTTTTACGACCACTTTTCCATCAGTTTTAAAGCTACAAGTAAACCCAAATTTTTTGAAACCTTTCCCAGACTTTTCAACACTTCTCTTCCAACTCAGATTACTAACTTTTCTTTTCACTTTTTAGAGAAGTGATGCAGTAACAAGCCCTAAGATAAAAATAGCCGAACTCTATACCATCCATAGCACTAGAATATAGAATTTGTAAATCAAGTACATCCAGATCAACTGGTTAACTAAACACCAGATATGCAGCACATGCTACGATATGACCATAAACAATCTACAAGATCCACTGAAGTCCAGATATAGGATCTACTGCTAGTCCAACAGAAACTAGATAGTCCACATACTAAAATATCTCCACATACTAAAATATAGCTTTAGTATATACCTACCAAGAACAATGACTGATGTTGTACCATCTCCAACTTCTTCATCCTGAGTGCGGCTAAGTTCAATCATCGACTGTAAGCATAAACAGAAAAATGCCTTAGCATAAGAGAAGAAAGTGCACATTTGCTTGGAAAGTTGCATGCACACAAAGAAATCAAACATATGGATCAACTATCCAAAGTGCAAAGGTTTACTGCCACCAAATGTTTAAGCATTATTACCTTAGCAGCTGGATGAGCCAGGTCCAACTCACGCAAAATCGCATTCCCGTCATTTGTGACCACAATTCCTGTCACCAAGTACAATGATGTAAGGAAAAAAAAAAAAAAAAAACTAGAGCTTAAACAATTTATACCAGTTTGCTAAACAACAGTAGACTAATGAGGTAGCCCAGCCGTTTTAGCAGCTCCATTTTGTGATTATGTTGGTTTATAATTGTACGTTATTATTATATTAAGGTTGACCAGCTATAATGGCATTAAATTCAAGGCACCAATTGGATTGAGATAATTTTGTAGTAATCGGAAGGGAACTCGTTAAACCTTAATACAGTTTAACTTTATAATTTTACTCCAATTTTCTAGTTCAAAAGGAAAGGAAAAAAAATAAGATGAGAGAAATTCAAAGATAAGTTGATTAAAAATATTAATGTTCTTTATTACTCTTAAGTTTGCCAACTCAATTTACAATTTGTGTCCCCTAACATACTATGTGATGGCCCAACAAATTTCTAGGTACAAATCTGTTAAGATACTTCGGTATAAACTCCCTGAAAAGGAAGTGAATGACAAAAAAGCCAATGGGTAGCCTTATAAATCATTAAAAATTGATTTAATCATGTAAAAGAAGAAATGAATAGTTGCTTTTCTTAAAATAAAACAATATCATATAGTATGGTATTCAAACAAAATCTATCATCCGAATGGACAATGGATGTCATTATGCTAGTACGGTACATGCTTTTCATGATTTAGTGCAACCTTCCTGTCATCTGAGATGTGGATCATACTGAATAGATGCATTTAAATATTCACCAACCATAGTTACATATCATCTTTTCAACAGTAACCATCAAAATTATTGTACATTAGTTACTCTTTAATTATGGCCTTATGATTATATTAGTGTCCCTACGCAATATACCAACAGAAGGGTAAAAACCAACAACCTCTATCGCTTACAAGTTAACTACAGAAACAATCGTACTGTGATACCATGAATTAAACCTGGTTAAAAGTTAAAACTAAAAATGTGATCAATGAGGCGTGTGGTTATCTTCCTCCTCATGAAAAAGAGGAAGGAGGAAAACCGTAACACTGCCACAGCTTTGATTAAAAGAAAAAAGAAACGTTGTTCAAACTTACAGATATTGATACCATAAAAGACCTAGGAGTTCACATTCTTTCTGCAATCCAAGTCACGTCTGGCAATAAGCAGTTTCTTACTGGTTTTTTATTTTTTTTTATCTTTGATATTGTTAAATAACAAAGGACATAGATCAAAGTTTTGGCAGCCATGAATAACATTATTCTCATTCAATGTAGCCATCTTTAACACAGAATCTAGTTAGCTTTCTTCAAGCTTAGAGCAAGCAGTGAAGCATCGAACCTCCTCCTGCATCAAGGAGCATTTTTAGCATGGATCGAGGGCCCAAAGTGGTGCGGATAATGTCAGCAACAGCCTACATAGAAAATTCCGTAATAAGTAAACTCACATATAGAAGCTTGAAATTCGTAACTCCATTATAACTAGTTGGTTTAAATATAAGAATGATAACACAAATACATGGTGCATCTAATTTCATGCTGTAAAGCCTCTTTCCACCAAAAGAATAACCATCAATCTCAATGCTTTGGAACACATCAATAAAAATCAATAATGGAATCCATGAGGAACTTCTGTTTGTTCTCAGGAAACTAAACGAATACACTAGAAATACTATAAACAAGAAATTACCTCTATGATAGTATATTTAGAAGTTAAAAAAAAGGTAAAAATTATATACTGAATGAGCAAGCATATATTACGCATAAAGAACCAGCAAGACTAGAAATCAACAAACAAGCTGAGCATGCAGAATTGTGTAGAGCTGATGCAGACAATATGTAAACAAAGAGACAAATCATGACATCAGTCGCATCCTATTCTCTTAAGCAAGTGCAAACCAAAACAAACATACCAGAAAACCTCTAAAGATATTTAACTATTATGATATGCAAACCTTCGAAGCTTGGATGTTTGCATGTTGAACTTTACTTCCAGACTCTCGCTTCAAAGAATCTTCTGCTCGCATAAATAAAAAATAATATTAGCCAGCTTCATAGAGGTCTATAGGATATCAGGACTATGTTATGATTAAACTAGAATGTTGAAAGCACATGCTAATCTTCTCATGACAGGTTATCAAAAGTTAAGGAAATTAAACCAAAATCACAAAGAAGATATGATTAACAATTTATTAAAAAAAAAAAATTGAGCTTCGAAATTTTGATTCTCGAAATAGTAGAACACTATTCATTCAAACACAGAAGCTTCCTCAATTCTCAACAGGTGTTCTTAGATTTTTGAGAGTCGAATACTAACTTGGAAACCTCAAATATCATATAATCATACTTTAAGCCAAGGAGTCCTAGGACCAGCATTAACACATGAGCCAACAGTTAGAACAAGAAGTCAATTTTTAAAAGATATATTTCCTTGTAACTAAATAGGCATGGAACGGGGTTGACATTGCAAATACTAAAATTTTGGAGCATTAAGAAAGTCAATATCACGACAAAACAAACTCGAACGCTGCAGTTCAGTAACTCAAGCATAACTGAAATCTAACACCCAAAAAGGTAGCCTGAAGTTGAGATCATTAACACAAGACCTCAAGAAGCGTAAATCCGCAATATATAACGTGGGTTCAAATACATGAATTCTCATAATCCATTGGGATCTGTGTAGAGCCATGTCTTCGTTAAAGTCAAGCAAAGACATGGCACTAAATAGAGCATCGCATCCGACCCCAAAATACAGGGACATATAAACGTTTCGAATAATTTCATATAAAATTATCAAAGAAACCATTTCTGTCAAGGCTTTATTAGAATATTACTGTTTGCTAGTACTGCAGCATTCTCAATCTACATTTTACTGTAATCAGCAATTCTGCATAAGGATTGACATCCGATGAATAATAAAGAAGATCGCAGACAAAATATGGGGAAACGCAAACCCTAGATCGCGCGCGAGGGAGATAATGAAGGGACGAGAGGGGGCAGAATGAGGGAGGAATTAAGTAAGTAGGTCTTACTTAGGACGAGGACAGGAGCGTGCATGGTTGAAAATTCTCCGACGAGGTGATCCGACTGCGACGGCGGCAGTGGCGTCGAGGAGAAGCAGTGTTGAGCGGAGAAAGAGTGAGTGACAGAGAGAGAGGGGGAGAGCTCGGAGGCCGAAGCGAAAACCCTAGCGAGTTGTGTGCAATCAACAATGAAGACTGAACCTACGGGTACGGTTCCATAGCCAGTTCAACCCGGTTCAGTTTTACGACGTTTTTCAATTGGAAATAACAAAATAGCCCCTATTTTCAAAACTGTTGTAAATCAGTCCATGTCAAGACGTGCTGCCGCTCAGCCCGGTAGGGGTTGATTTGTAACATGGGATTGATATGTATTTTGCTCTTTTTTTCAAACTTTTTTTGGGCCAGATATATGATCACTCACTCTTTATTAATCTTATTGAAGTGATCGCAATGTAGAAAATGATATATCTGCTAATCGGCCTAAAAGTAATGGAAATGTTACACTTGCTAATAAATCCGCGAACTTGTTAGCCTCCCAAAATATGTACTCCAGATGTACCTTCCAGTCGTGATTTTATTAACTATTTGCAAGCAGTCATTAGATTTCGGCGCGTCGATCTGGTAACTTTTTAGGGGTGATGTATTGAACCTCTAGCAAAGAATCAACTTCAACCTTCACTTGTCAGTAACCTCTGTTCCAAGCGAACTCCATCGTCCTCAAGCACCCCCATAGCTCAAACCCTAGGTTTGCACTAAATCCTTCCCGCCATTGTCCCTTATCATCGCGAAGTACACCTCCCGCAGCAGCTCCTCCTCCGGGGCTATCTTTGTATACTCCATCTAGAATTCGCTTCTATCCAACTGTCTCGGGGAAGCACCCAAGCTATCTGCTAAGTCGTAGCTTTTAAAAATACTTTTTAACCTGCTAAATTTAGAGCCACAAAATTTACAGTTTTTATGCTTTATAATTTAAAATTATTTCTTTTAAAAATTATTCACCCCCACCAAACTACCCAACAAACCACACAATCAATCTCCACCATACATGCGCTTCGTGATACGTACAATTTTCTCGTGATCCGTGAGAAAAATCAAAATTTTAGATACACCCATCGTGATGTGTGATCTTGATTGTGCCACGTTAGCATGTGTGGTTTATTGTATGGTTCTTTGGAGGTGCATAGCAAAGCCCTATTATTTATGCTTCTAATTCAAAATTACTTTTATATCCCATTGATTCTGAAAAATAGTGAAATTGTCATTGTCCTTTTACTTGAGAAATGAGGGCAGTAACTTAACAATGATAGTTTTCGTCAGTTTACATTGCCAACGAGACATAAAAACGTCAATTTGAATTGGCATGGCACGTTTTTACAATTTCAAATTATCTGGAGGTGGGCGGCATAAAAAATGCAATGCTTTAAAAAAAAATATGTAACTAAGATTCGGATTAACTATAATTTCGGGATGAGCACTTCTAAAGTTATTCAAATGGATCAAATCGGCCTGAACTGTAGACTATAGATCAAGCAAAGAATGAACCAAGTTTAATCCAGACCCGACAGACCAAATGACGGATGGATTGGCGGACCGGACAGATTCAAGCTAAGCACGCACGTAATACCCTGGATGTGGCCTACGGGATCTACATGACCTGGGTGGGAATCGTGTCCCAATCCGATTGGGCTTCAATTAATCAGTCCCAATCTGATTCACCAGTTTTTTATTTTAGAAGCTGAAGCGGAGCCCGATTAAGGGTTGATATTGGGACCATAAACCAGCCCCGAGTTGATATTGGACCAAACTGAACCGGCCGATCCGGCCATTTCTAATGGTACGTACTGATATATAAATACCCATAGGTATTGTTATTTATCAGGACTATCAAAATTTTCAATACAGTCGAGATCATATACAGTTATCAAGATATACACGGAACAAATTCAGCTGCACTATGTGATTTTGATTACATCAATATTATTAGGGTCCCTAAAGGATCCCTTTCTGTAATTGGATCGGATCAATAAAGTTGGATTATAACGGATTTGGATGGGAAAACTTGATTTCGATGCTCTCTGAATCGATCAAGCCTATAAAGGTCTAGTATTATTTTCTTACAACTTTATGCACACAGCGCATTAAACTCACGGTTATGTTACACGGCTTTCATTTAGTAATTAACGTGAGAAATATAAACCTTCCTTCATCTTTTTTTTTTTATTTTTATCTTTTATGTAATTTTTCCATTTTCTTTCTCTTTAGACGAATAGCCATGTCGGGTCTACTCGGCTCTAAAATGTCAATTATTTTTTATCTTAAAGTAAAATAGACATATAATAATTTAGGTAGGTCATCTACTACTGTGATACAATATGATAATTAATATTTATTTTTAGTCAGAAGCATACAATTAATAATTAATTAAATAGTTATATAAAAGGACAAAATAAGTATAATCAATCTTCTAATATTTAATCAAAATATTTAAAATATATTTAACAATAATTATCTATTGTTGTATAACCACGCATACGATACATGATAAAAATAAAAAAAATAGATATATTATTTGAGTTAATTTTTTACTACTGTGTCTGTATGTATATCTAGAGTATCATCGAAACGGAGCTGTAGTTATATCTAATAAACCTTTCCTTTGGAGTGTCGCACACTTTTACTCTCACTGAGCTCTCTCTCTCGATCTTCTCCGAAAGATTCACTATCATCGTCATCGTCGGAATTCAAGTACAACGGCGAATGGTGGCGGAGGATCCAGGCGGAGATTTTGTGTATCGCATATGATTCTTCACCATGGCCATGAGAGGTGTTGATTTCAAGTGGTCAGTCTTTCCCCATTATGTTTTATTAGATTAGTAAAGGAGAAATTGGAATTTGATTTTAATTTTATCTTTTCAGGTACGATGGGTTCTTCCTGTCGATGCTCGCTACCAGCGTGTATCCTTTTACCATCTTGCTTCGATTATTTTGTTTGATTTCTATGCAATTAATGGTTTATTATTTAATATATTTTGATGATTAATGATCTAGATGCCAATAGTCTGCGTATTCGTATAAATGAATATATTTGATGAACTTACCAAAAAAAGAATATATTTGATGATTATCTTGATTTATGTTCTCATTCCTCAAGGAGCCAATCAGCAGATCTACCCGTTACTCTATCTCTCCGATTTGTTTAATTATATGCATGTATTAGATTATTTTTTTGTTTAATTTGTATGCAACTAAAGATCTATTTAATGAATATGTTTGATGACTTTCTTGAGTGTTAATTGATGATATATTGAACATATTTGATGATTTTTGCTCGTTCTATTTGAAATTAAGATCTATTGAATATGCTTTCGTGATTTTGCGCTTGGCCAAGGGTGTGTACTTATGATTAATGAATAAATTCGGCACTCATTGCAAAATCAGCAGCTCAGCCTCGGTATCCATCGCAAGCTTGCCCCACATGTGCGTGATGGTTGACCCTAGAAATACCTTGAAAGGGTTCGGAGGGGAGTCGAGCCAGATGTGAGAGAGAGGGGTCTCCTCCCGCTAGGGGTGTTCAACTAGTCCGGACAGGACCGAAGACCGGACCTCTCATGTATGCAGGACCGCTGACCGGACCGGACTGCAAAACAACAGGACCGAACCAGATCGGTCAGGTCCTGGACCGCGGACCGGACCGAACGGTAACCGGTCCGGATAATTGTCCAGTCTTGCTGCGGACTGGACCGAACAGTAACCGGTCCGGACCGGTTAGGGGTGTTACCGGTATATGAACACCCTAACTGAGCCGGACCGGTATATAAATACCCCTAGCCGGTCCGGACCGGTATGTGAACACCCCTACCTCCTGCCATGCTAACGGAGTGGACTCACATTGAGGACTAGAGTATACTTATTTAAATAACTGGTAATTGAGGTGTCTTTACGTAAAATTGACGCATTTAATGAGACTCGGATCAAAATGGTGTGGTATTTAGGTGAGAATTTTGTGGTCCAAAGACTTATTTTAATTGAGGATAAGATACTTTTGCAAATTACGGAAGACAATTTCAGGTTTCGGTAAAAGAAAGGAAATTTGGTGGTTACAAGTTTTGTTATGTTTAATTACCAGTTAATATGGTCACTGAAGTTTAAAATGTGAAGTTATGGTTTCCACTCACTATGCTACTTAGAAATGATCGAAGTGCTTCATTGTTAAAAGTCTCCATGAATTTTGCTTGAGCCTAGTGGATGGGAAATGGAGCCAGTTAGTTAATGTAGAGATCAAACCTTAGGAACCTTTCTCCTTGGTTTGTAAGTGAGTGGTGAAAATTTCCCAGAATTACACTGAACTGTTTCTGTATTTGAATGTTTTCATCGAAGGACACTTACATAAATAATATCTCAAAAAGACTTTGGGTGACATGCTTTTTGACATGGCCACAGATCAAAGCCCATACAGGCCCTATGGTTTGGTATTTGCTTTATACTGTTGATAGTTTAATCTTGAAGTGGTTCCTAGGTGGGATTAAGGCAACTAAAGAAGTGTATTGTAGACCAGTTTTTCAATAGAGTTTGCTTAATACTACTATCGGAGTTGCTGCTTAGTTTACTCACATCGTGCAATTTATCTTCCTTACGCCGGTGATTATCGTTCAATGAAGGTTGCCAAATTTGTTATAATGGTTTTTATGTTAAAATTTGGTGAAAATATTGTTATTCCTTCATTGGTTTGAAATCATAGGATTATTGTCTCGATAAACTGGAAGCGCTATCATCTCTGCACACATCCGCTGCATATTTGGATTGTGGTGAGTTTTATAAGATTTGGGCATACCAGTTTTACTGACCAATCACCGTTTCATTCAAATCTGTGCTAATGCATGGCATGGCTTGCAGGTTGACTACACCACAGTCTTTATATTTCGTTTGCTGATGTTTATTGACAATGGCCTCGCAGCTGGAATGGGCTTGTAAGAGTTTAACGTCTTCGCTGCATGCTTCTGATGCAAACATTTTCTTTATCATCTTGTAATGAAAATGCTTCTTATGGTTATCCTTTTACTAGTCAAGTGCTTATTTGATATGTAATGTGCTGGTCATTGAAAAATAATAAATACTTCGACACCTTTTCATCTAGTCCTGCTAATTGGATGAGTCTTTATAGAACATATTACTTCTCTTTCCAATGCTACTGGTTCATGAGAGGCATCTGAAATTTTATTAGGTGTCTGAATTTTTTTTTAAAAAGATGCTTTTCTTGTTGCTTGATATTCTATGGTTTTACTGGAGAACTTGTTGAAAGTTTGAATTCAGTACCGCCATTGTTTGTAACAACAGTACAAGAAGATGAGGTAGAAATATAACAGATTAAATCTAGATATTTGTTAAATGCTTCAACAACAGAAATTTCGGAAAACTAGTCGAGCGCATTTGCTTGGTTGACCAATGACACGTTATAAAATGACTAATGGTACTATAGTTGTGAACTGAAACTCGAAAGAAATGCTGAAGAAGTTTTTAGTAATTTGTGAGAAGTATCCAACAAGGTTTTTTGAGCTTATACTAATACAGAAGAGACTGAATGTTAAACAGTTATCTTTATAAGGACAACGAAAATTCTGCAATTCTTTATAAATAAAAAAAATACACAACTCATGGCTTGTTACCAACTGTATTGTCCATGTGTTCATATGCCCTTGAATGTGGTAGAAACATCCATCAGATGAAGTGCTTTTCTAGGGGTGTACGACAATTTCTATGCAGTCAACTTCAGTATGGCATCATTGAGGCCCAGGGTCTCCGAGCAGCAAATTTTCTTTTTTATTTGTGCAAATCGTGAATTTTACATCATGAGTTACACTATGGATGATGTCAAAGTAGGCACATTTTGTAGGATCTAAGTCGTCTTGTTTGTACATGAGCTTTTTCCTGTTTTTACAAGACAAGGTGAAATGCTCGACAATATAATACAACTGTCCTATTTGACTGATGCTACAATTTCAATCTAGGAACTTTCATTTGAGAACAAAAGAAGAACAGTTTAATGGTTAATATTGCTTTATTTGTTGCTTATTATTATTTTATGTCAATGGTATATTATGATTTAATGAATGTGCATTGAAAATGTTTATATTAAATTTAGATTAATAACTATTACTTTTTTTTTTTTTTGGCTGTAAACCTTTTGCTGCAAAGCCTCAAGATTTCAATCTTGTCTGGCATATGCTATAGTATATGGATAGTTAATCTCAATTTGGCTGTCTTCTAGTAAGACTTCTAGTCACACTTATTTGAATTTCCAGGGATCTCGGGTGGCAGCAGAGATATGCTCGATTTTGCGGACGCATTGCGGTCCTCTCAGTTCTTATTTTTTTGCTTTATCCTTTTCTTTGGGTGTGGACAGTCATTGGCACACTGTGGTTCACCAGTGCAAGAAGCTGTGTAAGTTCACTTTTCTATTAACTTGCCAAGGTATTTAGAACAGCTGCAAAATTACACATGCATGTTCTTAAAAACCCTGCAGTTACCCGAGGAAGGTCAAAAGTGGGGCTTTCTCATTTGGTTGCTTTTCAGTTACTGTGGACTTATTTGCATCGCTTGCATGTGCACAGGGAAGGTTCGTAATCCTTCTGTTTTTCCTAGTTTATGCCTAAAATCTTCTTATGCTGCTTTCTTGCTTACTCCATTATCAGCAATATCATGATCTTTTTTTACCCTTGTTCAAATGGTTTGATTGTTTTTGCCCTTTTTTTCTCTACTTATTACTATGATCTAGAAGGCACATTATATGGCATTGATATATGCTGGTTTTTAAAAGGGCTTTGTTGTAACTTACCAGACTACATTCTAAGCAGGACCCAATAGAAGCATGCTATCTGCATATCTTTATAAGTTGCAGAATGTTTTACTGCATCTGTTGGAGCGAATATGCTTTGGTGCTAAATAAACCTTTATATGTTGTTGAATATCACCCTCTCCTAATCTGTGGCCTGTGTTTGCAGTGGCTAAGAAGGAGACAGGCCCTACTACAACGTGCACAACAAGGAATTCCGATGTCTGAATATGGTGTAGGTCTTTTTCTAATATTTATATTCTGTAATATTTTTGGTGTAGCTTTTTTGAAATTGTGCTCTATCAAAATTGAGGTAAGGTTAGATTAGCACCCGATTATCACTTGTGACTAGATTTTCTCATCTTTATGTAGAGGTCGAATGTGCTTTGGAATTTATATATATCTAATACCCTCTATAATTGAAATTTATGCATTTATATGTGACTATGCAATGACAAAATCTCCGGAATCAGAGTACCTTTTCCATTCAATGACACTAAATATCCCACTCCCTCTTGTTGATGTCATCTCTCTCCAAACCCTGTAGCCGCTTGTTTCCTTTCCTCTTTCCCATGCACCAACAAACCGCATGCTGCAGTAGAGATTGGTAAGATTTCTTCATTTGGGGTCTAGAAGGCAAGATGTCGTCCTAGTTATAGTTAGAGATATCAGCATATTCTCGATGTTTTATCCTTTACTTACACCTCATAATGGAAAAATGAGCTGCTCGGTTGCTGTTTATCTTTTATTTGACTACATTCTTGGTTGGTTATTTCAGGTTTTCGTTGACATGATTCGTGTTCCTGATTGGGCCTTTGAGGCTGCTGGACAAGAAATGAGAGGAATGGGCCAAGACACTGCCTATCATCCAGGACTTTACTTAACCGCAGCTCAGGTTGTTATTTTATTTCATTTCTTCCGACATTAAGTTGAGGTGTATATCTGTGTATGATTTTGTTTTGCTTTCCTTCCCTTTCTCATTGCTTTCTATCATCTGGATTCTGGGCAGTTGCCTGATCTGCATGACTTCCCTGTAATCTCCTGAAAAGTTCTTCAAATCATAGATCATGTAGGACATGTGCATTTAACGTAACGGACGTTCTTTTAGGGTCAAACACCTGACCCTCATGCCGATTTTACTTCATTGAGGCTCTGGTGGTTAAAAAACCATAGGTTCTTAACTGCCACATTGGGCGATTCATTGACTTTGGCCCAATAACATCAACATCTATAATATTGGACAATTCATTGACTTTGGCAGAACGTTTCGATCTGAAGCTTGGGTTATGAGACAATTTGATTAAGAGTGAAAAGGATTTTGAGTTTTACTACTCCCACCATATGATTCAAGCCTAAGCGAAGCTGTTCATATTTGATTCATCTAAAATTTCACATATGCTCAAGATTTGAATTTGTATAGCTGTTTATTCTAACAGTATTAGAGTTTTATGTTCCTTTCGCTAACTGGAAATATCCGTTTGGTGCTTTTTGGATAGAGAGAGGCAGTTGAAGCCCTTATACAAGAACTTCCTAAGTTCATGTTGAAGGCAGTCCCAACGGATTGCAGTGAATGCCCTATTTGCCTTGAAGAGTTTCGTGTTGGAAATGAGGTCGGTGAGAGGATCTCTCTCTCTCTCTCTCTCTCTCTCTCTCTCTCTCTCTCTCACAGACACTCACACAAACAATCAACTAAGGAAATATTTAAAATGAATAAAAGTGCTACTTTTGATGATCCTGTGCAGGTTCGTGGTCTCCCTTGTGCTCACAACTTCCATGTGGACTGCATCGACCAGTGGTTACGGCTGAATGTGAAGTGCCCACGGTGCCGCTGCTCTGTGTTCCCCAATCTGGATCTAAGTGCCCTCACCAACCTCCGCTCAGACTCGTCCTCAGCAACCCCCCGTAGTGAGATAACAGCTACACAGTACGTCAGGACTGTTCCAGCTGGTCAAAGTTATCTTGTAAGGCTACATGGATTTCTCCGCCCCGTCCGCTCTGTGAATGCTTCTTCTATTGGTTATATTGAAGATCTAGCGAACTCGGAAAATGAAAGGGAGAGGGAAACCGAGACTGTGGCTGTGCACTTCCAGGATACTATAAGCACGGAAGATCCGGTAATGCCATGCGTCATCACAGTTGATCGGCTTTGAAGTAGCTGATGTACGTCCAACGTTTTTTTTTCCTTTTTTTTTTTTAAGAGTTTATCTTTTCTTAGTCTTATATCCATCATTTACAGGAAAGAAGTAGATAGTATTAACTTCAGCTATGCAAGGTGAAAATTCATGTATTCTCCTGTCAGGGTGCCATTCAATGCCTTTATCATGGTGGAATTTGGTTCAAATGTAAAGGTGAGGAGAGGGCTGCTATTTATTATTTCTTACAATTTTCAAAATTTAGAGGATAATCAGTAAAAAAAATCGATGTGGATATGCCGTCGTATTCATGTATTAACCCAAAGATCGGGAAATTGCAATTGATCGGTAGGTGACTCTCAAACACTAATTCCACCACATAATAGTCTACATAGCAGATCACATTAGAACAGCTTGCTAGACTCCTTTATTTATTTATTTATTTTTTTTTTGCCCTTTATGGAGAAGGCTACTAGACTAGTGTTCTTAGGAAAGGAATTTGTACCCCAATATATGGCTATGATAGATTGCCCATAAGCAGAAAGAGGGGGCCAAGCTTGGCCTACATTGCTTTCTGCGGCCGTGGTGGTAGGCTGGTCTGGACTGACCCTAGTACGCACTGAGCTGGCTTGGCTTGTGTACGATTGAACTATGGCTCAACTCCTAGTGGCTTGTCGAGCTGGCATGTATGGATTTTATTTTATTTTTTTTAAAAAAAAAAAAACTTGATGCAGATTCCCTGTAGATACTAAGTTATGAAAAGTTAAAATTATTTTGATTCGTATATTAATCCAAATATTATAATTCGTATGAAAACCAATTAAAGTTAAAATTGACTAAAAATTGTATATACAATAATGGTCACACAATCAAAATATATTGAAATTAATGCTATTTAGCCGTTGCTCTGCGATGGCGTGCGCGCGATTCCCGTAGCCATGCGTGCTGCTCACAGGCTAGCCAGAACCACAGTACCCAGGTCGTAGGCTAGGGTTGCAATGCTAACAGTAATGGATTGGCGCTGGTTTGGTCCGGTCCAGCTATTTTTTGGCCAACTTTGATTCTTTAACTCTTAATAGTTGTCTGCACATTTCACTCGTTTCATAAGAAGTATTCTTCTATGCTTAAGGAGATGCGTCTTGTACTGGCTACATGTAGAGATTGAAACAATGTGGGGTGGGCCAGCCCACTATTCTACTGGGCTGGGCTTAACGTGCAATGTACGGTCGTCAAACCGGACCACCCATACTCTTTGTACATTCGGCTCAGCTCGTAGCTCGTAGAGCTGTGACGTAGGTTCCTGTCCGCCCTTGCTAGCCCATGGGTAACATAGTTTGCATCGGGCAAGATTTTTTTTTTTTTTTTTTTTCAAAAGTAGTTCAAGTGCCGGCCTACATGTGCTAGCCTGCGCTGCTTCCTCTGCATGACAAAATTGTGACTTGAAATGTTTATATATTGAGAGCCGAGTGTGGCCTATACTATTTATGTGCGTGTTGGATTTGGTTCGCACAAACATTGAGGGCTATGGCTGAGTTGCGAGCAGCAAAATTTTTTGGCATTTCCATATAAATGTTATCAAATCGGGATGATGCTAATATCCGTTGCATTATTATTAGATCGATTGCCACCCTAGTTGTTTTGATCTTCCATAAGTAGAATAAATTCTGCTCATGCGGTAAGGCGCATTTCTATATAAATGTTATTAAATCCGGAGCAATGATAATATCTGTTGCATTATTAGATCGATCGCCACTTCTAGTTGCTTTGCTATTCCGTAAGCGGAACAAATTCTGCTCACCTTCCTTTCAGGCGGAAAGGCTCGAGACGGAGATAACCATACAAATCTTATTTTTACAATCCTTTTATATATATATATATATATATCAAGCTAAGGTGGTCTTGAGTGAAGATGGTTTCTTGAGAGTTTGCTTCCCACCAAAGAAAAGAAAGAGTTCTCCACCTCACAACCCATTTTGATGTGGGCCCTTCAAATGGAAAAGAACTTATTAGAGCTCAAAGACAAGAATCCAACTTTTGCTAAAGCAATACTGGTATCTGTCGCTCCATCAGTCACTCTAGAGATGGATTCAAACTCTCGAGATGGATGGTTGAGATTGATTGCATCTAGGATAGACGGGATATGTAGTAACTTTCCCTAATTATCAAGGCATCGAGAATGATTAAGCCAACGTACGATGCCCAACTGAAAAAGAGAAACATTTCCGGTAAAAAGTACCACATACTCGTTTTTGATAAATCAAGCCCCTCGATGAAGTGGTGATCGGAAATACACAATATATAACATCTTCTGGAACCGGCGTAGTCGCCAACCACCCAATAGAGTAACAAAATATTAAAAGTCCAACAAAAATTTGGATTTGAATTCTAGCTCTACATTTATTAAGATATTGGCTTTTGTGCTTGGTATTTTCCATCCAATAAAAAAAAAGTACTACGTTATATGGTGCTACCATACCGGATCTAATCTTGCAAATCATTCTTTATTTTTCCTTTTTGCAAAATCCATCATTTCAATCAAATTTGATTGGCATTTTCTTTTTTTTTTCCCCTTACAAATTTAGATTTGATATTTTTTACTCTTCTACTTAAATTTAATATTTTTATACTTTTTATTATTTAAATACTAAAAATATTTTAAATTTTTATTCTGAAAAAATATAAAAACATACGAACGTCAACAAACACTTACGAATATCATAAACACATATAAATATTTACGAATATCTATAAATACTTACGAACACCCATGAATACGAACATCTATAAACACACACGAATACTTACGAATACCTACGAGCACCTACGAACACAAATAAAATTATCCTTTTTCAGTTAACTTCTCTTATATTTAGAAAATATAATAGTAATATTTTTGTTATTTTATACGGTTAAAAGGGCACAAAAGTGTCAAATTAAATTAGGGGAATATAATGTGCCAAATCGAATTACGGAAATAAAAAATGCAAATGCCTTTAATATTTGTAAATACAACCCTGTGTTTCTAGGATATGGCTTGAGTTATGCAGCATTTATGAATAACCTAAAACACGGGTGTATTTACAAATATACCCGCAATAAATAGCGTAGACAACTGGCTGTCATTGATTGGGATAATTGCAGATCAGCCCCCCCTATTTCGGGGGTGCGCGGATCAGCCCCCCGAAACGCGTTTCCGGGGGGGCTGATCTGCAAAAAAAAATTACAAATTTGCCCCCGGAAACGCGTTTCCGGGGGCTGATTTGCCCAATTAAGGAAAACGGGGGGCTGATCTGCAAGAACCCCACCGAGTGTGGTCTCTCTCCCAACTCTCTACTCTCTCAATCAGCAGAGTTTCCTCGATCGATCAATCCATGGCCTCACCGCACCGATCTCCGACTCCGGACGCCGGAGAATCCACTCTTCGACTACCAGCGGAGCCGCCGGAGAATCCACCGACGGCGCTGCGATCAGCGGCGGATAAGCCACTGGTGGCGCCGCCTTCTAATCTTCGAATTTCACCATGGATGCCACCTCCAGCGCGGGGAAGGCAGGAGAATCTTCCGTCGGTGCCCGAGAAGCCGTCTCTGGCGCCGCGATTGCCGGAGAATCAACCTGAGAAGCCGTCGCCGGCGCCGCGATTGCCGGAGAATCAACCGGAGAAGCCGTCGCCGGCGCCGCGATTGTTGGAGAAGCCCCCAATGTACCCGAGTTCACTGGAGAATCCCCCGGTGAAACCGCATGTATCTTTGAGGTCGCCGGAGAAGACATCACCGTTAGCTCTGCCGGCACCACCGGCGCTGGCAGTGAACCGTTTGTCGAGAGAGGAGAACCCGGCGGCGTTGTCGGTGGCAGCGGATGTGGAAGGGGGAGGGGAGAAAGGGTCGCGGGTGGTGAAGGAGATCGTGCAGCGTGACCGGAGGGTGGCGGCGCTCCGGTTAGCGGCGGCAGGAGTGAGGATCATGGCGGCGGCGGTGGCGATGATCGCGTTCTCGGTGATGGTCTCCGACAGAACAGACGGGTGGGCCGGCGATTCCTTCGATCGCTACGCCGAGTATCGGTACGGAATTATTTCATTTCATTATTCGTTATTGACCCCCGAGTATTTAGAAATTCAAAAAACTGCGCTGCTAGTTGCGATTTAGAAACGAAATCTAAATTAAGTAATATTTTGACTACTTTTTAATATTGAAATTCAGATACATTAAGTAATTTCAATAATACAAATTTGACAATAAAAATTATATCAATTTTTTCTTTAAATGGTCGGTTCATGATTGACTGATCGAAGTTCAAAAATTAAGAAGGCAAATTCAATTTGTGGTTGCAACACTTTCTGATTATTACTGCAGATATACTATTTTTCGGTAGACTGATACAATATTATTTTGTATACTATTTTTCGAAGATTCTAATATAATTAAAATTTATATAAAATATATTTCAACATATTACTATATTATAATTATATATATTAGAGTTTTTAATTATTTTGATAAATAGTATTATTTTGTTATTGTATTATCCAATATTTGTTTGACGTTTTGAATTAATATTTGTGTATGGAGGAATTAGTCGTGTCCGGGCCGGCGTTCGTGGTACTGTCTATAACATGTAGCACTCTCTTTGGTTCGAAACTGTTGGATCTTATCTATACTTTTTGTCATTCTAACTTTTACACCAAAATCCTTTCTGTTTCCTCTTAAGATGTATGAATTTCACATTTTGAATCAAATTTTAAAATATTATACTCAACAGCATTGTTGAAAGATAACAAGATTTTTTTTTCATTTAATATGTTTTACCAAATATATTTCATTTTTTTTTAAGTGCCGGTATTGTTGTAATAATCAATTATTTGGCTAAAAAGACTATGCTGAGTTTTTGATATTTAAATGGAGTTATTCGACGATTGCGCACCCATCAACATAATTTCATTTCTATTGACGGGATTAAGAGTTTTGGGTCAAATTTATAATAGTTAGACTTCCTCGGATTAATATGTGCTACGACGGTATTCGTACCGGCCTCCGAAGCAATTTCTTTCGGCCAGGAATACTCGTATTTTTATATACCTATTAGCTTGAAATGGAATGTTTATGTCGTCTAATTTTTAATTATATGATATTATTATTGTTCAAAAAAATAATAATAATTTTATTATTTTATATGTTTAGATATATAAAAATATTATTTTATTTATTTATTTTTGTAATTCTAAATTATTGAAGGTATAAAATATAAATTACTCTCTTTTAAATAAAAAAAGGTGGCCGGATCCCGACACTCCACCACCAGATTTGAGGGCCCATTTGTTTTGATTTTTTCTCTGACGTATTTTGACGTTCTCATATTTTACTGTTGAGTTTACATCTTTCTGTCGCCGCACCGACTATCCGTACGAAAATACGTTTGAATATTGTAGGTTGATTAAAAAATTCAGTGGGTGTTTTCCTGGCATTTGTTGAGGGCTTACTGTTTTCTTAGGATTTTGTCAAAAAACAATTCTACTTTATAAAATTTTGTTAAAAAATATTCTAAGATTTTAAACATTTGTAGAATTAGTTTTAAAGATATTTAAATTTTAAGTATTTATATGTTAGAAAATACATCTACAATTACAATTAATTTTCTTTAAAATTAAATATATTGAGTTTTAAAAATTTTAGAACTTGTATCTAGAAATTTGAAATGTCTACTTAAATATATTTTTAATACGAAATCATATTGTCTATCAAACTTTTTCTTAGCATCTATATATATTGTTATAATTTAGTAATTAATTAAAAGATATAAAATTTATTAGAATTTCTGTAAAAAATTGAGGAACTGATATGTGATTGTTTTTTATCAATTATCCCGAGTGGTCGACTCGTCATAAGTTGTTGGATTTGCTTTTTCAGGTCAAATATCTGTCGATTTCTTTCAACGTCTTGGTTTGAATATTTGTCAATTTCTTTTTATTCAAAATATAATCATATCAGCATTCAAACTTTTTCTTTTACCCTTTTAAGCTCTTTTACTCCGGTTGATGGGTTTTTTCCCCTCTTTTGTGATTGGATTTTAGCATTCGAATTTTTAGTTTTTATTTCGAAGATGATCTCTTTTTTTAGGAAAATTGTTACATTTTTTATTTTTTGCAAATTACTAGTTAGATGCTAAAAAATAAGATCCACACACGTAGAGAGTTTGAATCGGGAGTTTATTTAAATTTCTATTTTCCTTTATTAGACATAATAATTTTGGTTGGTGCCTATTTTGTCTTAAGAATTTTTTATTTTATATATTATAATTTAAAGCCTAGATTTAGATTCCAAAATGAGAAATTCACGAAATGTTTGAACTTTTAGGAAGTGCATCAAAATAATAATTTAAATCAGAATCGCAAGCAAGCGAATCTAATTTGATAACTGAGTATAATAATGTTGGCAGGTATTTGGTGACGGTGAATGTCATCGTGTTCGTTTACTCGCTTTTCCAGGTGTACTCGCGCGTACACCGTAAGATCATGAAGCGGCACATCATCCGCCGTCCGTTCCGGTACTACTTCAACTTCACTATGGATCAGGTTAGCCAATCAAATCGAACTATTGTTGTGCTGCTCAAATCCACGTAGAAAGTTTCCATGAACGCAGTCGTAGAGATAAAAAATACTAGATCACTCCGTCCAAAAATTTTATCTGTAAATAAAAAAAAAAGAAAAGAAATTACTTCAAATTTTTTAGGGGGCATATTATAAGAAGTTATTTTTTAGGTGTTTGATATTTTTTATAATTTTTGATAAAAATTTTGATGATTCATTCAATTTATTTGTATGGTCGGCTCACTGGTTGGATTCGATACAATTCCTGCTTTTGTAATGTCCTCTTAAAATAAATTTTACTTTTTCTCATTATTGCTACGTCAAAATATATTTGTATAATTATTTTTTTTATAAAATAAATATAAAAAGATAGATTTTAATGTGTTTTTCTTTAAAAATATCTCTAAATAAATATTTTAAGACTTCAAAAAGTTTATTGGTTACACAAATTTAGAATATCAGAATATTTATTTAAAAATATTTTTTCAAAAAAGAATACCAAAATCGTAGAGAATCCCAAAAACTTCTTTTTTCATATGCGAAATTGTTTATAAAATATATGTATGTATTATGAAATAATTTTGTAATTTGTTTTAAAAAAATAGAGATTTATTTGACTGAAATTTACGAAATGGGGATTTTTTTGACAAAACTCCTAATGCCTAAGATATTTTGTCTAATTTCGTCCACCTTAATCACAAATCATATAGAAAAGATTTTGTCTAATTTGGTAGTGATGATGTTGATTAAAAGTTCAGAAAATTAATTTTCTGTTAGAAAAAAAGATTTATGTCTACTAAAAACAGGAGTTCGGCTCAGCTTCTACACTAACTTGGTATGCTTATTTAGTGCTGAAAACGTAACGATACATTTCCCAAATTTCTCCAAGAATTTCACGAATTTTAGGGCAAATTTGTAGAGCTTTATTAGTTTAATTTAGTAACTAAAATTGAGAGCTATCTTTTTTTTGCATGAGAATACAAGAATATTTCCTCCCAAATTCTTGAATGTATTGAACCATATTGTCTTTGAATGCTGCATTTGTAATTATCAGATACGACTTGGATCAGTATTGTACTGTATATTCCATCTATTTAGTCCATTTTAAGTTTTTTTTTTTTTTTTTCAATTTTTTAGAGTTTTATTCTGAAACTAATCCTTGTTTATTTTTGGAAAAAGAAAAGCTCATCGTTTTTAATGACGCAGATCCTTGCTTACCTTCTCATGTCGGCCTCCTCATCGGCGGCCACCCGTAATGACGACTGGGTCTCGACCTTCGGGAGGGACAAGTTTACCGACCAGGCGAGCGCCGCCATCGCCATGTCCTTCCTTGCCTTCTTTGCTCTTGCTCTCAGCTCTATTATCTCCGCTGATTTTCTCTTCAGTAAAAGTCCGTAACTCCTCGTCCTTTCCTTGCACGCTTCGACACGGATCCTCTACATCACTTTAATGCACCGAACAAATACGCACAACTCTTTCATGGTTCACGTTCATGATCAATGCACTGTGCAACTGCGGAGATTCGTGTGGTTGATGAGCTTTCTTTGTATGTTTGTAAATTTGCATATACACCACACGAATTATGCATAAGTTCAAGTGATATTTACGTTCCTCTTTGCCTATAGTCGCCGGCTCGTCAGAGTTTCAGATGATTGAGGTCAATTTTACCAAAACAATTATACCGTAAGCTATGTTCACCGATGGCCCACCAAATAGACCACGGCAGAGAATATTCCTTTCTAGGGATATGGTACATTTATAAATGTGGGGTGAGATGTGGTCCACTAGGTAGGAAGGATATACAACATGAACCATAGTTTGTGGTTGTGCGAAAAGGTCCTTCTAAAAACGACATGTGATATAATACACAGAATTAGTCCACAATTGCGTCCAACTTTGATAATTTAGCCGATTTTTTTTCTCAAATATTTTAGACCTTGGAACAAATTCTGTTCTAGCTGCAGGCCCAAAAATTCTATTATTATATATATATATATAAAATTTTTAGAATAATGTTAAAAGTGTATTTATATTTTAAAATTAGTACAAATCAATCTTTTATTATTATTATTTTTTTTTAAAAAAATTCTATAGAAAAATCAAAGTGTTCTAGAAGACTAATTTACTGTGCAAGACGGCTAATTTAATGCTCCCAGTATTTGTATCGTAGTGTTTGAACTGATTTTAGAAGAACTATCTTAACCTTCTTACAAGCTAAAAAATATTTCTGACGAGCTAACAAAATATTTTTATTTGAGCGGTTGATTTGTTCATGATTTGTTTTTGCAAAACCACTTTTATTTTGAAACATTGTCAGAAAAGCTCATCAAATATAAAGTAGAACAAATTAACACTCAAATAAAAACACTGTCAACACTTTATATACGTGTTTGAAATATTGTGTTTACTGGATCAAATACTTTGTTTGCTCATCTAACATTTTATTTGGTCTTCCAATATTTTGTTTATTCGTCCAACACGAAATATTATATTTGCCCGCACGGAATATTGTATTTGTAATATTGAGATACTAGCTAGCACTATTATACTATTTTTAACACTGTGTCTATCTGTTCACTGTTCAGAACTTTAAGTCGGCCAATAAAGTTTTTTGAAAAGTTACAAATATAGGATTAATTTGTAGAAGTTTTACGAAATGTGTTTTTTTTTTTCTTTGACATTATTCCTTGTACTTTTTGGTCACAAGATGAGCTCAAGAGATTTGCAGAGAGTCTTTCTTCTTATTGGGAGAAGAAAAGTAATGTGTTGGTGCTCCAGAAAGAGTTCTCCATCCATTTGCCAATTAATGAAAATGGAAGCATCATTGATACCATTTCGTTTATTCTGGGCAATTGCGTTTTTATGCCCAATTATTTTCTCTAATTTAAAATTATATTTTTTATGCTCCAATTAATTATATGAAATGATAAAATTATCCTTATCTTTTTTTTTCTTAAAAGACATAAAAAAGCATAATTATATGTTTGACGAAGACAATTTTATTTATTTCACACGGTTAAAGAGTGTAATTTTTTTTTTTTGAATTATGAGGGTATATTAGTATAATTTTGAATTATCCGGAGCTTTAAAATGCAATATCTTTTTTTTTTTTTCCTTAGGTTCACGCAAGCATATTTTTCTTTATTTATACAATAAAAGCATAGAATCACAAAATGGATGGCCCAAAAGCAGCTTTTTTTTTATTATTTTAATATAATGTCCTTCGTGACAATATTGTTGGATCTTGTTGTTCTTGATACTTAGGACCCAAGGAAAGAGTATCTTGCATAATTGGTCCTGATCAAAACTTTTTTGCGCTGTCATGCCTAATGTTTCCTCTTTCACGAAGTTGCTAAGCACCCGTAAGTAAAACTCTTTTAGTGCTTAATAGTTTCTTTAAATTATCCTAAAAAATATAAATTCTGTCCTTGCCCGTACTTTGTGTGATCGCCGAAAAAATTAATTCATTCATAGGTGGCACAAACCCATATTACATAGCCTCTTTTGATTTCGACAAGTCTAAAAGTCTCTATTACTTTCGAAGAGGTATAGTTGTAATACACCTTTTTACTATTAACTATGACACTTGCGATATTCGAACCCGAGAACTCTATTGTATTACAAAACTCTTGCAGTAATTTGTAAATACAACATAAAAAAGAGATAATACAATTATACAATAAATTATTTCTATAAGCAATATATATACAGCAGATCTAATAGGATTATAGGAAAATGATGTGGAGAAGATATAACATTGCATCTACTTAATGCAACTACTTGTAAAAAGAAAAAGGGTCATTAAAACAACACAAACAAAGGAAATCAATTAGAAGAAAGACTGACAAATAAAAGCATGAATAGAAAAAGGACTGAACGTCAATATGATTATAAGCATAATACTATCGCTTTTCCTGCTGGGCCGTTCGCAGGAGCATCTAACACGAGTACACTGCCAAACTCCAAGCTGCTCAACGGACTGATCAGGCGCAAACTTAATCCCCATTATTGGCCTTGTGACTTTTCCAAATTTTACGAGTTGATCTACGATTCCTTCTACCTGGACAAAATTTAAAAATTCATGTTGATAAATTATCGTTATTTTGATAGTGAAGAGGAAAGCATATAAACAGTGGAAAGAAATAGCATACTGTGTCTACGGGAAATGACAACCGAACACCAGAGGATGCTCCAGAAGAAGAGCAAATCGCTGTGTTTATTCCTATTAAGTTTCCGGAAGTATCAAGCAATGGTCCACCACTATTACCAGGATTAATGGCTGCATCAGTTTATATTACATCCCGTATGGGACATCCCGTTGCAGCAGAACTGATTTCTCTGCGCAGCCCACTGGGAATAAGGGAAGAAAAAGAGAAAATCCTCAGCTACAGTGATATGAGGCATACGAGAAAATCCTTAGAACAACATTCCCCAGAAATTCAAATAATAATATTGGCCAACTTTTCAAAACATTTTAATGGTGCTTATATAGATTGGCAGACTACAAAGGAATCTACACTATACAGTTCTCGTGAAAATTAGTGCTTCAGTGAGATGTAAATCATTTGGAGCACACTTAGACCACATTAGTCTTCCATATGCCAAAACAACTAAGAATGTTCGAAAAATGTGATGCGAGCTCCATTCCTTAACTCATCAATAACCATTCACACACCAATCCTTAATATTATGAAGAATCACCATTCACACACTAGGACCTCACAGTGAAGCGTCCTACCATGATTCTACTAGTTACATATCCAAAAAGTGTGAATAAAAGAAGAAATAAAAATTAGACATCCTTCGAAATTCGACCAGTAAAACTGAAATAGGGTTGTTCATTAGTCTAATTCAAGAAGGCGCTAGACCTGATTAGAGGGGACCGAGGACCAGCAAGATCCAAACATAGGTCCAATGATTGATCCTAATCAAAATTTGGACCAAACCGGACCAATTTGGAAAGAAATACTAAAATCGATTACGTTTATTATGTTTTCAAGTACATAACTAGAACTTTAAAAAATAATAAATAATAATAATAATAATAAAAGTATTAAGATGGGATCCGTTTGGTTTTGCATTTAGCTGGTTTGGACTAGATTGGTGTAGGACCTGTTACTACACGTTTTGACAGGAGCTAACCGAATTGACCGAAATGGGTAGAATCGCATGAATCTTCACTTACACTCACCACTAAATAGGAAATCAAAATTGTGGAGCTTCTACTAATGTAAGAAATAGATTGCTCTTAAAAACACATCGGTGAGTACATTTCGCATAGCACCAACAACTATGATGCTTACATGGTTATGGTAAAATTAGACCCATTTTTGTTTGAAACCATGTGGTGCTTATGATGTATGTATGGTTGTGCTTACTGCTTATGATGCTTTCATGGTTATCGTAAAATTGTAATTTACCATAAATTTCGGATCGGATAAACCAAAACACTTCTAGAGCAAAAATCTAAGCCTTACCTTAAATCAGATGCTCCTCGAATAACATGATAATTAGTTACAATGTGCGCTTCCTTGCCCCACAAAAACCCCGATCCTGATCCCTGCGGCATCTCCAGAACGTCCAGCGTGAACGCATCTTGCCTAAAACAAAAACAGATTGATAAATATTAGCTTAGCCCCACCATATCTTTCTATTATCAATTTGACCTACTCAGAGCTTAATGTATCAGTTTAGCTCCAGTATAGTGATTTCATCCGAAATCACTACTAACTACTAAGTATAGAGATTTCATCCGAAATAATGTGATTTTATATCTAAAGTACTTGATGTCTATAGTAGTGTAACTTTTACTGGATAGTACTATAGTATTGTTAGAAGGTCTAAAGTGATATATAGATTATAGGAGGGGCTGAAGTGATATAAAAACTCAAGAAGGGACAGCAAACAAATTTAACACCAAAAATTTAAAAGTATTCAAAATAGTATATAATATAAATTATAACAATTATCAAGTGAGCTGCGAGTGATGAAATCAACAGTAACAGCGAGATTGGTGATGTAGACAACAGAAGGAGTGTTCTCCTGGACAGTCGCACCGTAGCGAGCTCGTCGGACTGAAGTTTTCGCGGGCTCGGTGTCACGACGAACGCTGACGCGTCACCGGCCGGGTCAGTGAGAGGTTAACCGAGGCAGCCGCAATGGCGAGCGATTCGAAAACCAGTTTCAGGGAGGCCGTCGGCGGAGGGGAGGAGCTGAAGCAGAAAACGATTGAGAGATTTTGGAGAGGAAAGATTGGGCTTGGACGGGGGTTTGCGAGCCAGATACTTGACGGCAGCGTAGGATTTGACGGAGAGGAGAGAGCCGGCGGCGGCCATCACCGGAGTGAGAAGTGAGAATATCTGAGCGGACGTTTTACTACTACTAGTTTGTTGTTCCTTCATAGGGTCATCGAGTATAATTTAAAAAAACAAAATTTTAGAAATGAATTTCTTAAAAATATTTAATATAAAATTTAATTAAATTTATATTTTAATATTAAATAATTGTTTAAAAATATTATTTTGCGACTCTAAAATTTTAACGAATTTTAAAAATACTTTTATAATTTACTTCAAATATGTTAATGTCGAAGTTCCAAATATCTATTACTTTTGCATTAATTTTTTTAAACATACACTCTTAATTTTTTATTTTATTAAATTTCGATAGATATTTTGAAAGTAGGGTGGAAGGATTTTCTTTATTGAGTGTGTACATATTTTGTTTGGACTTTATATATTTTTATTTATATTTTTAGGAGCTCTCATGATCATTTTATTCGTATTAAAGACCTACTTTCAAAATCCTAACTAGTTTTGCACGTGTAAAATACACCGATGTTAATAATATATAAATGATGATCTTAAAATTTTAATTTTTCTTATATTTTTAGTTTACATAAACTAATTTTTTATTAAATATTATAGTTTATTTATTATGCTATTAAAGTAAAAATACAAGTTACAAATACATAAAAATATTTTGAGGCATAATGTAAAATAATAGTAACATCCAATAACATATATGTAATTTTTTTTTTTCAAATATAGTTATTTAGAAAGTTCTTATTAGCTATTTTTATATTAATATTTATATCTATATATAATTTATTTTTTTATAAATTAATTACTACTTTAATTAGATTATTATACTTTATTTAATTAAAGTAATATAAATATTTAATATTTTATTAACTAAATAATTGTTTAAATTTTTATTAATTAATACAAATACTATGTATCTTTTTAAAATTACGACAAATAGCAAATGCCACGTGGCTTGCAAATCTCCAAAAATAAACAGAAGAAAAATATGGTTTTAGAATTTTAAGTTCATGGAATACACTTTTTGAAACTGAGCAATAACAGTAAGGACCCTCTTGTGCAATTGTACATTATATATCTAACAATAACCAAGACAAAGTTAAAGAACAGAAAAAAAGTAAACGAAGACAAAATTTGATAAAATTGACACCTAATGCAAAAAAAGCAAATTTATGCTCGAAACCAAGTTCTCCGATTTGCCCTTCGGTTTCGAACTTTTGTGCTTGTTAGCAGCTTCTTATCTCGTATATGGGGGTAGTCTTTGACGGATAAATACTCAAACTTGAGTAACAATTGGATACATTCTTAACTTATTAACAGAAAAAAAAAAAAGCGGAACTCGTCATGGATGTGTGCAGGACTACTCCACGATACAGTCTATTGGATTCAATATGTGAAGTAATAGAACGATCGGTGTTGTATGCGTGATGAGAAACGACGAAAATAAGCAGTTAGAAAATCTGGCCGAGGGGTCTCAGTTCCCGTGGTAGGTGATCGTAATTTCCATTGTCGATTTCTGTCTGAAACATCGGTCTCTTCCCCCAATTTTTCAAAACTCCTTCGGCTAAATGCTCCTTGTTTGGTGTCAACATCACGTAATTTGGATCTGCTCTTTGGTAACTACAATTTCGGACAAAAGGAAAAAATCAGCAACAGCAAGATTGTTAAACATGGAGCTAGTAAAACTTGTCAAAAGTTTCACCAAAAGTCAACCGATTCAATGAAGATCACAAAGTTGACTTCGGAGCAGGACAACATGCTTTTAGAGAAATATTTGAGGAGTTATAGAATTTTGTAATGGCAAGATATACCTTTACCGATCAAAGGTTTGTGACAAAAAAAATGTTTAAAAATGTGAAATTTTAGGCATACATGATGAACAACAAAAGAACATGTTCAGCATCCAAACCTGGCTTCTCTTAGATCCTCAACACGTATCCCAAATCCGTAAGATGTGTTTCCATTTAGACGGTCATTGACAGCTACAAACAGCAACAGATATTGAGATTCATTGTATTTCAGAAACCACATAGCACAAATGTGGAGATCATGTGCCAACCTAAGTGAACATATCCATCCTCTTACGTCTTATGACGCTAGTGATGTACAAGCATCTTGGAAGTATTATTAGGGTTTTTTTTTTCCCCTCCAAATTTAGAGGTTTGAAATTGTAGAAATTTAGCTCTCTCCCCTTTACTGGCAATTTAGCACTCTTCAATCTATGCAGAAGTGATATTTGGCGCTCAAAATTTTCATCTTATGAATTAGTGCTAAACATCAAGTAGAGACGAGTTTTTATAAACTCAAATCCCGGCACGTGCCGACCGCGCTAATGTATATTTATTAATTATTTTAAAAACAAAAAGTAAAAAATTTAAACTTAATTTAATTATTCACACGTAAATTTTTTCAGCACGTGTCATTCCGAGCTGATAACTGCCAGAACAGAGATTTCGTGTCGACCGGCACGTAAAACAATGACTCAAACATTGCATACATCTATGAGAAACAAGAATAACAAACATTCAATAAGCTTTCCATTTCTACAAGTACCTGTAATGTTGAAAGTAAAGGATGGCCTCCACCAAGACTTAAACGCCAGAGCCCAAGAAGAGCTTGAAGGTCCTATTTTCCCCTGTAAAGAAGCATTGTTATCTTAAGAGAAGGGCTAACTTTGACACATACATTTTTAAATACTTAAATTTGGTTGACCTTCAACAACAAGTTCTTATTTGCTTGCCATGATGCAGCTACTTGAAATGAAGACATATCAGCCCCTTCTGATGATTTATCTCCATTAGTGCTTCATGTCATGAGGTAGCATGAGACATCAGAAATAAGTTTTGCTAACAAAGAAAAAATATTTCACAGCCTCGGTTTTACCTTGTAGCTAGCTCAAAGCCAAAATCAATATAATTCGTAATCCCAACGATTTGATTTTCTTCAAAAGGATTATTTATCTGTGTGATTGCATGATCGACAAATAGATGAGAATCTCCGCAAACTAAAACAGTCAAAGGTAGATCAGGCTTACTAAAAACCTATGATAAATCAAACAAATGATTTGAAGAACGAGCAACTCTAGAAGCATACCATCATATATCAATGATTTTTTACCTCCGAAATGAGGTTAACAGCTATAATTGTTGAAAATTTGAAGCTCAATTCTACCAATTGCAGAGATAACATGACTCCACAGCAAAGACAACAACGAAGACAACAGTAATCTTGCCAACATTAGTGCATCGACCTTTACTATCAAGGTCAGTATAAAGACATTAACGGGTTTTGACTTTTGAAATCAAAATGAAGTATCCAAAGACGACGCTAGGTTATAAAACTCACTAAAGACAGTTTCTAAGGAATACGAACAAGTAGAAAAGTTAAAACCATATCTTGCATTACAACAAATAGAACATAACTAGAGTTGTGACATTGCAATCACACTGAACATTATTATTCAACAAGAACTCATGAAAGGAAGAGAATCATACCCTTCTTTGGACAACAAAATGCTGATAGAATGAGGTGATGAGCTGAACATGAAAAGAAAAAAGATAAATGAATTAATGCAGCAGTCCTAGTTCATAAATGTTGCAAATAAAAAATACAGAGACAGAATTTTGAGGATAATTAAAAGGAGAGTGCCGATTATAATTTTCAGCATCCCTTGGTTTTGAATCTTTAAGCATTATCCATACATTCAGACTTTCAGTTATGTGTAGGTTAAGAAAAAGAGCATAGGAACTAAAATATCACGGTTGCACTTATCTAAAATGTTTCAGCTAAAATAGATTAGTTCTGTAACAAAACAGTCCTAGTAGCCTGTACCTTCATCCTCAAATATCAACAACACTATAACCTCATTCAGTTGAATATAATGAGACACCCTTCTTGACGAATGATTTATGAAATCTTCAATTATTCACGGCACACTACAGGTTTGAGGATTAATGTTGTAAATAGCCTATTAATGTCCTTCGCCAACTTTAGCACGTAGGTTATAAACTTATAAACTATCTGCTACTTGCAGGAGCCAACTAAGAAGAAAGTACAAAAGTTAAATTGAGAATCAGATGGGAAAAAGTAAGAAATGGGATAAAATTCAAACAACCTAAGAATGGTTTTAAAGCAATCAAAATGCAATAACAATAAAATCACGTTGGTAAAGTGTGATGCATAAAGAATTTTTTTTTTCAAAAACAGTGACATTTGAACATGTTTCCATGATGCTCATAGTTGCAGTATTGAAACTATTGAAATTATCGAAGTTTTAACTTGGTTAAAACTAAGCAAAGAAAAGCATACTTTAAACAAATGGGACGTGATTCTTTAGTATAGAACCTCCTTTAAAAAGGAAAGGAAACGGAACAAATGTAACAGTAAAGACACATGAATGATCTAGACCAAAAAAAAAAAAAAAAAAGAAAAAAAAAAGACACATGAATGGGAAACTAACCTGCGAACCTCTGGAGAACTCTAAAGCAAAGTTAAACGAAGGACTCAAAGGACTGCCTGTGCCTATTCCATAGCCAATTGCGCAATTCCAATGCTTCAAATCCTTATAGTTCATTGGGTGCTTACTTTCATCTAGTGAGCAAAAACAACATAAGAAAAAAAAACCAGTGAGTAACATTGTCATAATATGATAGGAAACAACCTGACAAAAGATCAACAACTGGAGAGATAGAGAGAAAGAAAGAAAGAAAGATCAGTTTGGAGATCATCAGAACCAAGAGAAGGCTGGCTGAAACTTTAATGTAAGCAAACCTCGTCATAGTTTTGATACTTAGAAGAAACTGTGGGGACCTTATTACTATGCAATTTCTCTTAAAGTTTTACATTATTTACTAACAGATTATTCTCTCAAGCAATTGATCAAAACAAACTATAAACCCAGCTCAAGAGAAAGCATCAATTTGGTGGTGCTCATTCCATGCTTTTTTGATAAAGAAATTAAAAAATAGTAATTACTTACCGGAAAAAGGAACGACACAGCAATTTGGACATTGGACAATTTGCTAAAATGAGTACTAAGAAACAACAATATGGTACTGGGCATTTCATCAAAAATTTAAACCTATCTTGGTACTTCACAGTTGTCAGGAGAGGTAATTACGACTTTTCTAAGGAGGTAGGAAGCATACATCATATTTATATGATGTTAACTAACTCAATAAAATCGAAAGTGCTAGCCAACCATGGTTGAGCTCTTCATCATTCCTTTTAACCTAAATTTGTTTCTTAGCATCTACTTATTCATTGCCAAAGTAAAGCTAAAGGCATCTTTGTCATCATTCAACTCAAATCCCACAAAACTGTATTTCTACCATGTAAATTAAAGGGACCTCATAAATAGCTTAGAACTTGTGTATAGCTGATCAAATGCATCCCAAAAAAAAATCAGCATCATAACATACCTAAATCCTGGTCAACATAGACAATAAACCTTGGTAGAGCTACATAATGTGAACCTTAAGGAAACAGTGCTAAGAAAATACTTACATGGGGGTTTGTACTGCATCCCTGCAGTTAATCTCCCTACTTTACCTACCAGCCAAGCACAAACAGGGGTCTCACCAGACACTTTCATGAAGGAAAAGAAGAAAGTCAGACTAATGGATACATATCAAGTATTTACGATAACTTTAAATACATGGAAAAGATAGGTTGCATGTCGAACAAAATAACCACGTTAATCTAAATGTATTCTTCCATATACATGTAAATCTTGTAAAAATGTACATGGCGCAACAAAGATACAAACTTAATCTTAAATCAACCATAATGCCTCTCAGAAAAACATTATTCTAATTCAAGTTGCAGAATCTGACCAATTTCGTAAAGGGGAGATTTTATGCTATATATGAACAATAGCGTGCAGAATTCGGTCATCTTTCCTGTAAGTCTGTAACTGAGGAATTTAAACCACTTAAATAGCATCAGGATTTGAATTATAGGCAATACGAATATCCATCCGTACAAAAACAGAACTGTAGAGAGCACATAAGCTATCTGCCTCTCTTGTTAATTAGGAATATTCGTGGAAAAGGCATATCCTAGTGAAGGTAAACGTAAACTACACCAGCAAACCTACTAACTTAAACATTTATCCTCCAACCAAAAATAACTTTCAATACTACTAATAAAAATAGTTAATACTTCTCTAAGGATAGTGAGAAATAAAGTAAGCATAAGTATGATATTAGACACGAAACTTTCAAGAAATGTGCTCTCATATGCTTTGAACTTTTAAGTGGTCAATCAGCCCTAAGCTTTCAAATTTTAGGCTCTGATGTTATTTTGCAGGCTTTTGTTGGTTTTGGCAGTTTGTTTTGCTGATGTTGCAGATTTTAAAAGATATGGCATAGCTTATTGGAACATGCCGCATCAACAAAAACCAACAGCCAAACCATCAGAAGCCCACCAAAGGGCAAGGGAGCCTAAATTTTAAATGTTTAGAGCATCACATACAAAAATGAGCATGCGACCATATTTCATGAAAGTTTAGGGACTAGTAAGCAAACCTTTGCAAATAAATAAAGTTTTTGGAAAACTAATTATTGGAGTGAGTGCCTTAAAAGTTTTGACATACAAGGAAACGGCATAAAAGACATCCCCACAGATAGCTTTTCTGATCCATATCTCAAGCCCAGGACACCATAATCTTCTTTATGCACCCTGCATCATGTTTAACCTTGAGCTTAAACAATTTTAAGTATTTAAGGGCAGAATACAAATTCTGTAAAGTAGTACCATAAGATTGTAGCAATAGAGATTCTTTAGTGGTCCATGAAATTGTATCTTTAGATGAAGTTCAATACAAGAAAAGGAAAACGAAGAGATTCAGATGGACATGCTATGATCTTACGTACGTTGTAATTTCTACACTAGCCACTTAAGTTTTTATATCCTAACTAGTAAATTCACATCCTCAGTCAATAAGTAATATTTGGTATATGGATGTCTCATAAAATGGCTAGTAGCTACTATCACCTAACTTTCTTGAAGAAAATTATAAGGATGTTTACTACCACATGATCGCAGCTAAAGAGCCTGGCACAAGCTAAAAGAGGACCGAAGTCATAAGCAGTAGCCATGCCTATAAGCTTATGGTTATCACTCCTATAAATTGTTCAGTAAGTTGTAGCTTTACATCCTAAGATGTTCTTAATTGTCTCAATTTTCAATCGGCTGCTTATTCTTGTAACTTATATGCTCATGCGTTTTAGCAAACATATTTTTACTACTGTTAAACTGATACACATAACCTAACCAAACCTCTTCCTGCAACCAACCAAAATCCACAATCTAGCTAAATATCATAAAGTTCCCCAAGTTGGGCTGAAACTGGGTTATCCATAAAAAAAGACAGACATCCTCAGGTTTTGAATCTGAGTTGTGCCAAAAGTTGATAAGTAATTACTTTTGATGAGGAAAAATGACCTAGACTTGACTGAAAGAGTGGTTACTCCATGCTTTTGCTACATATAGGATTCATGTGAAATCCTATTTGTCCTAGCTAAACGAAAGCGGTTGTGAAGCTAATTTAGGATGAATGTTATTGAAGTACTTCAAGAGAGCTCAGCATGTACTCGCAAGTGACCTTCCTTACGTATTTATGTGTTGTTAAGGGTGATAAAATTTTGGATGATATTTGAATTGGTGACCTTGATTTCAGGCAAAATTGTCGAAGGATGAGCGATTTCACATCCCAACTATAATGATATTGGGGAATATAAATACCTGAAGGAAGCCAAGTCGCCTTGCAATTATATTCACTAGCTGTGCAAAAGAATTCACTTCTCCAAAAAGAGAGAAATCTTGAATTCAATGCGCGTAAAGAAGCTAAACATCGATACAAAGAGAATGGAACCAAGAACTCATAGGGAAACCTCAAGTACAACCAGAAGTAACAGTAACCAGAGAAACAAAGCATAGTGCTATTTCATTTCACAGGTTTACTACTTTGTTTGGAGATATTACTAAAAAGTTTGAAAAGAAACTTGTTCAGATTATTATGGGCTAACTAACATGTATAGAAATAATTATAGCAATAACATAATAAGAGTAAAAAAAAAACCATTAACAGAAAATGCCTATTACCAGAAATTAGGTAAAAGTCAAATCATGCATGTGATGAATGGGGTTGCAAACATCAGGAGAGGATAATTACCTCTTTGACTTTAAAATGGGATATGTACCAAAAGCACCCAATCCATATTTCGGGTAGTACGCACATGATCTGAAACGCAGGATCCTAGAACATAGTATTTTACACAGTTAGTGTAAAGGACTTTTAACTGAACGGAGTAACTAAAAGTCCCCGAGGATGTCTACTTACTGTTGAGTATTAGACACATAGAGGTCCATAAAAGTGTGAGGATCATCCAAGCTCCTGTTCAATAATCGCAACAATCATACTCCTTTTCCTACTATGTAGAAGATTTCTCCTATTCTTACTGAACTAATACCAAAGTAAAAAATTGGGTACAACCTCTGCCAGCGGAATAATGCATCTCCAGTAACATCATTTCCAGTCTTGGGGTCAAACGGACCAGATACCTGAGCTTGTTAAGGAGATTTATGGTTTACAATGTTCTAAGGTTCTCATGTAGGTTTTATCTTTTCTAGAAAGTGCAACCACAAAAAGTTATATATATATATATATATATATATATATATATATATATATATATATATATATATATAGATTAAGCTGGATACTGTGGCAATCATATCTACATGAGGGTCATCCATTGGTTTTAACATGATTCTTGTGCTGAAATGTCTTGCTTGCTCAAAGTATTCCTCGAAAAGGCAGCGCAGTGCAAGCTTTCCAAATAGCAAATCATAAGCCGGGACCATCATCCTACATCATTAGGAAATAGTAGCTAGTCAAGGCTGCATTACCATAAAAGAACAAAAGAAAACCGCAGGAGCTATATAGGTTCTTTAAAATAAAAATACAAAAGACATGTATTCCAAAACAAAGATGGTAAATTTTCAAAGGTTTATTGTAAGTAAAATTCTGAATGCACATTCAAATAAAAAAAAAGTCTTAAACTAACTGTAAACTAACTTTGAAATGCTCATTTCGAGTTATTTTTGACATATTATTTCTAATTTCTAATTCTAAAGAGTTTACTTATCTTAGCAACTCAAAATTAATGGCGCGTGTCCCCTTATGGAGTAGGCAGCACTTTCTAAGCCGCAAGATTGAGATTTTCTTGAATGCAATGAACATTTTCTTTATAATCACCAAAAAATGATGAAACGAGAGGGAAAACGGAACCTAGTGCGAGCGGCGAGGGGAGGGAAGTCGAAGATGGGAGGGACGAGCACCATCGGCGGCGGCGGCTCCGTCTTCCCCCACACCAACGACGTCAATGACAACAAGTTCCCCATCACCACAGTTGATCTCTCTCAATCCCAATCTCGGTAGTCGATCTGCAGCTCGATCTCTGTTCGTCGATCTCTGCTCTCTCCAGAAGAATATGGGACGGGGATCGACCGACGCTCCCGCTTTTTTTCACCTGTTCGATGACCCGTTCTTTGAGCTGGGAAGTTGGGCTAGTGAATTTGGGCTGGAATTAAGGCCCAATTATTCCAAATTCCATCCTCAATTGAACCTAATTAATGCAGAGCTAGGGAGGGAAGGTATCATATTTATATATATTCTTAAAAAATATTAGAAATAAAATTTAGAAATCCCTTTAAAAAACTACCAATTTTTTACGTAAAATTTCTTTTTTTTTAAATTTTTTTTTAACTAGAACAGGTATTTTATCTGCACCGTACAACTTTGTAGTTATAAATTTTCTAAAAAAATAGCTATAAACATGTTTTCTAAAGTTTTGATCCTGTAGAGCCCCTAGGACCTAACTATCCTGTCACGTCCCGATCCTCCCTAGACCCCACCTGCCCGAGCCCCAACCCCACAACACGGCCGGGTCTCTTTTCTCCGATCCGAAAAGGGTGGTACCACTTAGGTTGGTGATTATGCTTAGGGTCTCCAGTATATAAGTACAAATTCGTCCCCGTCTGGCGGTATCGGACTAAACTCTTCATAGGCTGGCGCGTAGGCTCAAATCTGACCCAACCTACGCCCAACTCACGACTTTCGGTCGACCGATCCTCAGATTTTGGTCGATCGAAACCTGCGCAGACCGCACACACACCCGTGCGATCGCGCCTAACCCAGAGTATTACATATCCACTTAAAAATTCAGATGTGGAACAAAGAAAAGGAGCTATTACACCATAAATCCTAACTAAATACACCCATCATATGCATTTATCATGTTAAATACGCGGCAATATTCAATTTACGATCTTGTCTTTGTATAATTTGTTGCAGAGCATGAGATTCAAACTCTGTCCTCCGAATGAGTCGCCGGCTTAGTGTTGTAACCACCAAGTTAATGGGCTTTTTTTTTAGAGTCACATTCTTAACGATTTCTAAAGGGTGAGCGGATTTTAGCTTGAGCGTTTAATGCTTAAACTAGGTTCAACTCCATAACATTCTAAATCCCAAACAATAAATAAGGGATAATCCCAAAAAAAAAAAAAAAAAAAAAAAAAAAACTAATGTTTTTCCATGAACTCCACCAAATCAGCCTACTTTTAATTTTTTTTTAAAAAAAAACTCATGAACGGACACTATAAGTGTTCCTGATGGACAACTATAGTGTTGTAGATGGCTAATACAGTATTGATAGCTTGTATTTCAATATTAAAAATATAATATTTTAGACGAACAAATATAAGATTTGAAACAAGCAAATAAAATATTGGCGAGCAAGCAAAATATTAGATCGAATATATTAATCTGGAAAAGCAAATAAAGTATTAAATTGAGCAAACTCAATATTTTAATTTGAGGGTTGATTTGTTGAAATTTTATATTTGAGATATTTTTTTGATAATGTCAAAAAAAAGGAATGCGTACTTTATACTGGGTCATAAAAATGACCCATTTTATTTATTGATCATCACAAACTTATACATATATCTCAAACTATATATATATATATATATATAATTTATTTATTTATTTATTTGCTAATGGTAGTAATTTATATATTTTACTAATAGAAAATCCTACTATTTGGATCTTTCATACAAATATAATAAATATTTTAATTATATTTACTTGATAATTATGAATATTATTCCAGTTTAAGCTTCCCATGTCTCAAGGTTTCCGGCGACGAAGCAGTAGTGAGCACCGTGAAGTCCGAGCATCTTCTTCTCGAGCCTTTCCTTCACAAACGGGTAGGTTTTCAAGTTCTCAAGGGACAAGTTCACTGCCTCCTGTGGTTCATTAACACAAAAATACAAATAAATTATTTTCGAAAATTCAAAATAAATTTATAATTCTTTTTGTCTTAGATTCCAATGTTATATTGTAGGCTTCTGCCGTGCATCAACTAGCTCAAGCTTTAAGTTCTCAGGATTAGCAATGCCTGAACCTTGCGAAAGAGTGCACGAAGGGCAAGAACTTTCACCCGAGCCAGCGGTTACGATTATGCGAAAGATTTAACTGCGATCTTCCATGAACTTTGGTACGACTTAGATCTCAGTGCTAAACTTTTGATATTATATAATTTTATGCTTTTGAAAATTCGTATAAACCAGCACATTAATTTTTAAAAAAAAAAATTTATGGATCTAAAGAGTTTTCCAGACAAGCTAAAATTTTTTCCAGAAAGATAACATTGTGTTTTCATTTAACGGATTGCTTTCTTCAAATTTTACAAAGCAGGAGTTTCTCTGACAAAACTCTAAACTTTTTCTGCCGAGTTCTAGCTTTCATGTATCCTGGATTTAAACTTCTAAGTCAGGAATAACTTCATTTTGCAACATCTTATCTAGCCCCCGATAGACACTCTGACATCTACTCGCGACATAATTCTTTGACAGAAAGAGAGTCTCTTATTATATAAGTTATGATTTTGTGTGTACCTTCTCGCACACGGCGCATTGCTCGAGGAAGGGTAGGTTAGCGTGCTCCTTCTTGACCTTCTCCCTTGCTCGCCATCCGATCTTCGCCCACTCCTCGATGAAGTCGCTGCACGCCGAAAATTTAAGTGTTACGCGACGCTTGCTCGCATTATGTTCCATGAAAATGAGCAAATTTTTCTATTTATAGGACCATAAATATAGAATGTATATTTATAGGACTATAATTATTTTGGACTTGTTTATTGTGGGAATATGCACTCAAAAATATTGAATACACCGGCCATTTCACACTCGGTTGGGACCTCTTTGTCCACACCTATTCTACTATCTTTTTCTTAGATAATTAGACGAAAAATCTTTTTACGATATATAACAGATTATTCAGTGGACATAATTTTTTAATCACAGCGCATTAGACAATGGTCAAGTAGTAAAGTCCGGACGTCGATCATCTGTTGCAATAATCGATAAAACTTGACCGGTTATAAATTGAATTTTTTATGATAATTTCAAAAAAGGGATAATGATAAGTAAGCTTCTGCTTTTATGCCGCCGTTCCAAATAATCTCATACTTTTTTGATAATATTTTAAATTAAGCCAAAATATTATGTATAAATATTTTTTTACAAAATTAAATTCGTAAAAATAGATTTTGGTATCTGTATAACTTTTATGTTTAATTTTTTCAAAAACATCTCAAATACATTTGGAGGCTCCAAAGTTTTTATTAGTTAAAAATATTTTGGAGCCTCAAAAAATCTTTTTACAAGTATTTTTTTAAAAATTTAAGTGCAAAAATTGTACAGCATATCAAAAAAAAAATTTGCATTCAATTTTTTTTAATATATGTGTCTGTGTGTGTGTGTATTTTTGACTAATTTGATAAGTCTTTCAAAAAAAATAGAAAATTTATTCGAGAAGGTTTTACAAAACAAAAAATTTTCACAAAACCCCAACAAAAAGCTAGAATGTAGCAACATGGTATATGAGCATTTAATTTCAGCATTGAGATAAGCTTACCTGTTAGTGGAGCCGTCTTCGCTCATCAACATAAGTGCTTTGATCCCGCCGCACCGGCTGTGCCCGATCACAACAATGTTTTCGACCTATATCAATTGTATTTACTCAATGGTCAATTTGTTTAGAAACAATGACTTTCTTTATCCGAGATCCAACTCTACTTATGGTCCCGACACCTACTCGGAGTCTCACGTCATATGTATGGAGACATATGTGCACCTTATCATCAAACATACGTCCTTTAAATTAACGGTATAAAAATTCAAATGTAGATAAAAAAAATTATTAACTTTCTAATCGTCGGATAGAAACCACGCCACCCACTTTATGGTCAATTAAAATGATTTCTTTTAATTTTTATACTATACCTTTCATATGTTATGTTGCAGATCTTAGACCAAAAACAATTTTTTTAAAAAAAAATATAACCATAAAATAATAAAATGTGATAATATTTTAATTTAAGAAATTAATTTATACAATTTTTGTTGCAGTATATCTTATCTCGAAATCGGTGGTGGTAAGAGCTGACCTCCTTCAGGTGTACGACCGCGTACTCGATTGCTGCCCCAGCCTCAGCGTACTTTGTCTGCAGCAACAAACCATAAATCATTACCTTGACGAAACAAAATGAAAATTGCTAGTCCCTCCGCACTTCTAAAATTCAATTTAATTTATATATTTAATTTTATTTAAAAATAAATTTTTGGATAAAATTTATAATTGTTAAATTAAAATATTTTAATATTTTAAAATAAATATTTTTGCACTCCATGATTCAACTGATTTAAAGTGGATAGCAAAAGTAATTTTAAAATCTTTTATAAATATTAAAATCTAAAAATATATATTTAAAATATTTTTTAATAAAATTTTAATATAAAAATTATATATTTTATTTATATTGGATATTTTTTTAAAAAGTTTTTCTAAAGGTTTTCTTTTAATTTTTGTCAAATACCTAATAGAATTTGGTATATTTGGTTTTCTTGCGTGCAGCGATCTTTAAATCATTACCTTGAAAAAAAAACAACTATATCTAGTTCGAAAAATGCCTGGAACACGAAATTTATCATTGCTTATAATATGGGAATGATTACATATGATAAGTTCCTATTTTGTACCATATTTTTAATAAATTTTTATTTTTCTAATAATTATATAATTGGTCTAAAAATATATAAATGTAAATGTATTTTAAAAAAAAAGAAAATTTTATAAGTTTCGTATTCAAATTTGTTTTTTTTCGAAAATACATCTTTGATACTTAAAGCCTTCATTGGCTAAAAAATATTATAGTATAAAAATATCTATCTATTTAGGAGTATTTGTTGAAAATTTTAAATAGAAAATTATAAAGTACATCAATATATATATATATATATTTATATATTTTTTAAAGAATTTATTTGTTAAAATTTGTAAAAAATAATTTTTTCGAGAAAACCCCTAAAGATGTTGACTATTCTAAGGTATAACGCTACGTCTGAGAACATGTTGTCTCTGATTTGCATGAGAATAGACAAAGGTGATTGTAGGTGGCTTATAACCTAAATCCATGTTAGGACCGATAACAAGGTCTAGGTTTCCATCCACGGAATGCTACTTAAGGGGACCGCTCAACCCCAATTAGTATCGGGATGGAGGCGAAATGCTCCGTTACAGAACCCTACAACCCTAATTTGTATCGGGATAGGGGTGGCTCTGTCTAATTATCGTGTTACAGCTAACCTTGTCGTAAGGTGGGATCATGTTGGCGATATTGCGGACGGTGAAGGCCTCACCAGGCTGGAAGTTGCATACCACCGATGGGCAAACCCGAGAGTCCGCACATGCAAACACCAGGAACTGCAAAGACGGACAATAATTAATTAAATAAATTTTATTAAAAATGCAAATAAATCTGCCTATATGGTTATCTTCAAGAAGGTCAAGTAATTTTACGAGGTAGATACAGTGGAAGCCTACTTGAAGAGGTCGCACCTAAATTCATAACTTTTTATTTTTCTATTATTACAGGAAAAAAAACCAAAAACAAGAGAAATTCGTTTACCTTGGGGCTCTGGACTTCTTTCAGAGAACTTCAAACACATCAGGCTTCTTCCTGAGGAAAAATAAAATAAAGTTAGAAAAACAATTAATTGTTTTTGTAATTTATAAGAGAAAATTATGCTTGTAAACTGTCTATTTTGTACGATCGCACATAAATTTTTGGATAGCGTTCAAAACGGTTCCACCGCCAGATCTTCGCATTCGATTCATGTGCTCAAAAGAACACTCATATATCGAAAGAAAATTATATACTCATCATGATATTTGGAACTTCCACAGACATAACCGTTAGTCTGCATACTATGGAGTTAAAATTTTACGGATGCCAAAATTCGAACCCGCGAACGGTCGCAAGAGCAGGCTCTTGCCTGTGAGGGGCAAAATAACTGAAATTGTAAGTAAATGTAGAACTATTAAAATACAGGGATATTTTGGTCTTTACGGTACTTTTGTGGTTTACATGTTCAATCAATCCGTTAAACAAAGGAAACGGTAGATTTTCATGTACTCGTTAAACAAAGGAAATACCCCTCGTAGACAAAAAAAAGCCGGATATGTATTGTGAGGGTAATACAGTCATTAAAGAAGCGACTTACTCGTAGATCTCCTTCTTGAAGTGCTCGAAGCCGGTCTTCATCTTGTCCATGGCGGTCTCCGTTTCCTGCAAAATTCATCCAAAATTTGTCAATTTATTCAAATAATAAGTTTGAATATTCATAGGATTATTAGCGTTATAACCAAAAATAAATAAAAATATCGTGATTAATATATAAAACAAGTGATAATTAGAGGATGGAATTAAGGACAGATTGGTGTTGCAGCAAACCTTTCGTAGATTGTTCTTCTTCTCCTTAAGCTCTCAACGAGGTGCTCTAATGGCGTCTTCTTCTGAAAAGGAAGATGGCGACGGGAATGAAGAATAACCGCAAGTGTTATACCGCTCGCTTATATAGAAGTTCTCTGAGATAGAGAAGCGGCTTTTAGGTGTTCCGGTGGTGCATGATAAGAAAGTGAACAACTGATTATGATTGGCCGGTTGGTGTTGCGCAACGCAGACTCCGCCTGAAGTAGAAAGTGAGGGGGGTGCGGGCGTGCATAGTGACGTGTCGTCCGACCCTTCGTAACTAGTTTAGTAAACTTTGCATTACTAGGACACTATTAATAAGAATGGAATGTAGAGAACCGAACTAGCTTGACCTCTGATTAATGGCTTAATGCACTCAAAATCATTACTCAAGATCTTTAAAAAAAAAAAAAAAAACACTACAACCAATATCTCCCATTGGTTTTCGGAATCCCAGAATTGTCTATGGCTCAACCAGGAAATCCGACGCGCCGATTGAATTATCCGATTTTATACGAATCACGAGAAATTATATAAAATTTTATCGATTTATTTGATCTAATTTTGAGCATTTTTAAGAAAAAAATTGAACTACAAAGTTATAGATTTTGATGTGATCTACAACTTTGTAGTTGAACATTTTTCGAAAAAATATCAAATATAATGTCAAAATGATGGTATAAAAATTAGATCATCATTTTGACATTATATTTGATATTTTTTCAAAAAATGTTCAACTACAAAATTATAAATCACATCAAAATCTATAACTTTGTAGTTCAAACTTTTTCTTAAAAATACTCCAAATTAGATCAAATAAATCGATAAAAATTATAAATAATATCTCGAAAACCGAACGATCCAGATCATCCGATCTATGCCGTCGATTTTCTGCTTCCTGCGAAAGCAGAAAGAGGCGAGCCGAGCCCAAAAAAACGACTTCTGAAATAACTTTTGACTCGCAAGTCAACACACGGACTACAATAATTGTAGAAATAAGTTGGAACAATGTTTAGAAGACAAACATTAGAAACCATCCCTAACTATGTCATCAAAATACTGAAATATATATCCTATATAATCTAATGCACGGCATATAATTCTGATTATATCAGAACTTCTAATAATTTTGATAAATAGTAATGCTCATATCCATATCCAAACGGTTTAAGTTGTCAATTTATGAAAGAAACTTGTCCCAATATATAAAATAAAAAAAAATTTGTGTGCTGTTATGTCAGTAAAAAGTATGGGCTGATAATTTGTAAGATAACAACTCCAGTAGGGGCTGAGATATAGTTATTCCTAAAAGCAAATCCTTATATGCAAAATGTTCATTGTATTTTAATTATCCTTTTTGATGGTAATAATGTTTAAGAATAGAAGCTGGCAGGGGCGGCCCTTTACGTTACGAAAGTTCGGAATGTGCAGTCTTTTTGTGTACTTGCATTTCTGGTCTTTTTGGCAGCTGAAAGCTTGAAAGAATACATTATTGGCAGCTCAAAGCTTGAAAGAATACATTATTCTTTATTTTTCGGAATAATTGTACATCAGCAATTAATTTTTAAACATTTAAAAAATCAGTTATTCATTTTCAATTTTTTACATATTAGTCCCTCTTTCGGAGTTCATATTAGAGATATTTTAATTACTATATAACTTTTTTTGAAAAAGTTTTGGATAAAAAAATTTGATGTAACTTACAACTTTTATATTTAATTTTTTTTTCAGAAAAATATTTTTAAATAGTTATTTTGATATTCCAAAATCTAATCAGTCAACGAGTTTAGGAATCCTCAGAATATCTATTTATGAAATATTTTTAAAAACAATTTGACAATTAAAAATAATGAATATAGGTGTACAACTTGTTTTATTCAAAAATTTTTCTAAAATATTTCTAAATAGGTGTTTCGATGCACAAAAATAACAGATTTGAAATGAAAAGTCTATTTGCAAATATTTAAACAGGACATGGACTCAATATGCAACTCTCTTATTTTTCAGGTCTAGCAAGTACAAAATGTCACTTCTCTCATAACTGTTTTTATTTATTACTACTTTTTGTACCGTGTGATGTACGGATTCTAATTATATATATATAAATAATGATATTAAACAATTATACTCTTATATTTCTTACATTGTTAATTTTAGATAGATTGATGTTATTTTTATTAAAATAAATTATATTTTATTTACTATAGGTTAGTAAGGCAAGACGGAAATGCCATATAGGATAAATACAAATTATTTAAGAAAATTATTATTACATAATATATGACGTATTTATTTTTATTTAATATATCGATATTTATATTATCATTATAAATTAATATTTATTTAACTTATTATATTGTAATTAGTTTTAGTTTAAACTTTTCATATTTTTCAAATTAGTTACATAAATTTTAAATTTTTATCAATTAATGCAAATACTAAATAACCTTTTTAGAAAAAAAAAATATCACATAACATACCAAAAAATATTTTAAATATCACTCAATATTTTAAATACCCCACGGCGCGATTGCTTTGATTATATATATATAAAACCATCAGAAGGAATGAAATCTCGAAGGGCACCTTAAAGACCAAAAAGACAAAAGAGAATATAAAATGATCTTGAGAAATTATGAGATGAGTTGAGCTCTAGAAGGGCACCAAAAAAACTAAAAATATGGGGTAATGCGCCAAATATATCGAAATTATAAAATATACCACTTAATACAAAATAGTGTATTTATTGTCCATTTAACTGTGAAATAGTTATGCTTCTAACAGAATACGATAAGAATGAGTGCTCAGTCCTACCCATAGGGACGCGGCTCCACTGCTTTTCAGCCGAAGCAGGAAGTAGGAAACGGACGGTCGAGATCGGCTGATCCGAAAAATACAGATTTCGAGATTTCGTATAAAATTTTCGTCGACTTATTTGATCTATGTTTAAATATTTTTTGAAAAAATTTTGAACTACAAAGTTATAAATTTTGATGAGATCTACAACTTTGTAGTTGAAGATTTTTCGAAAAAATGCCAAAAAATATACCGAAATGATGATAAAAAACTTAGATAATCATTTTAATATATTTTTTGGCATTTTTTCGAAAAATCTTCAACTACAAAGTTGTAGATCTCATCAAAATTTATAACTCTGTAGTTCAAAGTTTTTTCAAAAAATACTTAAACATAGATCAAATAAGTCGCCGAAAGTTTTACACAAAATCTCAAAATTCGTATTTTTTCGGATCGGTCGATCTCGTCCGTCCGTTTTCCTACTCGCTGCTTCAGCCGAAGCAGGGGAGCCGCTTCCTACCCATAGCGATAATTAGTGCCCCTCACCACCACAAAACCTTCTAGAAACCCACTCTCATCACACGTGTCAACATCCCAAATCCCTCCAAAGCGAAAGCAATCCTATCCTACTCTCCATTTCAATCTCTCCGTATCCTCCCTCCTCTCCACCCTCCCTTTATCAATCCCCCTACTCTCTTGAACTCATTTCTATTGACCACAGACTCAGAAATCAAACGAGGAGAAATTGTACCTTTTTCGATGCAGAAGGAGCTCGCAGCGTCGCCAAGCTTTCGCGAAGAATCATCTGATGCCCTCCTCGACTCGCCGCAGAGGATCTCCGCAGCAGGTTCAGTCGTAGATGCTAAGACTCTGCAGGACGACGAAGAAGGCGAGTCGTCGGAGTTCGAATTCACGTTCGCTGTGAGAGATCCCGATGCTGGAGCCGCGATCAACGCCGACGAGATCTTCTCCGGCGGTCGGATCCGCCCCCTTTATCCTCTGTTCAATCGCGACCTCCTTCTCGCGGGAGATGACGGCGGGGATGCGGCAGAGGAGATGAGGGACCGGCTGCCTCTGCGGCAGCTGTTGATGAAGGAGAGGGAGGCGGCCGCGGCGGCGCTGATGAGATCGGAATCGGCTTCGAGCTCGTCGGAGGCAGCCGATCTCGACGGAATCCCGCCGGAGAGTTACTGTGTTTGGGCTCCGCCGACTGATCGGAGCTGCCGGAAAAGTAGATCGACGGGGTCCTCGCTTCGTTGGCGCCTCCGCGACCTCGTCATCGGACGCAGCCACAGCGACGGCAAAGACAAGTTCATCTTTCTCGCCTCTGATAACAAGAAAACTGCAAAATCGAAGCGGAGCGACGCTGACTCTAGCGACGGTGGAGATAAGAAGGTTGCGCCGGCGAAGGAGTTGAAAAACAGCTCGTCGAAGGAGAAAACGGAGGGTAAGAAGGAGATTGATATGGTCACTGCTCACAAATTGTTTTATAGTGGCGACGCCGTCGGCGGCGGCGGCATCGGAAAGGACAGCCTGCGGCCGTACTTGCCGTACAGACCAGAGTTAGTTAGTTTCTTGGCCAATGTGAAGGGGCTTAAGAGATCACACAATCCTTTTTAGGAAACTTTTGTGTGAAATTCAATTTTTGTTTTCCCGTTAAGATAAAATATTTTTTAATTAGATATTATTAGAATCGAAGTCTTAATCTATCATTAATAAAAATAAATTATGATTCGTATCGTGCTAGCGAATTGGGTAGGAAATTTAGCTTTACTCCTTTAGGAGTGCCTTTTTTTTTTCTTTTATTTATCTAATTTTATTACTAGAAAAATAATAATAAACATATAAACTAAGTATCTGATTAAATAATAATAATAAATTATTATTATTATGTAGACAAATTACCATGTTGGAGTCATCAGATAAACTTTATCTTTTTTTTTTAAGATAACAAACAGAAATTTTTTAATTTACGGAAAACTTACCACATATGAAAATGGTCATTATCATATATAATAGATAAAATCACGGATGCTCTATACTGTATTTCCGCTAGAATTTACGGTTCCTGATTCACATTATCCCTTGACAGCATACCAACTTTACACATAGAGATAATTTTCTTTTTTACTTTCCTGCATACGCAAGCGGAAAATTATGCACACAATATGAATAGCACCGACTCCAATAGAGACCATATGCGTGAAAGCACACATAATGTATGGGGAGAGTTGCCGAACGCGGCTAGCTCAACTGGATGGCAGGCGCCTCAGAAAGTGTCACCATCCAGGTTCGAATCCGCGTGGAGAGAAATCTCTCGCATGATTTTTAAAATTTTTTTTGTACCCCATGGCATGAGCTCTCATTCATGGAAGGTATGTACTCGGATTTCAGAGCGTCGGTTGGGACTGAACATAGAAGTTTTTCGCGAGTTTGAGATTCCTATATGAGCGTGCGCTCGTATTACGGATTTCACCACAATAATTTCAAAAAAAAAAAGCATGGGGAGAATTTTCCATCCTTCTCTTAGATCAATAGATGTGATATAAGATGTCTAGTGAGAGAAGGTGGAGTGGTTGACTTTTAGATTTAATTTTCTGTAAATTATTGATTTTTTTTTTTGTTTTTGTGTTTGGTTTGGTGAGGATAATTTTCACCTTTGATGTTGTTGTACATAGTATATTATGTAACAATGGATGCTTTGAATGAAGACTTTGAGAATGTTTTCCTCTGGATATTTGAAATTTTGAGAAAAAATATATAAAATGATTTTGGGAACGTAATTATGGAAAAATTATTATTCAGCCTTCCCTTTCAAATCTTTTTCAATTCAATCTTCGATAAAAAAAAATTATCCAAATCAACCCCTCGATCGACAACTTGAATATTCCTAGCGATTGCTAGCATTGTGTTATTAGTACTATATCATAATGTTGCTAGCATCATAATATTGAACATGAATATTACAAACGAGTTATATTAGTTTCATTAATAATGTACTGTAGTATTATGTATAAAGTCTAAGTAATGTTACCAAATCAAAATTTATACTTGTGGAGTAGAATTAGTATTATAGATTATTAACGTGTCGTAGAGCGGTTGACTTGAAAAGGTCCATTAAAATTCAAAATTATTGGCTTGTTAAAAATTAAAATCCGTTAAAATTTAACATACATAATATATAAAATATATTTATGCATATTTTATTTTATTAGTGCATGATAGATGCAGATAAGGTTGACTTATTCTTTTGATAATTTTTTAGAGAGAAATTTTATTGGCTTTCTTTTGTATATTATTATTTGTTGCTATTCTCAAGTTTGACTTTTAGCTACACTAGTGTGTTTAATATCCCTAAAAATTTCGACCAAACAAAAAAATAATCCAATAAAAAAATAAAATAGAACAAAAAATATTTGGCTGCTAGTGAAGTCGTTCTTTTACCATTCCATATATATATATATATATATATATATATATATATATATATACACTTGAGATCAGATCATTTTAAAATGATATTTAAATATAATTGTGGCATTTCATTTCTATGCACCCCATAAATTTAAATTGTATTTTTACACCCCATAATTTGATGACGTTTTTATACCATTTTAATTAAAAAATGCACATTTATACCCCTTTATTTTGTGAAATATAAAATTAGTCTTTGTTCTGTTTTCTATTTCATCATTTAAGGTCACGTATTCAAATGTCATTTCAAATTGGAGAACATATTTTTACAATTTCAATTTGTGGGAGAAAAACACAAATGCCTCAATATAAGTTTGAATTAATTGAACTTGGGTTGGTTAGTGAGAAATTCTAAATATATATCCTCACCTATTTCATATAAAAGGTATGATAAATAAAAAAAGGGATTATCCAAAAAAAAAGACTCATATTTAGTAAAATTTGACATCACAAATAAAACTAAGTTAGCTTATCTAAATACTATTTAGCTCACTTAGAAAACAAAAAACTCATACTAAATACTAACCGTCAGGAATACTAACTAGTATTTTTTAACAATTTGTTTTATAACCAGCATTGCTTCGGCAAAATTGGAAAGATACTAGTTGATATATTCGACGGAAAAAATTACTCACCCCTAATAAATCACATACAACTAATCGTCACAATCTACCACACATTCATCTCATAATCTGCACATTTATCTCATGATCTACACAAATTATTAAAATTATAATTATATTTATTATAATATATAATTCTGATATTATCATATATATTATGTGATCGGAAAAGCTGCATGGTTGAAAGTTCCTACGTAGTTCTCTGAGACAGATTTTGAACTTGTCAAGCTTCTGGAATCTAGGACAATTATTAGGCTTTTTAAATAAATCTTTTTAAACCAACCAGGGTTTGGCCCACTTAATTAATAAAATTGGGTGTTGGAGAAAATCAAAGTATATCCCTTATAAATAATAGATCAGAAGTTCGATTTCTAACACCTGATTGAGAGGGTCTACTGTTTACCATTCAGTACTATATAAGTTAAAAATCAAATTAGACGATTAAGATAAAAAATAATAATAATTCTTTTTAAAATGTCAAAAGTAGGTTTTTCGAATAGTTTCATGTGGTTCCTACTCTGGTACAATCCCACCTAATAAATCACTATTTTTTTCTAATAATTATCAAATTAAGTTAAAATACATATATAAATATGTTGTAAAATCTTCAATAAAAAAAATAGAATTTTGATTTGCTTTACTTTTCTATTGATGGTTTTTTAAAAAATATCTCTAGTTTAAAGACTCTGGTATATTTACTAATTATAAAAATAGAATGATTTTAAATAAAAAAAGAGAATCTACTATAGGAATTCTTCAAATTGTTTATTACTAAAGAGTCAAAGATCACTACGTCATATCTCATATATATATATATATATATATATATATATATGAGAAATTTCAAAATATAACTTGCTAATTATTAATTAAATTAATATCAAAATTTACTAAAAAGCATTATTTTAAAATTAAATTGACAACATTTTCGTTCAGACTAGTGAAAAACCCCGCGGAAAGATAGTAATTTATGCTAAGATAATATTTTTGAGAGGCGCATATAAAAGAAATAATGTAAACTTTTTAGACAATAATAAAGCTTGATAAATGACCTACATAAAGAATTAATATTTAATCATATCTTGTAAAACTCTACAAATAAGATGAAATTAAAAAAAAAAAAGAATATATAGGTATATATTACATTTTATGAACTTTGGTTTTATATAGCAATGATCAAACATTAAATTACATTGACGTCTAATTGATCAAAGACAACAAAAATATAAAAATATAATAGATATACATCATCTTTTGAGAAAATATAATTAATTCGTTGAAATAAACTATTGTCATCCGCAAAAAATTAATGAATCGATCACATAAGTAAATGTAATTAAAACTTTAATCTCCAAACTAAAGTAAAATAAAATGATAAAAATAAATAAATAAATAAATACAACTTCAACCTGAAAACTATAAGTAACCAAAAATAACAAACTGTTCGACACATGCAAGTAGACACACTGCTTAATGTTAATATAGCTTCATCTGTGATGGACTTTACACAATTAAAGTTTAAGAAATGTGGGCTTCTCTTTATTAATATATGCACACATCTTACATGGAAATCAAGTTGATGGTAAATATACCAAATGTAATTTTAGATACATATAATGATAGATTAAATACGTTTATAGTCGTCTGCAACACAAATCTAGGCCATACATGCACAAATCTAGGCCACTCATCTTAGCATTCTCACCTCTCTTTAACTTTCTAGTCTATTCATGCCCTCTTTCTGAATGTAAAATTGATATTAGGCTTATACTAATCCTACATATTCGGCAAGATCTGCAACAAAGAAGCCGAAACTCTCAGATTGGAGAAATAATAGCGGCTTTTCTTACTGTGTGACAAATGCATCTAACTAATATGATCGTGAAGATGTTATAAGAATATTAATAAGAAGGTTGCAAACTTTGAAATTACGGATCGGTTTGAGTTATACACAAAATAATGGACGCCTTAATTAACAAACTGTTCTTATTGGCATGTTGTGCATCCGATGAACAACTCGCAGGAAATCGTCGAGAAGTCAATGCGTTTGCATGTTAACGTAAGCTCTTGCTACATATTGTTCAAAATACTTCATCCTTAATGCCTTTATTCTAGGAAGCCTATGATTCATGATACCTTCGTTTCGTTCTTCTCTATGTTCTCTAGCAATCTTAGCATGAATCATCCTAAAAGAAGACACATAGCATATGACAATCTAACATAGCTTATGTAAGAGGAATATGCTTCCGTAGAAACATATACCCTCACTATTGGGAGAGACAAATAAAATATACAAAATAAAAGGCACATTAAGTACCCACTTAAAAGAAACCCAAATAAATTTACTTTTTTCCTTGAGCACGCACTTTTTCGAACGTCCAACTGCTCTTAACGTGCATATGTATCGCATAACCTACGCTTTTACATATTACTTTTCATTTTTAACATAAATAGGTTTTTGCTACCCTAGAAGGAGTTCCTTTTTTTGAAACAAATTCAAATTGCTTGAATTCGAACCTATGACATAAACCTCATTAAAAGGCAGTATGACACCTAACTTTTTCTAGCAACCCAGGCCGAACACGTGGCCATCCCTCTTGAAAAGAGGTGAGCTCAAGTTGCTAATAGCTAGGAGCCTACTATATTTAAACTTCTATTCAGGATTCCACCATTAATATGTGATTTTAACCATAGCTAGCATCCACATATTAGTGGGCTTTATGATATATTTATGGGCCTTTTGGATCCAATTAATTAGGATCATTACATTCCATCTCCCTTAAGAGCCGGCGTCTCGACGGCTGTAATCCAATGGCGGCTACTCTTAAGGCCCGGCTTCACGTCACTTAGCGACTGCTCTGGGGGCCCGGCTTCACACCACTTGGCGGCCACTCTGGACGGCTTTGGCTGTGCGCTAAGTCTAGCCACGGACGAACACTGCCTAGCCCCGGACGAACACTGCAATTCTGACGTCATCTTTATCTCCCAGTTTCTCTCCTGGCTACCTCCACCCAGTTCCTCTCCTGACACCTCCGCTTAGTTCCTCTCCTAGATAACATCCTTCGGTTCACCGGCACGTCCGAGAATCGACTGCTCTGATACCATTTGTCATGAACCTCATTCCAAGACAGCATGACACCTAGCTTTTCCTAGCAACCCAGGCCGAACACGTGGCCATCCCTCTTGAAAAGAGGTGAGCTCAAGTTGCTAGTAGTTAGGAGCTTACTATATTTAAACTTCTATTTCATCATTCCACCCTTAATATGGAACTTTAACCATAGCTAGCATCCACATATTAGTGGGCTTTATGATATCTTTATGGACCTTTTGGATCCAATTAATTAGGATCATTACAACCTACTATAGCTACACTTACGTCACTGTAATCGTAATACTTGAGTTGTTGCCCAATTCTTTGACCTACTTTTATACTAGAAGATTCACCAGAGATGGGATCTTCAAATTTGATAGTACCACGAAATGCATATAAGTGTCCAGGCCGAAAAAGCATGAAAATAATTTCTGAAAAATATCCAAATAATATAATCATGGATGCAGTGTACTCATATGAAGAATCTCACAATACCTTTTCTGATTCTTAATGTTGAATTGACGTTAACATGAACTCTATTTCAAGCTCTCCACATGAATATGTAGTACAAATTTCATTCCCGCACATACATCGTTAGTAGAAGAAAACATCTTATTTAATTTATAAAGAACATCATAATGATAGTAATGTTAGCTCAGAAAGCACCATAATAGCTTAATAGTTAATACGATTAAACGTGCCTTATTTAAGCATTCAAAACACCGTCCAAATTCTTTTTTCTTTTTTTTTTGTGAAAAACTCCTGCGGAAACCAAAAAATTCAAATACAACCGGTTGAAGTCTTAAATATAAAAAAACAAACTAAGTACCACTTGTAGGCACATCTCAATAACATATTAAAGCTGTTATTCATGTTGTCACACGAAGCCAATGCTTTACTTTCGGTAAAAAAGGAGAAAAATGGCTTACACAAATAAGAAAGAAAACATTAATAACAAAGAAGTACCTGCAATTGGAGGAGGAAGCTTTAAGGAAATTATGTCTTTCTCTGTTAAGGTATAGAAAATCTTGCTCAGAGAATTATCTGTCAAGTAAAACTTGACCTAACTAACAAATAGCAATGGATGAAAAGAATAAAACTAAGCAAATAAAACCATGATGAAGTAAACTTTGTGGAGAAATAGTAGGTATTGTTATTTTACAGCTGCGCGGAGCTCTTCAAATGGAGTAATTCATCAGTGGTAAGTGCGCTCTGGGAGGAAATTGGAGAATTTATGTAAAACGGAGACTGAGATGTGATATCTGAGATCAGGACAAAAGAGATCTACATTCCATACTCAGAGATGTGATAAAACAAATATTACACATCCACCTCTATGCCATAGTACTGTACGCAATAAAAAAGTACCGTGCAGCATGGCTACCAGGGGCGCGGCTCCCCTGATTCGGCCGAATCAGGGTGTAAGAAATGGTCGGCCGAGATCGGCCGATCCATAAAAATACGGATATCGAGATTTCGTATAAAACTTTCGTCGACTTATTTGACCTATTTTTAAGCATTTTTGAAAAAAACTTTAAACTACAAAATTATAGATTTTGATGAGATTTACAACTTTGTAGTTGAGATTTACAAAAATTTACAAAATTATATATTTTAGCATTTTTTCGAAAAAGTTTCAACTACAAAGTTGTAAATCTCATCAAAATCTATAAATTTATAGTTCAAATTGTTTTTCAAAAATATTTAAAAATAGGTCAAATAAGTCGACGAAAATTTTATACGAAATTTCGAGTTCCGTATTTTTACGGATCGGCCGATCTCGGCCGTCCGTTTTCCTGCACCCTGATGCCTCAGCATCAGGGGAGCCGCGCCCGGCTACCAGGATCTTAGTTTTTTTTTTTTTTGTCGTTCTTTTTTTGTTGGAAAAGATGAAGATTGTAGAAGAGAGAGAGAGAGGGAATAACATGTAGAAATTTGGAAGCAGAAGAAAATGTACTGTGCGCTAGGGAGTGCACGGGATGAATGAATGATGACAGGAGCGTGGGAAGGAAGGTACAGACGATCAAATTGCGTGGCTATTTTTGGGATGAAATACTAATTGACCTGTTAAAGGAACATGAAAAAAAATGGAGAACAGAGAATTGAACCAAGAAAAAGAAAATTAAAAGATGAGAGAAGGGGAAGAGGTGCCACGTGGAGTTGTCCATAGAGCTGGAAAACTCACGTTTAGTATAGGGTAAGATTTCTTTTAAAAACTAGTTGTGAATCAATGTGATGTACGGTTGTTAGTCACCAATATAAAATAATAATATTAAAAATTTCTTATATTTTAATATTATAAATCAATAATTAATAATATTTTTTTATAAATATTATATTATATTTATAATATTATTAGAGCAAAATAATTAATATATAATATATATAAAATAAAAAAATTATTTGAGTGACATGAAATGGTTCAGTTACATATATATATAATTTATTTTAGAATATGGATAAACTTGTTTTAAATTATTATAAAATATACACTATTATTATTTTTATATTAATAGTTATATATGTGTATAGATAAATTTTTATAAAGAAATTGTCATTTAATAAAATTTTTATATTTTATTTTAATCTATTTTAGATATTTATATTTTTCAAATTAAATTAAATAATTTTAAACTCTTTTCAAATAAAGCAGATGTCATATAACTTTTTAAAAAAAAGAATAAATATGACATGACACTTATTAAGATGCCATATGCTGGAGCACGTTTACCAGCCAATTCATTATATAAAATATATAAATATGTATAACCACAATCAAATACTATAGGATACAAATCTATCCATGAATACATCTATAAATAATATATACAATAAGATTTTAATAACAACTATAATATATTGCATTCAAACATCATCATAATAACTATCTTAAAATAATACATTACATAATTTTATATAAAATTAAAATTAAATTAATATACTAAATACATACTGACAAGAAAAACATAACTTAATAGATATTAATATAGAGACAAAGAATAACAAAAATTATAACAAAATTAATGAGAACTCATACTAGAAGAAGCTCAAATTCGTCTTATATATTGTATATAATTATATATAGATTATTAAGAATTTGATACTGACTTTTAAAATTCTCCATTACATAACAAAAGTTACGACTTTGATCACCAATTTGAATATATTGTATATAATTATATATAGATTATTAAAAATTTGTAATGACCTTTCAAATATTCTTCTAAATTATTATAATTTATCTTTAATATATTAAAATAAAATATTATAAATTATACTTAATTTTTATATTTAATAAAATTATTAATAATATATTACCTATGCATTGAATTCAAACTCTCATTAAATATTTGATTAATTATATATTTATTATACTCTACCGTGACATTATGTCCAACATAAACAAAGGTAAAAAATAAGAACGGCAAAATAATAGGAATAATCTATGAGATTTACATACAAAGTACCAAAAGCATGGACGCCAATAAATTAAAACCGAAACTATATACAAATATAAATTTTCATATAATTAAAAAAAAAAACCTATTATATTATGCCGAAGAATTTAAAAACATAATACTCATTAAAAATACTCACGATTAATATAATAAATAATTATAACTATATTAAAAGTGATACATGTATCAACTAGAAGCGGTAAAGAAGTAGAACAGAACCAATGTGGAACATATTTATGAGTCTATAAGAATGCACACACTGCGTAACTCTTTGAATACCGAGTCTAATATTATCAGCATAAAATAATAAAATTATCATAAATACGAATTAGTGAAATCTGATCGATTTAGTCCTGCTGCACCGGATCAATGTTCGTACATTTAGAAGGGTCTTTAATTTCACCTCTCCCATGCGTCCATTAGGACCGTGAATCAATTTAAACAACACCGGATACATTTTTCCATGGCATCGTGCTAATATTTTAACCTCCATCCCGAGAAATTATTTTCCTGGGCGCCCCAGTCCATTTAGAGGTAAGTTGACTAAAATAGAAAATCTACAATAATAACTTCAGTTGGCAAAAAAGCAAAAATTATACTAAGGCTAACCCACTTAAAGCTTATGATGGTCTGAAGAGATACTAGTCTATAAAAAATTAACAAACTCGAAGAAACTTTTCGATCTGGACAAATTTATACCTAATAATTATATATCGGAAAATAAATCAACATTATCTCATTAGGTTATGATCAGAATACAAAAAAAAAAGTTCACACGACATTAAATATACGAAAAAAACCAGGAAACATTGCAGATAATAGTAACAGAATATCACTGAGACAAGACCCAAGAGAATAGCAATTGATATATAAACGACACATCCAAACGTGAAGAAATTTGTATACAATAATCCCGGATATATTTACAACCAACCATTCGACAACAGAAAAAATAATACACCATATTAACAACAAAAAACCAAACATATTTAACATATATATATATATAATAAAAAAACAACAACAATCAAAAAAATGCTATTATAAAATTTTTATGGAAGAGTATAGAAAATTTATAATCAAAATATATATCCAACAAAAAAAGCTTCAATATATAGATAGATTTATAGACCCGAAAATTATATATAATAAGGTTAAAAAATATTTTAAACATTATCGTAAATCACAGTGTCATAAGAACATTAGAATCTACCCTAAAGAAAGCTAGGACAAATCAGAGAGACCTTAAACAAAGACTAATACAATTCCAACAAAAAAAATGAAATTTATAAAAGTTAATAAACTAGTCAGAAACTACAGTAGTAAATAGAAAAAAAGTATATTAAAAAAAAATACTGTAATTAATAACTAAGGCTGAAACTTCAAGTGGTGAACTTTAAAGGAAGAAGGAATGCAAAATTAAACTATTTTTTCGCAAGATATGCCCACATTTTAAATCTAAGTTTTAACAAAACTCACGAGTTCGGATATCAGCATTGTAACATATAATTTTTCGTATTTTTTGAAAAAATATTCTAAAAAATATGATAGATATGTACATGTATCCGATAACGTATCGTGATGTAATGCACGTCTGGAGACTGTACTCCATGGTCATGGTTCTTGAACTACGGTTATAAAATTATCTCCAGTAAAATAATTTGCTATTTGCTGCGATGGAGGTTTCATCTCGTCGCGTTTAACATTTTATCGTCATGTCAGTTTGATGTATAACACACAAGTATCGAGCACTAAACCATCGCGAAAATTGCGCGTGGAAATAGACAATAGAAATCAATCGCAAAACGAATAAGAATTTAATATATGGTGTGCACAGTAGTCGATATAGACTATAGAAGGTACACCATGTGACCGTCTGTATGCCGGCACAGGTAATACACTGAAAAAGACCAGTAGAATACTACAAGATATCAAAGAAAAGTGTCCCACACGCAGTCAGGGATCTGAGACCATAGAGAAAAGAGGCTTCTCAGAGTTTTAGAGATGCGACGCCACTGCGGAGCGTGCGCTCGTATTACGGATTTAATCACGATAATCTAACAAAAAAAAACCAGATTGCCATGGAAATTTGAATAACAAATATATTGGCCCTTGATAAGCTGCCATTTAGTTTTTTATTTTAAATTATTGTGGAAGAATGTTGTCCTAACTGATTTATTTTTGTACGACCAACGTAATATATAAGCCAGCTTTGTTCTAAAATAAATCCAAATATATTTGTAGAGTTTGTATCTTTTTTTTTATTGTTGCGATGATAGTACACGGAATTACGCTTAAAATCTATTATAAACTGCTTGCAAATTTGGTTCGGACAGGTTTGATTTTATTGGATTAATTTTACGGACATTTGCTACAAGTAGATACTCGGGTGGTATAGTTACACTGCTCCATCGTCGGACTCAAGTCACACAATACGTGGTAACTTAAAACCACTTACAATGAGGAGCCAGTGGTCCCGCACCACGGTGAATGTCCTAGGCTGCAAAGACGGGCGAACACCTTTATGACGTAACATGAACTAATGAAGCAACGGGTAAATACATTTCAACCCGTTCACTTCTTTTTGCTGACGTGGTAGTACTACGCGCTGCCATGTCATCAAACAGATGGATTGATAAAATAGAGGTGTGGGTTAGGGGCTGATATGTATTATCGTATGAAACAAAGAATAAGCATATTTTGGAAACTCCTAATCCAAGTAACTTAAAAACATTTAAGCAAAAAAAGAAAGGAAAGAAAAAAGATCACATCTTTACTCAACCTCTATGAACACTCAAAGCACAACCAAAGATCAATAATAACTCTCCAAAACCATTCATTTTTTGCCTGTGGAATGAATATAGATTAGAACAAAACCATGGCATCCATTGCACAAACTCAGCCTATGATAGTCTACCCAACTTCTGTCACCACCCGGCCATCTTCGGCCCCCGCGGGTTCCTTGGTGCCGGTATTCATAGCCGTCGGAGTTATCGTTGCCCTCGCGGCGATCTCGTGCCTTTTAGGACAACTCTGCTCGCAGAAGTACTTGCGGCCGAGGCGCCGGAAAAACCATGCATTGCATAACAGTGACATGGAAGAGGGGCTGGAAATGGGAATTCCAATGGGAGGGACCAAGGATGCAAACAAAGCCCATGCTTTGAAGTGTTCTGAAACACAAGCAATCAAACTTGAAGCTATTCCAGAAGAAGGTACACAGATTACCCTGGAAGAATGAAGAAGAATAATGGTTACCCCAAATTATTTACCAAAAAATTTATCAATCTAAATAGTTAAAAAAAATCGGAGTATTTTTGAAAAATAATATAAAAATAATATATTTTGATAATATCTATAGTTTTAATATAATTTTTTTTCAAAAAATACTCTAAATAAGTACTTTGGGACTCTAAAAAAAGAACTTGAAACAAATTTTAAAACTTTATTGAAATTCGCTTCAAATCAGTTAAAATTTAGAGTCTTAAAGCACTTATTTTGAAATATTTTGAGAAAAATTATCAATATAGAAATTATAGATATTATCAAAATTTATAATTTTAATGGTAGAAATTTTTCTAAAAATATTTTTTATTTTAACTATACATATTTGTAGATCTTTTAGTGAATCTATTGCTTTGCCTGACATTAGTCAATGAAGAAACTACAAAAAGCTTTGTGCTCCGAGTATGTTTCTTCAAAAAGCTTTGTGTCTCCAAGTATACATATATCTAAAGAAATATCTAAATTAATGACACCCACACTTCAGCTAATAGAGATATCTTTAGAGTTTCCTCCATTGCTCATGAAGAAATTGTTATAGTTTTTTTTTTCTAAATTTTAGGGTTATGTAAATATTTGGGAGCCCTAGGATTCCCCTTGCAATAAACAATGTACTTGTTTGAATAAAACAAATGTCAGTTACAGCAATGCTAAAATCATTTGCAAGTTTGGATCTTATACTTACCTGTTACTAAAGGGCATTTGCGTTTTTATATCATCGATAACTTGAAATTATAAAAATATACTCTATAATTAAAAATTATATTTTTATGATCCTCTAATTGTCAGAAATGATAAAATTATCGTCGTCTTTTAAAAAAAAAAAAAACGATAAGAACATTTTCATAATTTCAGTAATCAACATGAGTATAAAAGCACCATTTTAAATTAGGGAGTACAAAAATATAATTTTGAATTAGAAAATATATAAAAACATAAATATTCCTTTTCTCAGCACTCAGTCTATAGAGAGACTTCTCAACTGGTGAAGTGGGTGACTTATGAACCACCTCTCATGAATTCAAGTTCTATCCGTTAAAATGCCCGATAGAAATTTTTCAGAATTTTCAGAAAAATATTCTGAATGTGGTAGCAGTTATATATGTGTACTCAATAGCGTATTGAAAGATAAATTATATCTGAATTTTACTCCTTGAACTTGGTCTAAGGATGTGGTTAGAACGATGTATCTAGTGAGAATAATTTGATTTTTATTACAGAAAAATTTCACCTGATTATCTAAAAAGCTTAGTAATGTTAGCGACATCAATAAGAAATTCATCCCGCAAAAATGTAGCATACTTTATAAACTCATAAAACACGAGACATTGTTACGACAACAAAAATATTATATGCACATCAACTTCTCATAATAAGGAAAAATAGATATCCATCCCCTCTTATATCAGAGCCGTGCAAATCAGCCCCTAGTCACACTGACATATATAATATAAAGATTTTAAATTAACATTTTATAATATTTTTTTAGCTAATTTGGAACACATTTTGAACTTGTTCGGAAAAATTTTTAAGCTTATTTGAAACATTTTAGTCCAAATAATATGATGCAAGTACTGATAATACTATACTAACTGTATGGAATATTAAATTAGCTGTCTAAAATATTTTTGAATTTTCAATTGGTGGTTTTTCTGAAAAAGCTGAAAATATAGCGGCTGGTTTTAAGATGTTCGATAAGTAGGATTTTTTTTTAAATTATTTTTTGGAAGAATTTGAATTTTGCAAAATCTATACGTTAGATGTATATACTTGTTAATGCAGATTACTTGACTACAAAGCGGTAGAAATCATTATTTTTTTTTATTTTTATTTTTTTTGTAAAGAAAAAGCCAAAGAAAAGTAAGCTAAACAAAGCTCCAGACAAGAGAATTAAAAATCAAATCGAGACTTGGGAATTAAAAATTATTGTTTTTAAAGACATATTCAAAGATTAAATAAATGAAAAGGATATTAATATAATTTAAATTATATTTTTACATCTTTAATGTTAAAATAATATTTTATGTAATAACGAAATTATTTTTTTTAGAAAAAAAGGATATCATTAACTTGACGAGAATTATTTTATCGTTTCACGCAGTAAATAGACCAAAAAAAATATTATTTAAATTAAAAAAAATATATTTTTTATAATTTTAAATGAATAGGAATATAATATAATTATAATTATATTGTTGTTGTGGTAACTTAACTATCAAATGACGTGTTCTAGCAGCTAAGTGTTTTCTGATTATTTTCTATTTACCGACGAATTCTTTAGACTATGATGAATAACGTCATACACTAAAGATTTAGTTAATAATGGCCGAATCCTAACACTAAATAACTGGTCCCTAATAATCTTTTAGAATTATCAAAAAAAAATTAAAAAAAAAATTAAAAAAAAAATAAAAACAATCTTTTAGCAACACTTCGTGGTCGTTCTCTATTTTACTGTGACTGAGCATGCAGTCCTTTATTGCGGTCTTTAGACGCTACGAAATTAGTCGAAAATAATATTTTCAACAACCAATTATATGTATAAACTAGTTGTTTGTCCGTACAGTATATGTATATTAGTTATAATTTTATATAAAATATAATGCTAAAATACTAAATCTCTTTTTTATTTTTTACAACTTTAATCCATTATAAGTAGATATAACATGAAGCGATAATAATACTTTTATATTATTAAGTTTTCTTAAAAATAAATAACATTTATTAACTTTTTGTTAATTAGTCTATAATATATATATATATATATAATCTTTATAAAAATAAATAAAATAATTTTATTAAATTATTATGTTATATTTAATTTTAATATTATATATTTTACATTATCCAAATTAATTGTATGAGTAACCCTTATTTTTTTTAAAATAAGAACTAATGACAATCATACTTAAGGTTAGTTACGACAACACTTGGCACAAGCACAACTATATATATATATATATATATATTAATGACTAAGGATAAGTTAGTTGATGATTGCTTCTAAAAAGACAATAATTAAGTTGATTAGGAAAGTTCCAAGAACTAAATTTCCTTCCTATTTTGGTCTTTCAAGACTATGTTTTAGACTGCGACAGGTCATTTTAAAATTCTTTGTCACTATGGGCGAACTTCAAAGACAAAAGATTAAGTTGCCCTAATATTTCCAACTATATTCTAGACCGTAATTGTTATTATTGAGACTAAGACCAAGGAAGCGCGGACGCCGACATGCATACAGGGACACGACATGGCACGGATATGTGACCCGGTAAATTTAAAAAATATGGGATACGGATGCGGCTCAGATACAACAATAAAAAATATAAATAATTAAAAAAATTGACTTAAATATTTGAATATATTAAAATATAATAATATTAATAATAAAATTCATTTATAGTATGATATTTTACATTCTTAAGATAAATTTTAGAAAAAAGTCTAACTATATTAATAAAATTTTCTATAATATAAATAAAAAACCAACAAAAATTCAAACACGCGTATCGGACACTCCTGTCTGGGATGTCCGACACGCATGTATCGAATTTTTTTTTTTTTGACACTTCTCCGACTTGTCCGATACATGTCTGCGGCGTGTCCGTATCGGACACTGCACGGATACTGTACCGAACGAAATTTTAGAGTGTTCGTACTTCCTAGCTAAGACATAATTATGTTTTAAATACAAATACTTAGTGATAACTCTAATTTTGACACTTAAATTTAGCATACATGGTATTCAAAAGGGTAACGCTTCAGGGGACGCAACTTTTTACGGATTTAAACCGGAACACGCAAAAAATCGACACTCAAATCTAACATACATTATACTCTAAAGGGTAATGCTTCAGGGCGCAACTTTTCACGTATTTGAGCACGACACGCGGTGAGTGCACCGAAGCATTTTCCATACTCTAATTCTATGGTTTATATTTTTTATTTCAAGTGAAAAATTGGATATAAATGTACATTTTCGTAATTTATGGATTGGAAGCCTAAGTGAAGCCAACTTAACATTGTTCGATGCATATCAAGGAACACAAACTTAAAACACCAAGTAAATTTAAATGGCTAAAATGCAATGTTATAAAAGGAATTAACACGCAGCTAATATAGAAATGAAGTATAACAAATATCAAATGGACATAAAGAACAATATATATAGGGTTAAGCATTCGGATCAATTCAAACCAAACGAAACCCGAACTGTATAGAAACAGATCCAATCCCATCTGAATTTACTTCCAACCCGAAGCGACTCGAAGTCAGTTTGGTTCGACCTGATTACTTTGGGACAAGAATTTGAATAACAAATTAGTGACAAGTTCTCTTTTCGGCAGCTAAACGGCTGGGACGAAATTGGCTTCAGCATGATCCCGGATAGAGAGAGAGAGATCACCGGCGGCAAAATGGAGGGGATAAATGCTTGCCGATGCTGGAGGTAGTGCGGTTAATGGATGAAGAGAGAGAACACTACTGCTAGTAGAGAGAGTGAGTGAGAGAGAGAGAGAGAGAGAGAGCTAGAAATGTCCCAATCATCTTCTGACTTAATATCGTATTTCAAAATTCTCAATAGATTTAAAAAATTTGGCCACCACTCAATTATTTGTGCCTTGTGAAATATACCAAAAAGTGACGTAAGATAAAGATATTTACAAATAATTCGTGGAACAAATAAAGCCTCTAATAATTAATACATTACTCTCCCATCAACATATGTATAGAGGTATCGTAGTTTGATAAGAGATAAATGGTTTTAATATATCTTGAAGAGAGAATACTAGATATTTAAGAGGACAGGAAAATCTTAAATAACTAAAGTTTTTAAACTTGAATAAATTAGAAAAATTAGATTGCCATAATAACTAAAAATTATATATTTGATTGTTTTGAGAATTTGAGAATTTATCTTTTAATTTTAATTAGTTAAATAAAATTATAATTAAATTTAAGATGGTAATAAATAAATTAAATTTTCGAAAGAACGATCATCGAATTTAAATAATACTAATTTTGCAGCCTTGCGATGCACAGTTATAAATAATATATAATAATATAAATATAAATAATAATGTTGAAAATTTTATTTTTCTATTTTTTTATATTTTTAAGTTCATACAAATCTTATTTTTATTTAAATATTATACTTTAGTCGTAATATATTATTAGAGTAAGAAAAATATCAAATGTCTTATACAAAATTATTCGAAGGTTGACGTTAAATGGTATACATATATGATTAAAATTTTTTGTACATTATAAAGTTTTATTTTAAAAAATTAATATTACATAATATATAATATATACTATAATTATTTTTATACTAATTTTAGATTATTTTATAAGTTATTATTTTAAAATTAAGTATTTATTTGTAATATTAAATATTTTATATTTTTTAAATAAATTAAATAACTTTATAAATTTCTATCAATTAATACAAAATGCCACATAGTTTATTTAGAATAAGAGTAAATGATATATGGTACATTAAAAAGTATTCAAAATGCCACATGACATAACGATTTTAATCATATAGATTTTTACATATATGTATATAGATTACAACTTAATAAGAGTTAGTAAGCTTATTAGAAACTTTGTCATTAATACTTTTCCTTCGATGATATTTTTTCTAGGGGCTTTTACATATCAGCCATCTATTATAAGTTTTACGTTTTAGTTCCTGAAAATATATTTTTGCGCTGCACGCCGCCACGTCGTGGGATTTCGAATTTTCGCGTTTACAGCGGCTGAAACGTGCGAACCTTAAAATAGGGGGAATGTGTCGCCACGTCACGCGTTTTCGCATTTTCAGGGCTGAAACATACAAATCTTAAAAAAAAGGGGCTGATTTGTAATTATCCTTTTTCAACTGGCTAAAAGGATGGTGCATTCAGATGGCAGAGCTTTTAAAAAGTTGCAGAAGCTGACATATTATTAAGAAAGTTGTTATTCAGTTCCCTCAAATTTATATTCTTATTCTTACTAATTAGCTTTCCAAACTTTCGTTCTTATTGATCAGCCCTTTGTAAAAACGTATCTTATATAAAAGCCCCTCATATATTTTACACAATGTCGATTTTAATCTCATTTTTAGTATTATTTTCAACATATCAAAATAAATATTTAAAAATAGTTTTTTTGGAAAAAATTTTAATCTAAAAATTGTACATCTTTATTTAAAAATTCTCTTATATTATTTACTCAATATCTATTATTGAATAAAATATGTTCGAAGCGCCGGATGTCTACAAAAAAGGATATTAATTTATAAAATCAACTTTACTAATATGGTTGAGTATGTTTTGGGACAGTACGGCCATGGTGAAGCCAAAGAACATGAGTCTTTCTTCCAAGAAAAATACTACTGAACACAAAAATCATCACGGTAACACATAAAAAATACGTTTTTTCGAACATAAAACACATTTAATTTATATAGCACGGACACTTCAAAAATATCGACGTGTCCGTGTCATACACGACACTCCTCGGACACGCCATGTGGCATGTCCGAAAAAAAATTAAAAAAGAAAAATCGGACATGCGTGTCGGACACTTCTTTCGGCGTGTCCGACACGCGTGTAAGTATTTATATAATTTTTTTAAGAATTATTTTTTATTTATTTTTTTATAGAAGAGTTAAGTATTATTTGTAGTAGTGATAAGTAATATAATATAATTATACATTTAGATATTATATTATTTTTAGTTTTAGTTGATATAATTAGACTTTTAGTGTTTAGATTTATTTCAAGAATGTGAAATTATATTATATATAGATTTATTATCGAATGTCATTATATTCACTAATATTTAAATATTCCGTATAAATTATATTTTAATTATTTAAATTTTTTATTGCCGTATCCGAACCGTACCCGTGTCCTTTTTTTTAAAATTACCGTATCGCCGTGTCGTGCCGTATCTTGTCTCCGTACACGTGTCCGTGCCCGTGCTACCTAGCATTTAATGCATGTAAAAAGATATTTTCATGTTGTTTTATGATGTTTATCATATTTGGCTTCGTGCCGCCAAGCATGATCTTTCTTCCAATAAGCGGTGGCACCATTCTTCTAGAAGATAAGAGTGGGTCCTCTGAATAACCTCGTCATGTGGGTGGCTAAAAATCACGCATGTATCGAAATTTTGTTTCGTACAACATTCATATACTATCCGATAATGTTATGTCGTAGATACACCATGGTCCCATATAGTAAAGACATATTTCTTTTATTAGGACTGGTTGGGTTCTTTTGCGGGAGTAAAGACAAAAATTAAAGCATTTCTCAACCAATTGCGGGAGTAAAGACAAAAATTAACAAAAAAGTCATTTATCAGGGGCCCCTGACGGCCCTGATGTAATCGGCGCCGTCTGCGGGCCCTCGAAGTGTTCTATACACATCCTGAGAGATCTCGAACGGTCCCGATTGCATCAGAACCGTCAGAGGCCCCTGATGAACAACAGCCCTCAAAATTAATTGTGATCTACCTCTTATAAATAATAAGTCGATATTTGATTTCCAATAAAAACTGATTGGGATGAAGTATTATTCGGTTCAATTTCGATAAAGATATAGGATAGAAATCAAACTCGTCGGTTATTTTGCCCACCAAAAGTGTTCGGCGTAATATTCCAAAGTAAAAAGTTTAAATAGTTTTGAAAATAATTTTGAAATAAATTTTTTGGTTATATTTTGAAACAATTTTTTAAAAGTGTAAACAACAAAATTATAGAAAATTTTATGCTTATACATATGAAATGCTTTAAGAGACTTGATATATAATTCAAATTTAGAATACTTTTCTCGGAACTATTAACTACAAAGTCATAAAAATAAAGTACATTTTATAATTTCATAATTATAAATTTTTTTTTCTTTTCTTTTTTTTGGTCTTGATCGCCGAGTTCAGTTTCTATCTAATATTTCGATCAGATACTGAACGATAAATGATAGACTTTTTCAACCAGGTGTTGTTGGGAATCGCACTCCTAACCCATCCTTTATGAGGAATAGGCTTTTAATCTTCTATTAATATTTTATTTTATTAATCAACCGAGCCAATACTGATCGTAGAGTTGGAAAATTTTTAAAAACAACAAATATGGGAAGGGAAGAAGCCATTATTTTTCTATATATACTATGTTCTCTATCAATTCAAAGTGCATAACAAAGCTATCTAAAATGGATGCAAAAGAAGCACAGAGCAGTGCTCTCCACATACTCTTCTTCCCATTAATGGCGCCAGGCCACATGATCCCCATGATAGACATCGCCAAGCTCTTCGCCGCCCGCGGCGTCCGCGCCACCATCCTCACCACGCCGTCCAACGCCGCCGCCGTCTCCACCGCCGTGAAACACTGCACGCATAACATCCAAATATATCTCCTCCCCGCCGCCGGTTTACCCTACGAGAACGCCACCGCCGCCAAGCGCCAAGCCGACCGCATAGACTTCTTCGTCTCCCTCTCCGCTCTCCGCATGCCCTTCAGTGAAGCTTTGAAAGAACTACGTCCAGACGCCGCGGTCATCGATATGTTCTTCCCGTGGACCGCCGCCGTCGCGGGAGATTTGGAAATTCCGGTTATCGTCTTCCACGGCACGAGCTGCTTCAATCTCTGCGTTGAAGCTTCCATGACGCGAAACATACCGCACGCGAAGCTCCAAAACCCTTCTGATAAATTTTTAGTCCCAGATTTACCTCATAAAATCATCATGAGTAAGTCTCAGACGGTCGACTTCTCCAAGCTCAAGCCCGAGTTCGCCGACCTCTGGTCTCAGGTCGTCTCCATGGATGAAACCGCCTACGGTGTTCTCGTGAACAGCTTCTACGAGCTGGAGCCCGACTACGTAAACCATTATAGGAACTTCATCGGAAGAAGATCTTGGCACGTCGGTCCGGTGAATCTCTGCAACAGAGACCTCGCCGACCAGTCGGCGAGGGGCGGCGCCGTCGCTGATTGCGGAGACTACTTAGCATGGCTAGATGAGAAGAAGGATAACTCAGTTTTGTATATTTGTTTTGGCAGTATGTTTGCCTTTCCTCAAGAGCAGCTCAGGGAGGTCGCGCTTGGGTTAATGGCTTCCCAGCGGCCATTTCTGTGGGTGGTGAGGAGCAGTTCATGGGAGTGGCTCCCGGAGCGGTTCGAGGAGCGAACGGAGGGGAAGATCATCAAGGGGTGGGCGCCACAAATGTTGATCCTCGGCCACGCGGCGGTGGGAGGGTTCATGACGCACTGCGGGTGGAACTCGAGCTTGGAGGCGATCGCCGCCGGTAAGCCGGTGGTTACGTGGCCGCTGTTCGCCGACCAGTTCAACAACGAGAGGTTGATGGTGGATGTTCTGAGGATTGGTGTGGCTGTAGGATCGACGGACTACGTTGGGGCTGAGGAAGATTTGAAGATAGTGAGCGGAGAGAAGGTGCTCAAAGCGGTGAAGAAGGTCATGGGGGACGGAAAGGAGCAGGCGGAGAGGCGCCGGCGAGCGGCGGAGCTGGGGGAGATGGCGATGAGAGCCGTGGAGAAGGGCGGCTCGTCGTATACCGACATGGGTAACCTTATCCACGAGTTGATGGAGAGAAAGAAAACAGGACAGTAATCACACCAATAGACTGATATATCATTTACTAAGAATTGTCCGATAAAATATGTTTAATGCACCGGAGACAAGAGTGGGTCCATCAAATGTTCTCGTCATTTAGTTACTTATGAAAATACCGCCATACTAAAATTTTAATCAGAATTATTAGTATTTATACAATATTTCATTGTCCCGTTGCCCTAGAAAATATTCTAAAAATAAATAAATAAATAAAAAACTAAACACGACGCTTATACATCGTTGCCCTTTATAATAAACAATATAACTTATACTAAAGTACGGATGATATAATATATATATATATATATATATATATATATATATGAATATGAATATTAAAAACTCACTACTTTTATACTTTTCATATTTTGAATTTTATAAAAATTAATAGTTAATTTTATTTTAATATTGTATTTTATTAGTCATATAATATTAAAGTAAAAATAAATATTACATGATATATTTGAAATTCTTTAAAACATAGCGTGAAATGAGGTATATATATATACGATTTTCAATTCGATCTGAGAATAAGATCCGTAAAATGAGTCGTGGACTACAAGTTTTTGAATTTCGTGCTGAATTTCAGAAAATTCTAAACTAGAGACGTGCCGAAGCGTGCCGATCCATACTACTTTTTCTTTTTAAAATATTTGTAAATTATCAAAATATAGTATTTACAAAATAATTAGTAACTTTAAAAAATATATAGTTTTATAAATTTAAGAGATACTGCTGTGTAAATAATTGATGAAATAGTAAAATACTGATGTCCAAATCACTTATTAACAATATATATTATGTAAAAAATACAAATATTTAAAATTACAAGCTCCGTCATTCTACAAATATCTTCAAAAATATATCGGAGCATTTATTCTTTAATTTATACAATTAGATCTAAGATATGCTAAAATTGCAGCTGCTTTTTTTGTCATCTCTTCATGTTTTTTTAATTGCGCTGAAAAAAATAAAAAATATGTTATTATTTCAATTTTTTAGTTAGATTAAATCAAGCAGAAAATAAAATCAAATCGAGCCGATTACAAATAGATAACAATTAAAAAAAATTAAAAAAAAATGAAGAAAAAGAACTAAACATAAAATTTAAAAGAGATTAAAAAATTTAAAAAAAAACAAGAAAAAAGTCGAGCGCAAGCGCAACCGCGCCTTAGTGCGACCCATTTTATTCATCTTCCTCAGCGATCCTCTCAAAAATAAAAAAACAAAAAAAAAAGAGAGTCGTGCCGGCCCTCTCCGTGCCGGATCTGCTATAAAAAAGGCCGGCACGGCTGAAGATAGAGCCGTGCCGGGCGGCACCGAGCGTACCGCCCGACATTTTAAATCTTGGTGGATTGTTGGATCGAACATTTAGATTATGATCAACTCATTTGTTGAGGCATATGCTCAATCTCACGAAAAGAGCGACGGCCAACGTCAATCACAATCATTAGCTGCTGGCGGTGGTTTTTATAACTATATATTTTCTCAAGAGCAATCTAAATTAGTGTTTGCTAGATTGGTTATTTATGCTGAATTGCCTTTTAGTATAAAGCATACAAAGACTTTCATAAATTTATGGAAACTCTACAATCTCATTTTAAACATATTTCTAGAAATATCTGTAGCGACGACTGTTATAAAATGTTCTTATCTATGAAAAATTATATAGTAAATGAATTATCTTCTATTCCTTACAAAATATCACTTACACCTGATATTTGGACTTCTTCTACTATGAATAGTTTTATATGCATTACTGCACATTATATTGATACCCATTGAAATGTAAAAAAATGCATAATAAAATTTGTGGAGATCGAACATCCATATAATACTAGCAATATATTTACATTAACACGTTATGCCGTTTATGATGATAATATTAGTAGTAAAAATATGTTTGTTTCATTTGATAATGCCAGTAATGATATTGGTGTTGTTGAAGTTTTGAAAAATGAGTTAAGACATATTCTAAATGGAGATTATTTTATATCAAATGCCATCTTATGAATTTGTGTGTGCAGGCATCATCAAATTCATAAACAAATTGAGAAAATAAGAGCAACCCTTTTATGTATAACTTATTCTTTTTATCGCTTACAAGAATTTAAAGAATTATACAAGTTTTTGGTAGAAAGCGAATGCGAATGCTTTCAGACGTACCGCATAGGTAGAACTCCACCTATGATACGCTGAAAGTCTCTATAGAATATAGGGTGGTTATTATAAACGTATATAATGCTAAACAGTCTAACCAACTTTTTGATGCTGACCGGAACGCTACTATTATGTTTCGAAACTTTTTTAAGTGTTTTTACAAGTGCAATGAAAGTTCTATATGATAGTTATTATCCTACTACAAATAAGATTTTGCATAATCTAGTTCGAATAAGTAAAATATTTGAACAATATAGATTTACTCATACTGCAATTATTGAATCTATAGAAGAAAAACTAAACAAATATTTTGAAGATATTTCACCAATTTATTGTTTATTTGATAATGGACCCAAAATTTAGGTTAACTGGAGAAGAACATTTAGTTAGTATTTATTACGCAAAAATAAAAATACCAGTAGATTTACCTATAAAAATTAAACAAATAGACAAAATATTAGAAAATTTGTATAGATTGTATGCAACATTTTATGGTAATGTAGGATCAAACATTAAGCCGATGGCACAAGCACAGCTGCGGAGAAGATACTTTTAATGACTTCGGACTATACCGAAGCACTTACACGGTATAGTAGCAACAACAGACATGAGCAATTTCGACTCTACCTCTTCGAAATTATTTGGAATCTGATTGGGCTGGATTTATGAATGAAGAGGAAAGAAAAAAAATTAGATATTTTGGAATGGTGGAAGAACTTTAGCCATAAGCCGATATTGCAGGCTATCGCGCAGGATCTACTAACATCGTCAGTGTCAAACACGAGTTTTTACCTACAAATTGGGCAAATACAGTGGCTAAGTTATACATACATTTAGTAGTTTCACACACACACACACAAACAAGACAACTAAAAAACTTAGTATAATACCAAAAGAGCCATATATTTTAAAACCCATGCAAATCAATCCGTATTTTAAACTTTTCTAAAAAAAACTTTGATTGGAAAACACAAAAGTGCACCAAACAGCTTGTTTGGTATTCCGAGCTGTATAATATTATCAACATTTATATCGCAATAATACGGATTGAAGTTTCAGATTAATTTTCTTAATTTTTCGTGAGCTAAAAAAAGGTGATTGCCAAGCTAAAAAAGTTATCACATAAAACAATGATACTTTTTTTAGCCTGCAAGTGCGGAGGTCGATTTTTATTTTAAATCTCGATCATAATCATAACAAAATATTACGGTAGTCCCTTACGCTCACTGGGATTTAAACTTTCGACCTACCTTTCTTTTGAAGCAGACTGTGGCCGTCTTTCAGCATCCGATCCAATTAACTAACTGCGCCTACTTATGTTGGTATAAAACAAATAACACTTGATAGAATACGAAATCAAATGAAATGCATCAAAATGTACAAAAATTTCAAAAACTAACTTGTAAATTCAGTAAATTCTAATTCTAGACGATCAATCTAAATACTGAATAGGAAATTCATTAGACCTTCAGCAATGGAGGCATCATCCAGAAGCTCAGGCGATCAAAACTTTAGCTCCAACCTCGTCGAGCTGCTTCTTCGCCTCCTCGGCCTCCTCCTTCGACACCCCCTCCTTGAATTACTTCGGAAGCCCTTCGATCAATTCCTTAACTACTTTCAAAGCTAAACTCGTGAGAGCTCTCACAGCTTCGATCGTCGCGATCCTCGTGTTGCTGGGAACATCCTCAATCACGACATAAACTCTGTCTTCTCCTCAATCGCAGCAGGGGCGGCGTCGGCTCCGGCGGCGGTGCCGGTTGCGGCGGCGGCTGCGGCGGGGGCGGAGACGCCGATGCGGTCCTGGAGGAAATCGACGAGACTGCGGGCTTCTTCTAGGGTTAGCTTGGATATCTGCTCGCCGAGTTCTTCGACTTTAGGGGAGGCGATGGTTCCGGCGGCGAGAGGGGTGGTGCGGCGGCGCGGCAAGCGAAGAGATTGAGGGAAGGAAGTGGTTACGCCAGCATGCTGAGTTAAAATGGTGAGTGTAGAGAGGGAGATAGGTGTTGCCGCCATTGATGAGCTTGCTGGGCTGCTGCTGCTGCTGCTTTGACGATATGGAGATAAAAATAGAAAAATGTTAAGTACCCCAAAAAAATCCACCAAAAAATTTATCAATACTCATATTTTCACAACTTTGATCTCACTATCTTCCTTATATTGCACCAAATATCAAAGTTAGTCACTCATTTTATACCACACCAAATTTTGGTGAAAAATTTGATAAACGCTTTGGTGGATGTAGCATTACTCTAAAAATTATATACTTGTAGCAGGCGATTGTTGACGGTATGATGTGCTGAGGGTGCTACTTTGTTGTAGGGTCGAGAGTGATGCGGAGAACTTAATGAGTCTTTAAACCTGGTTGACTGCTAATCAATTTTTTTTTTTTAGTATATCAACCTCTAATATACTAAGAATATCTTTTTTAACTATAATCTATCAGCATGTATTGGATCAGAATCGCGATTAGAAAGTAAAATTCTGATCTAGTATGCGCCGCAAGCTAGACATGAAGTGTTGGCATTTTATCCAGCTGCTATATTAGCAATTTAACTGAAATTATCCAGCTGCTATGAATTTGCGACGTTCTAAGTACTGTTTCAATCTACTCACATGTTTGAGCACCATGCAGACTAGAATAACGAGGCTCAATTATGGGCCAATTACCAAATATCCTGGTCTCTTGTTTGACTTTATAGAGACAGGTCATCTTCGGTCTGCATCTTGCTTGGGCAACACACCATTGAGCAGCATCTGGCCGAGGATATAGAACAATGCAAAATCCCGATGGGCTTCTTTGTTGGGCTTTTGCTGTGGTCCATTAAGCTCATCTCCTATCAGGCTATCAATGTCAAATAAATGGAAAAATTTTCAAAAAATTAATTATAAAAGTGGGTTTATGTGAACAGTATCAGATTAACTCTTATTTTTCAAGGTCAAAATTATATAACTGGGTTTTTCAACTTATTTTAAATATTTCAAATGTACTTAGAGAAATATAAGTTAAAACATTGACTATATATTCTATATAATCTCATACATTACACAATGTTAGTTATAATTTTCTTGCTTAACAATATCTACTTTATATTTTTATTATTTATTATGGATGTTACAACGATATTATAGATAATTATCAATATTTTATTATTATTAATATACATATATTATTTGACTATACGTTGAAGAGCTAATATATTTGACATTTTCTTTAAGTATTAAATATTTTGACAAAAGAAAATACAAATTTATTAATGAAATGTTATAAATAGATTTATTCTAATGATTGTTAGTCTAGATTAAGTACAAAAGTGATATATATATGTTAGTTGTTATTATTTAACTATTATTTATTATTATTAGTATTATTATTACTGAACTTATTTACTATTACAGGTGAAATATTTGATTAGTTTTTAAAACTTTTTATTATATTCTCATATTTGTATTATAGAATAAACTATAGATAACATGTTTAAGATAAAAATGGGTGGCATTTGAAACAATTTTATATATATATATATATATGTTATTTGTTATTATTTACTATTATTTATTATTATTATTATTCTTATCCTTTCTGTTGGTCTAAGACGAATTTTACTATAACATTTTGTATATATATGTTATTTGTATTATTTACTTATTATTTATTATTATTATTATTATTCTTATCCTTTCTCTTGGTCTAAGACGGATTTTATTATAATATTTTTGTGGCTGGAAAATTCGAGACATGGAGAAAAACTGTGCAGCACGAAAACTAAATCCTTGCTTCTTCTTCGTCGCGTCACATGATCACAATCCTTTTTCTTGCTTCTTCTTCGTCAGTTAACTCATCATCTTATGGGACGAGCATTCTCTTACGTGATTCTAGGCGGCGGTGTCGCCGCCGGCTACGCGGCGCTCGAATTCGCCCGCCGCGGCGTTGCCCCTGGCGAGCTCTGCATCATCTCCGAAGAATCCGTCAGTTCGAATTCCCTTTCTTTTTTTATTTTTTATTGCAATTATATAGATTTAATTACGTTCTGCAGACTTTAAGTGAGTTCAGAACCACTTAATTCAGATTTATGTGGTGGATGTGAAAATCTGTCAAGAGGATGGCATTTGAATTTATGAAAAATAGGAGAAATTTGTAACTTTTACATCGCTTTTTGCTACTGAATTAAGGGTTTGACATTGGTATCTAAATTGTTCGATGTTGTAACGGAGTTATTAGATTCCGGGCACCTTACCATATGGGATTGTTATATGTAGGTTATGGACAATAATTTCAAGCAAACTGAATACCGCTTTATTTTTCTATTTTTGACATTTTTTTCACAGTTTATTGCTCTGTTATGCAACTTTGTATTTTCAAGTCCTCAGAAAATATAAAAAGAGTGTCTAATTGACAGCTGGGGTTTATTTCACACAAAATTTGTAGTTCAAAACATATTTGTACTTCGGACTACAACTTTTGCGGTCAATTGGACATGTCTTTTTGAACTTTTTTCTTTCAAAAATATCGAACTGTAAAGTTCAATAGAACAATATAATTCACATATCGGACTTTTACATTGTTCAAACAATGTAAAAAATAGCAAACTCACCCAGCTTGTGGGATTTTTCTTACAAACTGATATGTAGGAAATCCACATGCTTCAGATAGGAATTGGTGAAGCATGTGGATTTGAATTTGTGGGGATTTTGAATATTGATACTTGCAGTTTTTGCTACTTTAATCATCACAGGTGGGTACTTCGTACGTTCTTGATTCACTATTTATTTCATATATATGCCGTCGATTGACATTTGACATCATTCAGCACTAAAGCATAATGCATGGACTTCAAATCCGTTTCCAAATCGAGAACTGGGAGTTAAGACAACAGGAACCCAGTTCAATCCATAAATACGGAGTAACACATGAACTATAAACAACAAAACTTGAATCCAAGATGTTAGAACTAGGTTTCATAATTACTTATGAAAGAGTGCATTTCCCATGGATGAGCTTTCATTTGCTCATTTATCTAATTCTATCTAAGATTCACAAAACATATGCAGGTTAACGATTTAGGACTTTTGTACTATAGGGCAAGTATCATAGAACAGAAATTTTATACATTAGTTGAAAAAATCACTCATCACTAACATAAATGCGCTCATGAATTATCATGGGCTTTCATTGACACATATACCTTTTATATCATTGTAAAGGTTCATGAAATTGGAGGTATTGCTTTATTTTGTCGTAAGATTACATGCACAATAAAACTTGTTTAGTAATTCTTATTTATTTGTTATTTAGGTTAATTTGGTAATGTCATCGTGGCTTACAATATACAAACTATTTGTATTTGTTGCAGGTTGCACCCTATGAGAGGCCTGCATTGAGCAAAGGGTTCTTATTACCAGAAGGTATAGTTCATCTTATTCAACGCAAACTATGGCTGTTGTTCTTTGTACTAATTGAAGAATGTTTTCGTGTCCCTAAAATGGTGTGATAGTCTGGCGAAAATTGAAAGAGAGCCAGTCATCTTAAATTGCGAAGAGCCAATAAAAACATGAACACATATTTTTAGGTGTGGCTGCTATTGCATTAATATATTATCGATGAAACTAGGTTATTTTTTTTCGACATCAATGATTATATTCTCAAGCAAAGTTTGCGGAGCTCTTTTGAATCTTTATTTTGCATATATAAGTTCAGGTTGAACTTGAAGCAACTAACAGAACCTTTTACCTGTAGTATTTGGTATTTTAGGAAAAAGTAGTAGCGTATTATGTTGAATTCTATCTCCATGTTATGTGCTCCCAATTGCAAAGTAAAGAGGCTGAAGGTAATAAGTTATTGCTTATTTTAGTTGTTCATCGTCAATTATTCTTCTAATCCGCTTTTAACTTTCTGACTTTTCATCTATATTTTAATTTCTTACAAAATATTATATGCTTCTTCCAGCTCCTGCGCGTCTCCCTTCTTTTCACACATGTGTAGGTGCAAATGATGAGAGGTTGACACCAAAATGGTACAAAGATCATGGTATAATTTGTTCCAGCTTTTTTTCTTAGTAATTTTTTGTGTTAGTTGTTTTATCTCTAACAACGGGGTGTTCACTGTAAACGATGTGGTGTTTCCTTTACTTCATTGGTGATCTTGAATATGAAACCACTATCTAGTTGGGATGTCAAGAATGTCCTGTCTCTAATCATCAGTTTGATATTGTTTATTGTGTAGAAAACAAAATAGGCTGTGTTCCTTCTGTTTTTTTTGGATTTTCCTGTGGTCTACATTTCCTATAATTCTATAGTTTGTTCAGTTTTCTGATGGCTATGGCCCCGGTTAATTTGCAAATTTTGATATATTTCTCATCAAGTATGCGTAGGGGTGAAAACGAGCTGATTCGAGTCGAGTACCATTAAGCTCAAGCTCTGTTCGATTGGTTTAGCTTGAGCTCGACGAGCTTCAGAGGCTGAGCTCGAACTCGACTCGACTCGAAAATTTTCAAGCTCGAACTCGACTCGAGCTCCGCTCAATTGTATCAACTGAGCCGAGTTTGAGTCAAATAGAGCTCAACTCGACTCGAGCTTTGGCTCAATTGCATGAATTAGACCAAGCTTGAGTCGAGCTCAAACTCGAACTCGCTTAAATAATTTTGTTGTAAAAGATATTTGAATAAAATTTGTTGACAAAATTTTCACATCTGCTTTGTACTGATGGTGATCCATGTTTTGATAATGTTTGTCGACAAAATTTTCACATCTACTTTGTATGGATGGTGAGACAAGTTTGACGGCCTTTGCATTTTTAGGATTCGTTGCAGGACAACACTCCCCTTGGAACTCTCCATAAGCTTTTGCTTACTGTTTAGGAAGTCTATTATATAGTTTCTTACATGCAAGCCTGCTTAAATAACAAGCATGGTTGCTGTAATTAAAAGAAAAGCAAGATACGGTTTATGTTTACACCCAATTATTATCGTGCTTCCTGATGATTGGCAAAAATTTGTAGTTTGCAGTCTGTAAGATAGTCTTTAACAAATGATTGTTGCTTCAGTTGTGTATGCTGCTTACCTGGATTTCCTTTAAATGTTATTTACTAAACAGATGAATTCATGTTGTTTATTAGGAATTGAGCTTGTTCTTGGGACTCGGGTAAAATCCGCAGATGTTAGAAGGAAGACATTGTTAACATCAATGGGAGAAACAATCAGCTATAAGGTTCTAATCATTGCAACAGGTGCTCGGGTACATTATCTAACTCCAATTAGAGTAACTATATTTCCCATGAAAGATCATAAAACGCAAGTCCATTTGTTTCAAATGGTTTTTTGTCGGAAACAACCCTGCTTTGCAAAACTTTGTTAAATAAGCCCCTGATTTTTTAAAAAACTTACAAAATTACTCCAAAATACATTATGTAAGCTTTTTTTCAATATTTTTGGAATACCAAAAAAATAGATTTTGGTATGCTCTACAACTTTTGTGTTCAAAATTTTTTGAAAAATATTATTTCTAAATAGATGTTTTAGCCTCCAAAGTTTTTGTAACCAATAAAGATTTTGGAGCTTGAAAACACTTATTTGGAAGCATTTTTGAACAAAAAAAAAATAATATTGAAGTTATAGAGCACATCAAATTCTATTTTTTTTTCGTATCCAAAATTTTTCAAAAAATACTTAAGACATGTCTTTTTGGCTTGATTTAGCAATTACCAGAAGAAAAGTAGAGGTTTATTTGGGAGGGCGGTAGCAAGGGCTAATTTGTAATTATTCCTTTCGAAGGTGATGTCTTACAGTTTTCAAACTCAATGGGCGTGTATGTAGGCTCTGAAGCTTGAAGAATTCGGAGTAAGAGGATCTGATGCAGAAAATGTGTGTTATTTGCGCAATTTTGCTGATGCAACCAGGCTTGTGGATGTGATGCAATCATGTAAAGGCGGGAATGCAGTTGTTATCGGCGGTGGCTACATAGGCATGGAATGTGCAGCAGCATTGGTTACGAATCGAATAAAAGTAACAATGGTCTTCCCTGAGGCACATTGCAGTAAGCTTCTTTTTTTTTTTTCTTTTTTTTTTTAAAAAAAAAAAAATTTTCAGACACAATACGGCAAAGTTTTCAACATGTACGACTATGTAAATGGAAATTGTAGTGTGAGTTTTATGTGCATTTCAATATCTGATGAAGTTAGCATTGTACTCTCATAGTGGCTCGCTTGTTCACTCCGAAGATTGCTGACTTCTACGAAGCATACTATGAATCCAAGGGAGTCAACTTCATCAAAGGAACAGTATTAACCTCATTTGAAACTGATTCAGTAGGAAAGGTAATTTCACATGCTTGATAGAAAGTTTTCGCAATTTTGCTAACCAAACGGTTCGAATTATTTTGGTTGTGGTTGTGCTTCTACGTCCTTCTCTCTCTCTCTCTCTCTCTCTCTCTCTCTCTCTCTCTCTCTACAACAACCTAGTGAGAAGTCCTGAGCATATATACACTATATATATAGACACATGTACATATATATACATATATGTGTGTGTGTGTGTGTTGTAATGGCTCCGTGATCTCCACTACATGATCTTCTTAGCGTAATAGGGACACTAAGTAGATTGAAATATAAGTGAACCAGAGAGGTCGTTAGATCAGCCCCCCAATATCACGACAACTTAACAAGCATCTCTCTCTCTCATGTTCTCTCTGTCTGCGTGTATGCACGCTCACGTACCCAGGTAGGGGTCTAGATACCATATCAACCCTATTAAGGTTGTCAGGCTTAATATATTTTTTGGCAAAACTGAGAAGCTACTTTCTGAGATGCAAATAAATAGTTGGTAATTAATTACCAATGGAGACCTTGAATATCCTCTCTGTTCCATTCATGGGCTGGACTGACAGTCCGTAGTTATACAATATTTCTTGTGTGTGAATCTGTTGACGAAAATGTTATCCTTGATTTGAAATGCAGATTTTTAAATTTTAGGTGCTTTGCTATTGTATTTTATAATTATTTATTTATATTTTGCAAATAGTTTTCTTTGTTGATGGAAAGGGATTTTTATCCTTGTCCTATTAAATATCTGTATAACATAACAGCAGAATTCCTTTCCCTCTTTTCTTAAACACCACCATAGATTTCTGTATGCCTTGTCATATTACCTCCATTTATTGTAATTCTAGTGCTACGACATTTTCTGTAGATATTGCGGTCACATTTTCATGCATGTAGTTGTTTTTTTTTTTTTTTTTTTTTTTTTTTTAAAATAAAAAAAAAATAAATCTGCAGAGAGTGTTTGTCTAATGTCTTTCATTTTATTGAAAGACCTTCGATAAAGTTATCTTTTTTCACTGACCTTGTATCATCTCATTAATGTATTCGCCTATGAGCTTTAAACGCTAAATCTTCATTTAATTGAACTACAGGTGACTTCGGTGGTTCTAAGAGATGGTTCGCAGGTACCGACGGACATGGTTGTTGTCGGTATCGGTATACGTCCAAACACAAGCCTCTTCGAAGGTCAACTAAGCCTGGAAAAAGGCGGAATCAAGGTCAATGGGCGGATGCAAACGAGCAACGCTTCCGTATATGCTGTGGGTGATGTCGCCGCATTTCCTGTGAAGCTCTTTGGCAGTGATATCAGACGACTCGAACATGTGGATTCTGCCCGTAAGACCGCAAGGCATGCTGTTTCTGCCATCATGAATCCCGACAAGACCGGTGATCTCGATTACTTGCCATTTTTTTACTCCAGAGTTTTTACGCTCTCATGGCAGTTTTACGGTGACAATGTCGGGGAAGTTGTTCATTACGGGGATTTCGTTAACGGAAGATTCGGTGCTTATTGGATTGATAAGGGTAGGATTGTTGGAGCTTTTCTCGAGGGCGGGAGCAGAGAGGAGTACGAAGCGGTAGCACATGCTGTTAAGTCGAAGACGACAGTTAAAGATAAGTCCGAACTGGAAAAATTAGGGTTGGAGTTTGCATTGAGAGTCGGCAAAAGCAAGCAAGCCGTGCCCGAGAACATATCGTCCGTGGAAACACCGTTATATACATGGCATGCTACCGCGGGTGTTGTTGTTGCTGTTTCCATTGCCGCCTTTGCTTACTGGTATGGAAGACGGCGACGGCGATGGTGAAAAAATGACGTAAGACGATATAGAGCCCCGAAATCGTCCCAAAAGTTTCTGCATAATTGATATCTAAAAGCGAAGTTTGATTGATTTTGGGAGAATCTTCGGTAGCTCTATGATACAACAGAAAGGATATTCATAGATGTATTGACGTATATGCTAAAAGCAGCGATAAGCATAGAATCTGTGCAAATTCGGGTCAAAGCTTCTTACGGGTATGTTTGCGTCCATCATATCCTCTCCAGATCCTCTCCAGATGCCGTTCAGACTTTTACGAGGTTTTATTATGCAGCTCATTATAACTCTTACTTCATTGATCTCATTTTCGGGATATATTTTCCCGATGTATTTATATATGAATGAGATAATGTACATTCTTATATGCTTTATTGTTTGTACAATATGAGATTCACTAAAAAAGTTATATTAAACATTGTTGTTTAAGCGGCGAACTTATTACAAGTCGCAGCTCATTTATATGTTTAAGCTCGCTCAAGTTTGAACTCAAACTTCATTTAAGCCATACTAATTCATACAAACAGTCATTGAACTTAGAAAAAAGTGTCTTTACCTTTTTTTATTATGCTTGGGGCGTTTACATTTTTATATTCTTCTGAATTCAAAATTGTGAAACGATAAAAGTGTCTTTACCTTTTTTTTTTTTTTTAAGGACGGGAGCAAATTAATTTAACGATAATAGTTTGATCATTTTATATAAAACATCATTTAATTAGAAATATATATATTTTTATAATTTTAAATTATTAGAATAAAATTAAGATCGATTTGGATTGTAACATTTTGGTTCGGGTTTACCATTTAGAATTTCGTTTGGTTTGGTCAGTTTGGATTAGTTGAATGCACAGACCTACCCGTTTTTTTATTCCCCTCTTGCTTGGGCATTTATATTTTTATATCCTTGTAATGCAAAATTATAAAAGTATACGCACTAATTCTAAGAGATATATTGATATTCTCTTAGCCGTGTAAAATAATAAATTGGAATCGTCAAGTTATCTGTCATTATTTTCAAAAAAAAAAATGACAAACACAGTTCCGTCATTTTCACGTAATCAGTAAGCGTATAAAAGCGTTATTTTGAGATTAGAAGAGCATAGTAGCCATAAAACACAAACGCCGCTATTTAAAAAGATTTTCGTTTTTAGTTTCGATCGAATACTGAATAATAAACAGTAGATCATTCTAATCATTTGTTACTGGATAAAAAATTATTTATTTAATTTCGAAGGAACATTGATTAGTCAATGTGTCGGTGGATTTGAGAGGTTTTTGGAAGGCATCTTGGTTGGGTTCTTTTATGCCCGGGAATCACTGAGCATATCTTCCTGCCTACCAAACCTTGGATTTCAAGAACACATTTATTATTTCCAATAAAAAAATATATTATTTCCTAGAATTAGGGATGGTCAAGGTTTTGGGATAATTTCAAATTAGTAATTTCTTTTCAAACTTTATTCAAATCAACCCCCTATAAAAAAAATTTTCAAATCAATTCATAGAGGAAAAGTTATAAATATTTTTTATTGTTAGTGTAGTATTACCAATGATATAACGTAATGCTATTAGTATTATGTCGTAGTATTTAGGTTGGATTGCACCATACATGCTACTTTCGTGTTGTGATATAAACTATGATAGTTTTGTGAAATTAAAATTTGTATTTTCATGAAGCGGGGTTAGTCTTGCAAATGACTAACTTAGTATTGTCAGTTGCAGTGTTGATTTAAGAGAGAAAGGCAGACAAAAGGCTGTTACGATAAAATCCTCAAGATTATACAACAAAAATGTCATTTTTCGGGATCTCTAAGCGCCAAACAGAATCATGTATTGTACATCGATATATGTACGATATATATCATGATATATAATATGTAATTTTGATAGTATCGAAAGTCCCGATATTCTTAATAAATAGTAGTGCTCTTTGTATAATATACGGATATCAAGAACTTGTTATTTTAATAGAAAATGCTTGTTATCCCACCAAATCACAAATCTACCCAAAAAAAGAAAATATTTTGAGAGTTTTTTTTTTTTTTTTTTTAAAGTTCAATATGAAAGTTGAGAATTTTTTATAAGGCCAAAATTTAGTAAATGCCTCTTTACTATAGATTTTTGGGCGCTCATACCCTTCAACTTATTTTGGGACCTTTCATACCCTTCTACTTCAAATTTAGGAACGCGATGTCCTTATTCGATTAATTAGACGGACACGTCACTAATCTTGCTGACGTGGCACTAATTAATATTTTTTATTATTTTTTAACATTAATTGGACATTAAAAAATACCCATATTTATATTAAAAAAATAATTAAATATGCTTAATTGGTGCCACATCAGCGTGATTAACACCTAAATCCTCTTGAGGGGTATCGCATTTTCAATCTAATAGTAAAGGGAATGAAAGTCACGAAAATAAGTATAGGGGCATGAGTGTCCAAAGATACATAGTAGAGGGGTATTTACTAAATTTTGGCCTTTTTATAATTATATCACTTTAATTTTGAAAGTTTTTTTCCAAAAAATACTAGTAAATCGATGTTTTGGGGCTCTATATATTAACGGATTTCAAAATTTATTTTACAGTCCATTTTAAATCCCTTTAAATTTTGGAGTCTCAAAACATTTATTTACACTTTTTTTTTAGAAAATAAATTTAACATAAAAGTTATAAATCTCATCCAATCTATAATTTTTAAATTAAAATTTTTTCTAAAGAATACTCCAATTTTTTTAAAATTTTGTAATCAAAATAGGTAGCGAATTTGGTAAATTTTTTTATGTCACCGTTAGTTGTACCAGCGTCACTCTATTTTAATCTAGATTATGGACCAAAGGGCTTCCTCTTATATAAACTAAGACGATATTGTGACCACTTATTACGTACCTGTATAATGACCCTCTACTTATTATATTACACAAGTTGCATGCTTGATTTCTTATTATTATTTTATACAATTTTTATATTTTTATTTTTTATTTTTATTTTTTAACTCGAACAATGTAGGTATAAGTACGAACAAATTCACCTTATTTCTGACAAAAGCTATAGAATTATTGTATATTATATAATGGGGCTTTTGTATATCAGCCCTTCTGTTTTAATATTTGCGTTTCAGCCTCTGAAAATACGTTTTTGCACAACTCCTGAAAATATATTTTTGCGCTGACGTGACGGCGCGAGCGTGCTGTCACGCGCGCATTTCTATGTTTGTAGGGACGAAAACACGCGAATGTTAAAATAGGGAGGGCTGATTAGCAATTACCCCTTACATAATTATCGGCGATTCCACATATCAGATGTTAGAGATAATTGGTGTTTAGAGGTATCGAGAGTCCGACAAAGACCAATATAGAAGGAAATCAATTGGCTTAGCCGGATTGGATTGGGTTCGCTTTGACGCACCACTTGTAAGGTGCCTAAAGTATCACCCGGATCCGAATGCGACCGGATAATCCAAATTGCCACCCCCCTAATGTTTTCTAGTGCCACAAACATACAGATCTTGATATCGATCGATTGGCCCGTTGAAAAATATGCATGAGCTATGTTACAGCGACGCATTAAATGATCGAAAATGACATAATCGTATAAATTATAGATGCTAAATAGAACGATCAAACTCCGAATGTGGTCCCTACTATCGGAGTAGACGACATGAGCGCACCCTTGCAAGCAAGCATGATGTGCTCATGAATTTGATTATTGTAGCCTATGAAATTCTTTGAAATCTTGCGTGCGTGCAAGCTAAACGCTCGTATGCGAACAACTTGGTTGACACGACAAGCGTTGCTTGCTGGCTCCACGTATCGCATCATAGATCTGATCATAGAATAAGAAAAACACTATTTATTAGGATTTATTAGTGATTCTGATACGGTCTGAATTATATAATGTAAATATTCTAGAATCATCACCTACTATTAAATTTAGAATGGGGTAATAAGACAAAATTCTCTTTTTTTTTCTTTTTTTTAGAGATATCTTAGGAAATCATGTCCGTAATCCGTCTATTTTTGTGTGACTATCATAACAGATATATTTAAGTATAAAAAATATGCGTACTCATCTCTTGATTACTTACAATTTAAGTATAAAAAATATAAAAAATAAAAGAAACTCCGCGTGAATGCCATTATATCCTTCCCCATATAGAAATATGTGGACTCATCTTATAAGCTCAAGTATTAAAATATATATAAAACCTCATCAAATATTTAATAAAACTTCGCATACTACCACGTGTCGTAATCGCAATGGCCAGTGATTGTCAACTTATGCACTGGAAGCCTCTAATCATCGACAACATCTTATAATTTTAAAAAAGATAATTATATATCAGTCTCCATAAAATTAACAATCGTGTATTTTATATTCCGAAAATATAAAAATATACGACGTAGCGGCGCACGAGCGCACCACGTTAGCGCAGAAATGTATTTTTAAAAATTGAAATATAAGACATAAATTTTAGGAGGTCGATATGTAATTATTTTATTTTAAAATCTTTAAAGTACGTACTAAAATAATTTAAAATTGTGAATAAAAAAAACATGACCAACTGTAGAAATCCAAAGACTACGTCGACCTGGCCCAATCAGTGTTGGCACCACAGGGCAAGTTGCTAATAATAAAATATAAAACGTCCTTTTTTGCACTATAGGGCCACGTAAATGCTTCTATGATGCTTGGATCAAGATTTACGGTATCAATATCTGTCTTTTTAACGGCATCGATATCTGTCTCTTCATTCAATTAAACGGACTCAATATGTATTAACAAAAATATTTTATATATTTAATCGATTTTAGATATATATTGATATTAATTTTGTTATCAATTTAAGAAATACATTTAACACATAGATAGTTAGTAAATTAAAATTATATACATATAATAAACAAGAGGAAAAGAGAGATATAAACATTATAAATAACTAATACCTACTATCAACTTAAGTTTGGATTGTATTTATTCATAAAAGGCAATTGTTTCATATATAATAATGACAGTGTAATTTTAAAATATAAAAATTGATACACGTTATAATTAGATTTAATTATAGAAAATGATTTAGTATTTTTACTTTAATGTTTACATTTATCTTCTAGCAATTGAGAAATATGGTAGCATTTTGATAAAATTATAATTAATATTCGTGCATTGTATACTACGATATCTCTTAATTGTTAGAAGATAAGTAGTACCGATAAATTTCTAAAATACTGTTTGTAGACATTAGACTAATTTTGTAAAGCTCAAGATCATTTATTAAAATTCATGAAGGATCGGGGGTTTGACTTTCAAAAATACATGATTGAAAAAAATCTTATCTTTGTGCACCATTTCAGTATGAAAATAGAGAATGAATCCGATATTCAAACGGAAAAAGAAAAGTTCATATCCAAATTAACGTTACCAAAAAAGCAAAGAAGCCCAATTATGCAAAATCTCTAAATGTTATTTTAATAAATAATAACTGTAACAAAGTTGCATAACTTGCATTCTATTTAAATATATTTATTTATGGCTAAATGAAAATCCCACCTTCCCCCTCCCTTCATTGTCTCTGCTTCCCGACTCTAGAGAGAGAAGAAACGAGAATTAAGAAATCATCGTTCAATCATGGGATTATCAAACAATTTCAAAGATGTTTCGAGCGATTCGATCCCGATCTTGCTCGTGATAGCCGCCGCGGGATGGGTATCCTACCTAAGATCTCTCCTCCTCTGCGCCCTCCACTCCGTCGGCCTCTTACCCCACTTCCACGGCAGCGCCGCCAGTAGGTCCGCCGGCGATGTCGGTTCCGGACTCGCAGGACTCCTCGCCCTTGCCGATCATCTGAACTCGAACCCCTCCTTCGTCTACGACTCTGAGATTCTTCACCAGCCTTCTGACTGCGTGGTTTGCTTGTGTAGATTAGGAGAAGAACAGGGGAAGAGAATCCGACGACTTCCGTGCTGCCACGTGTTCCACACGGATTGTCTGGATGGGTGGTTCGATCAGATGAACCTCAGCTGCCCGCTCTGCCGATTTCCTCTCGTCGGTGCTGGTTCCGGCGCCGGCGATGCTGATCGGCGCATCGGAGCGGAGCTCGTTGCCTGGCTTTGCCCTTACTGAGAAAAAAAAAAAACTCTGGAGCTTTATATTCGGGTGAGAATTAGAGACGATTTTTTTTTTTGTTTTGAGGGCTTGTGTTTGTCGGCCACGGCTGCTTTTAACCCCTCTTTTTTTTATCTTTTATCTTTTTTTTTGGAGGAGCTGTGGAGCTCTTCTTGTGTGTAATTCTGAAATCTTATGTCTGTAAGATACATAGCTTTGATGATCGTATGTGGAACTTCTGAGGAGTGTTTTTTGGGGTTTGAATTTTAATTTTTTTTTCTATTTAATTGGTAAATATTATTTGATTTTCTTTTCGTTTATTTTCGATTTTTCTTTTTGAATTACATGTAAAAAAGAGCAGTACTTGTTGAGAATGTCACTGCTCTGCTCGGGAAGGTGATTGGCAAAGAAGTGGCAGACATGTAATGCATAGAACAATAGAAAATACTGAAAATTACAACGTGGTGCCCCCCTGAGGCCCAGCTCCCCTGATGCGTTTGCAGGAGGGTGTAGGAAAACGGAGTGCCGAGATCAGTATATCCACAAAAATACGATTTTTGAGATCTCGTATAAAAATATTCGTCGACTTTATTTAACCTAGATTTTCTTTAGAAAAAAAATTTGAACTTACAAAATTATAAATTTTGATGAATATCTATAATTTTTGTAATTGAAGATTTGTTTTCGAAAAAAATTTAAAATATATACCGAAATGATGATCAAAACTAATGCGTTTGTATCAGGGTGTAGAAAAACGGACAGCCGCGATCAGGTCGATCCGAAAAAAATACGATTTTTGAAGATCTCGTATAAAATATTTGTCGACCTTATTTGAACTAGAACCGGATAGAGTATAGTAGTTTCGGTCTGAAATCGACTGATTATGAGCTTTGCCGAAAAAGGCCTCCGTAAAATTTTAACAAATTAACACATATTTTTTAAAAAAATTATAAAATTATTTCAAAATATATTTACATAAGTATTTATTTTTAACAAGAAATTTAAAAATTAAAAAAAGGATTTGTCATGTGCTTTATAATATTAATAGGATTTGTTCAAATTTTTATACAATATGATTTTTTTTGTCAAAATATTAAAATAGTTTTGATTTTATTTTGATGTGTTAATTTGTTCTAGCTTTATCAAGTAGGGTTTTATTATTTTGACAAAACTCCAAATGGTTAAAATATTTATTTAGAGGAAAAGAGAAGGCTAAACTAGCTAAAGAGTCGGCAGTTTGATTTGCTTTCATGTAGATATATGCTGTACTTGTATCTCCCATTCGCGACTGAGGAGTTCCTTGCACTTAAAGAGTAGATTTCTATGTGGGCACTCGTATGAGATCCTGGAAAATGCAAGCCCCCCCCCTGGGTTTGTTTGAATCAGCTCAGAGCAATCGGCCTCAAACAGAACCTTCCGAAAACTCCGATACCATGCTTGTTGTAAGGCTCTCAGACACCCTCAGTTCTCAGCCTCATAGGCTGAGCAATTGCCTAACATTCACCACAAAGCCACTGCCCCATGCCGTCTCTGATCACTCCACCAGCCGATCCGGCCCCAAGGCGATCATCTCATGCACCATCTGAATTCACTTTCACCCATCCCTAGGGAGGTGGTTGCCAAGAGACCATGATTATCCTGCCCACGTTGAGCGAAGACCTGCGCATCGTGTATAATTTTCCTCACCTTAACCTTTACTGGAAGATGCAATCCTTCATGGTAGAACTTATTTCGCCACCACCATAAGTAGTTAATTGCAGTAGTAAAGATTACAATCCAAATCCATGTCACATTCACTCCTCTCCCAGCCTCAACATTCAGATTCCACAAAAGCAAATCATGTAAACCAAGAGAGAAAAATCTATTCCAAGAGGTTCTGCTAACAATTTGCTTCCAGATAACTGATGCATACCTACAGTCCCCAAGGGAATGAAGTGTAGTCTCTGGACCTGCTCCACAAGCTTTGCAAGAAGCATTTCCTATTAATCCTCTTCTGGCCATGAGTGCATAGGTTAACAGTCAATCATGCGCTACCGACAGCCATGAGCTTCCTCTTGATACAACTTGCAGGTCTTCAATGGAGCAGTCCAACAGCCATCAATCTCTCCAGAATTGGATGACATTGCCGTAGCCAGGGCTCCAGGCCGCACCCGGTTCCACCATGTTCCAAGTGGCAGTAATACCCCTCCAAGCTGAAGACCATCCTTGCTTAGCCACAAGCTTCAGACCATCGCGTTGATAACTCGAGTATTTGGCTTTAATAGCTTGCACCCATGGCAGCTCCCCCTGAATATAGAACCACCAACCTTGCTTCAAAAGTAGAGCAACATTCATCATCCTGGACTGCTTCTAGCCAAGTCCTCCCAAGCGTTTCGGTTTAGTCACCGTATCCCAGTACACAAGATGCATGCGACGTTTTACGACCCAATTGTTGGATTGCAGGACATTCTTTTTTTTTTTTTTTTTTTTTTGGAAAAAAAATATGAGGTGGGGTGCAATTCTCCCACTACAGTAATTCAGTTTAGTTCAAAGACGAGAATAGGTTTCCGGTCTTAAATTCATCACGGGAGGACCAAATCGATAGGATCAATTAACAACCATTCGTATATCGGCCTAGATCGAAAGCTAATCTTTTGTAAATAGTATTGGACCGGATTCCATAGTTCGTTAATTCTACGAGTTTTGTCAACAAGGAAAAAAAAACCAGTTTTTCATAATTATTATAAAAAGTCCATATGTTTTCAATAACTTATAAAATCACTCCAATATATATATATATATATATATAATATATATATATATATATATATATAACATATAATACTTACGAATAGATGTTATTGTAAAAAAAATTTCTGAAACCATTTTTAATATAGATTTTGGGGTACACAATTTTCCTCTCTAAAATATTTATTTAGAGAGAGATTTTGAACAAAAAATTATAGAATGTTTCAAAGCCTTTTTTTTTCTAAATTAATTATATATATTTTTTATTTAGTATTTATCAAAAAAAATAGTATTTTTGAATGAGTTTTGAAGAGCAAGTGCTTCTTCCACATTATTCCATATACTTTCTTTTGTTGACTTTGGGAAGGCTTTAAAATTAATTATTCACTGGGGAACATAATATAATGCATGATAATTATGGCCAACGTGTACATTCTCAATGATCAATAGATAAGTTTCTCTTATTGGGAGATGATAACATAGACAATAAAAAAGCTGCCCTAACATTTTTTTAGTTTAGTTAGAACACTTTTTTAACGCGTAATAATATCAAAATAATATGTCAAGATATTTTAATCCGAACACTATTATTATATGAATGCTGATAATATTACACTAACTGTACGGAATATTAAACTGTTCGTTTAGCATTCGGTGTTATTATTGCACGATTGACGTTAACTTTTGCTTTGCATTTTATGCAAATTTGACATTTGACCGTTAAATATTATTTCAAAAAAATTTATAACCTAAGCGATGCAATATATATATATATATATATATATATATATATATATATATATATATATATATATAGAGAGAGAGGGAGAGAGAGAGAGAGAGAATTGTTAGATGGAGCTTAAAGTTACTACCAACTCGATCAGCTATAGATTGAACGCCAAAGTTCCACCATTTCGGTTGTCCGCACTTGGCGTAAAGTAGTTTTATAAAAGTAATCCGTTAGTTTTTGACCCAAAAAATAAAAAAATAAAAAAACAATCCGTTAGAAGTTATCCTATTTTGCCCTTTCGCTGTAATATCTTCGGGAACGGAGTTGAAATCTATTATTACAAGCGGCGGTCAGCTTTCTTGATAGCCGTGAAGGAGGACGTGGAAGAGAAAGCGGCAGCGGCGGCGAGCTCCAGTAAGTTCTCTCCTCTTATTTTTCTCCGCCGCTGCGATGTCATCGATTTATCCCGATCCCACAAATTTTCTACCCTAATAAACATTTGTAAGTCGATTAACTCTCTATAATTTGGCGTCGCTAGGGTTTCATGCATACTTTGCCGTTGGTTCATCCAACAGTCAGTCCTTGCAACTGCAGGATGGCTGTGGATCTACTAGCACTCTATAATCTTGTGACTGTCTTACTTGATATTTAATCTCTCCTTACCGCCATGGAGGGTAAGCTCTAGATAAAGATACGAGACCCTGCTATTATATTTAATCAAATTCTTTGTTGTGGTCATTGTACAATACTACAATTGATGATGTCTACCTCTTAAGATTGAATATTGCATGAGATTTTGTAATTTTTCTTAAATTAAATTTGAAAATACCATAGTTTTCGGTGCCGGTCGGCACAACACGTGCCGGGATCTGAGTTTACCGAAATTCGGCTCTGCTCGGCACAAAAAATCTTGAAAAATACATTTAACTTACTATCTGTACCAACAAGTGACTAGTATAAGGAGTATGTTGTCGACTATGTTTTGTTCCTCGTGAATAGATTGTAGAACAAGCTAAAATTAAGCTGCTTGTGGTGAAACAGCTTGTTCAATAGCTTGTAGTTTAAATTTAGCTTGTAGTTTGCTCACATTCTACATAAAGTAACATGCATTTACAATTGTTTTAAGCTAGATCAAGATATAAGCTGCAACGAAACACAACCACAAACTAGTGTAATGTTTGCATCATCGTGTTATGTGTTGGGCGGAATGACACGCAGTATCGGCACAGAGACGTTCGGTACGGCTGTATCGGCCTAACTTGTATGTGCCAACCTGCACGACGACTAGTGCTGCCCGAGCGGCACGACACGATATCTTAAAAAAAAAAGAGAATAAGAGAAAGAAGTCGCCGCCGCCTATGCCTGGATCCCCCCCCCCCCCCCCCCCCCCCCCCCCTCGCACACCAATCATCTCCTCTCTCTACCTACATGCCTTTTTTTTTTCTTCTGTTTGCTCGCTCGGAAGAAGATTAAACTTTTTGTTTTTATATAACCAGCCGCCTGTGTAGGGCAACTGTAAAGCTAGCCCTACATGGATTGGCATCTGTGGCAGCCCATGTAGGGCTGGCTTTAAGAAGTTTTTTTTCTTTTTTAATCACAAACAACTGCCCCTTAAGGGTACCTTTAAAGCCAGGCTAGTCAGCCTACATGAACTAGCACAAATGCCAACCCACGTAGGATTGGCTTTTAGTTTTTTTTCCCTTTATTTTTTAAAATTTTTTATTTTTTTTATAAATAATTTAAAGAAATAAAAAAAAATACATATTGACATGGTCGGCATGGCACGATCGGCACGCTTTGCACGTCTTGAGTCCGCCGAAGCACAGCATGGCACGGGAAACTTTGGTTTGGATATAGCTTGATCGTATAGCTGAATATATCTAGATGAAGCTTAATCGAACTAGTAGCTTGTATGAGCTTGTTCTTTGACCGTTAAATAATACTTTTAGTGGTGAATTGGAAGTTTTTAGTAGATATGATTGTTCAGTTTAGCTGGTAGGTATAAAATGACATAAAATGACATGAATATTTGTTTTGTTATACGCCAAAATTTATCGAAATTAAGTTATTGAAGTATGAAAAGCATAGCATCAATGTATAGATGGTATAAGTGGTAATAGTTTTTTGAATCAGTAAAACTGAAGTCGTTAGTTGCGTGTGGTAAAAGTGCTTATTCAATAGCTGGGAACTTAATTTAGATTGTTGATGGGTAGTTTGTAGTGTAACTTAAAATTAGCTTGCTGATATAATAATTATGTAGATGGTAGATTATGGAATAAGTTAAATTTAAGTTGTTAGTGGCATTTGGTAAAAGTGCTTGTTCAATAGCTTGGAATTTAGATTTAGCTTGTTGACAGGTAGCTTGTAGCGAAAACGGACATGCTATATGAAGTACTATGTTACTCCCAGTAGCTTGTTGATGGGTAGCTTCTAAGAGGATGAACACGATACAACTAGGATACAAGGATAATTTTTAGTAGTATGCTTATTTTTGTGCTAATATATAAAGCTAAAATCGTATAAACTAAACATTAATCAAAGAACTTATGCATATTTGACTTTCCATTAATTTATCAAAATAAGTCGTACATGATGATATCATACTTTTGCGCTTATTCTCTTGTACATAGATTTGCCTTCGTGCTATCACTCAAGTTACGGAAAAAATATAGTCAAGGTTAATAATTTTTCATCGTTCAAATGAGTTCCTATAAAAATGTATTCCGTATTCATGCTTGTCAATAAAGATATTACAAATAAGAATTAATTTATAAACAATGTAGCAACGAGTTTACTATTTGAATGCAGAAGAATGCATTGAAAACAAGGATATCACTTAATTGTCAAGAAAAATTTAAAATATTTTTATGATCTGATTATATAAGTTATGATTTCAAAATATCATGTAAATAATAAGTGGTCATTTATTATCAACTTTCTTTAATTTAATTTACATATTCATCTATGTTATCTTCTTTTTTTGTAAGTATAACATAAAATTGGTAAGTAAAATGTTCAATACAAAATCATAAAAAATAATCATGAAGTGTCCAATAATGGACATGGCGGCATGTGTATCCGACACGTGCCCGATGGGTGTCCTAAGAAGTCGTGTTCGACACGTATCGGACACATACACAACACCTCATTAGAAGTGTACATGCTTCATAGCTGGTCGATTAATTGAAATATACATAGATTTTAGTTGACATCAGGGATGTAAATGTCCTTTTTATAAGATTTACTCTTTTATATGAAGGTTTTGACCAGTGTTTATCTCAAACAGGCGAGACATTATTTGCATCATTGCGAGACATTATTAGTGTCATTACAAGTCCAACGATATTGGAAGCTCTTGAAGGTGCTATCTGATTAATAACTATGTCAGGCTTAGCCTTATCTGCAAATGCGGATGAAAATCTAGACGGTATTCCTCACCAGAAACGTGAACCTGATTATGATGATGAAGATAACCTTGTGAAGAAACAAAAAGTTTTTACTGTTGACGTTGAAACTGATGTGACAAGAGAAAACTTTCTTCTTCCTGCATCAAATGTGCACCATTCTGCTTGTCCTGAACAAAATTGTTCCAAAGTAGACAATGTTGAACAGGGCTTTTCAGGGGACATTACAAAGGATAATCGGTTAGCAGAGCTTAGTAATTCATCTGAAGATAAAATATGTTGTGATATAGAAGCCCTGAATAAGGAATCCTGCCAAAAAACCTGCATTGAAGCTGATGCAGCAGAAGACAAGGGATCAAGACAGACTATGGAGGATGCCTGGGTTATCCTCCCTGATGCAAGCTTGGGCTCTCCAGGAAAACTGAGGTGCTTTTGTGTTTCATATCGTCCTTAACTGTAAATTTCCATTCTATTCTACCTGTCATAGTTGCTTGTAAATTTCAATCAGTTCATTATACCATTTACCAGAGATTGAATATCCTATTTGCCTTATTGTCCTTATTAATAGGATAATGTTATTTTTCACTGTTAACTATTTTTGTATTATTTGATCAACTTACTAATGAGAATGATATTATAATCAATTATTTTGTATTTCTTTTTTAATCCAGCAATAACAAACCTTCTTTCTCCTCTTTTCATTTGCTTTTGGGAGAGCAATGCCTGTATAAGATTTTGTAGACGCTTGGCAAATAAAATAATATAAACAAAGTCCCTATAGTGTTGGACTCGTTTGTATATATGTGGCAATGGCTTGGCAGGCACTGTTCTGACTTCTGAACGGATTAGCATGCAGGTATCGTCTGGGTGGGTCAAATCCCATGGTACTTTTACAGCTAAATTGTTTAACAGTTGGCATTTAAATAAATATGTGGTCGCTTGAACGGCTGGGCACGGCATGGAAACCTTGATTAGACTATTTTCATGCTTCTAAGCATCCCAGTTATTTAATTGAATGTTAAGTTGTTAAAACTTCCAACCTTTATCAAAACTCCTTTTTATGTGACAAATGTTATCTCCACTGAGATTGAATTAGCAGCAACCAATAATTTTGCTGGAACTTCTCATTTGATAAGGTTTAGGATTTCAAATCTGTTTAAACTTCAGTGCTGTCAACTTTCTTAATGAGTGGATTTTGTAGGTGCGCACATTTTGCAGTTTTTGATGGCCATGGGGGTCGCCTGGCTGCAGAATTTGCAAAGGAGCAGTTGCACGCAAATGTTCTTTCTGCCGGATTACCACGTGAGTTGGTGTGTTTTATTGGTCTAATTGACTTTTTAACAATTTTCACGTTTTTGAATAGCAGAAGACTTGAGCTATTAAAAACTGGCTCACGTCTTTCTAGATCTGTAAACTAAAAAGGATGGGCGACTGTCTCTTAAGAATTTCAAGACAAAAGTTATCTCTCTATGAAAGCTTTGCTGAAACTGGTTGACATGACAAAAATTACCGACTGATGTTATGAAGCTGAACGATTATATACATTACCGCAGCAAAGATCTTATTTAATGTCTCATTCTTCAAAGTTTCTACTTGCCCTGACTAAAATTAGATAGTTTAGATGTCCTCATAACTTTTTTCTTAGAATTATATGACGATCTTCAAAACAAGCAAGTTGGAGACAAAACTAGTCCTATGTAACATTTGTAGGCCTTCAGCAAATGGTCATTATTATTCATTTTGAAATGAGCACTTGCTTGCACATTTTGACATATTTTATCATTAAATGTCATGTTCGACTTCTCTAGTCAGTAAAGGCAACTTTGTCAGGTGATGCAATCATTTTAGTATACAAGGACAAAGCTACACTAATTGATGTGTTATTACATTTTTTTTTGTTGCAGATGGATGTTAAAGCAGCTAAGAAAGCAATCATTGAAGGTATCCTACTGACTAGTATTTACTATTGAATCTATAAGTGTTTCTGTAATACTCAACTATTGTTTTATTCAAGTCTTGAAACAACCAAAACGCCAGGCATTATCAAGTAAGACTTGTGCATGGGTGGGCATGATGTTATGTTTTGACAGGCCTCACTGCAAAGCCCAACGTAATGTTGGTTCTTGCATCAACAGAACATTAGAGTTGGTTAAAGAATATTCTGCTAAAGTGGAATAGGATTAGCAAGTCAGCCTTATGCACTTCATTTGCTTACAACTTTATCATACGAACTTCACATGTCATGCTCATTCTTGATCCTGACTCTAGTTTGTATAGAGAATGAACTTATTGCTAGGAATAGCTTCCCTATAAGTGTGTTTTTACATACAATGCTGTCCTACTTTAGAAATCTTTGAAATATTTAGGAAAAGAAGAGATATTGTTATAGTGTTTTTCTAATGTTTGGAATTGTCCTTATATTGAAGAAACTGTACTTGGGCTTTGGTGTAATTAATTTCTGTTGAAGTCCAACTTGCAGTTTATATGACGACAAACAACCCCAGATGCAACTCAATTTATACAAAAATACCCTATTTACGCATATTTACTAGTAAATATTTGTGACTACTGTTAGCACATGATCAAGATGGTTTGGCCATGTAATCGAAGTCCTATCAACCCGCCGGTTAGGTTAAGGTGTCGGATGACCTCCTATCAAGAGGATTAGGAGAAGGCCCCCTATCAAGAGGATTAGGATTAGGACAGCTGGCAGAAACTCATAAATGATCTTATTTTGCTTGATCTAACTGAAAACATGGCTATAAATAGAGCACATCGGTATACAAGGATCCATGTAGCTGAGTGCACCCGGTAGAGAGAAGGCTTTATTTTTGTTGTATACTTTATTTAGCATCAACAGGTTAGGATGGACTATTTAATTAATGGCATGATAATTTGGTAAAGTTTTGAAGAGGGAATCCATATGATGTAGTAAATATTTAACAGTGTCATCCTTTTGTGGCAGATGATTGAACTACAATTATTTTATTTTATATGTTATAAATGAATGTGCACGTCTCAGACCTTTTTGTTGGCAGGATTTCGGAGAACTGATGAATCTTTACTTCAAGAAAGTTTGAAAGGTAGATCTATGGCTTTGGCTCTAAGCTCAGTAAATTTCTTGCTCTTAGAAGGCTGCTGTATATGCCAGTGCGTCTAGTTTTCTTTCAAGATGGAAGGCTTTTGTAAAATTTTGATATTGTCTTTCAGTTGTTTCTTAATCTTAGTCCTGATAAGAAAGTGCATCCTGAATTATTCCCCTTTTTTTTCACTTACTGAACTTTGGCAGGGAATTGGAATGATGGTGCAACTTCTGTTTGTGTTTGGGTTTTGGGCAAAAATGTAAGTCTTTTGTTAATTTAGCACTATACCTTTCCCATGTTTCTTGCATCTGTGTGTTCATCTGATTTTCTTTGTCTGTGTCCCCTTATGAATTTTTCTTTTGGCGGTCAATAATGATTTACATTAACAATCAAGGTTGTCAAGCTCGCTCTTCCACGGTTCTTCCTATAATTGCCTGAAGGAGGCGGTGATAAAATCTAACCTAGATTCAAATCATAAGAGCGTAATATGTTTACATCCTTTCAAAAGCAACGAATTAACTTATATTACCAAAGTTGAGCACAATTGATTGTTTACTAATTGTTTTTGTTATTTTACCTAACCAAACATACGAAAACAGAATGGTACATGCAACTTTTGTAAGTCAAGTTGATACTTTTTTAGTAATTTATCTGACATTAAATTCTGTCTATTTATATAATCTCTTTGTCGAATTTTCCTGAAAATAAGTGCAAGTATATATATATATATATATATATATATATATATACGGTGCCATCTAGTGCCACTTTTATGTAATCCCAAACTGGAAAAGTGATGCTGCCTATAGTTCTGAATTTTGGGGAATCCAGGCGGCGAAAAATCCAAAAGATCTAATAAGATAATCTCAACCAAACATACAGAGCTTATCCAAAAGCTACAATCCAGAATCCAAAGTTTACCAAAGCAACTTGGGAACCAATTCTAGAAACTCTACACTAAACAAGAACTAACAATAGTTGTTTCTCTTGCACGTATTATACATGTCTTAAGTTTCTCTTGCACTAACAATTGTAGCTTTTTGTAAAGTTGTTATGTGCTTCTAGTCCTCAATTTTTCTTTTCTTCTTTGAAAATTTCTTGGCTTAACTCATCAATGCATGATATGCTAAGCAGGTTTTTGTTGCTAATATTGGAGATGCTAAAGCTGTGCTGGCTCGAACATCAATTACTGATAGATCTCAGGGTCTCACAAGTGAAACAGATAGTCCTTTGAAGGCTATTGTTGTAACAAGGGAACACAAAGCTATCTTTCCACAAGAACGTGCTCGTATCCAGAAAGTAAGCCCTCTTAGCTTATTACGGACGATGCGGAATAATCAGTGTCCATAGCTAATGTTACGGGAGCGCCCGTGCGCCCGGGGGGGGGGGGTTGGTTTAACATATTAGCTTACATCTTTCTCTGATTATGGGGACCGGGACAAAATTATGTGCTTGCTCTCTGTTTGGGTGATGCATACCAACATTTATGTTGATACTTGGTAGTATACTTTCATCAGTCTTCTATTCCTCTAAAACTTTTGATGAAATTCTTATAGCACTAGCAAATCATACTCAGTTTTTAACATTTCTCTCCAATAGGCTGGTGGGTCTGTCGATGCTAATGGAAGGTTGCAGGGTCGTCTTGAAGTTTCTAGAGCCTTTGGTGATCGTCAATTCAAGAAGGTAAAGGTTCATGTTACTTTGTATTTTTTGTAATTCAATCTTTCATTATTGGAAAGAATATTTTAGTTAGCTTATTTTTGTCGCACATGATGTGCTGATTAACTAATTGATTCTTATAGAGTATAATATGTGGTTGCGTCAATTAATATCTTGAGTTAGGATTTATCTGGAATTAATTGAGATAAAAGGTATTATAAGCTGCCGATATATAAGGCTTCAGGTCGTTTTTGCTAATTGTCTTTCAGAAGCTCTTGGTAGGTTTCTGGTTGTAATTTTGATGAAAATACTTACCTGTGTTTGTGGGTCATTAGTGAAAAGCCAAAGGAAGGAAGTAGTGTTGACAAAAACATAACATGCGTAAAAAATTATAGGTAGCAATTTTGCACAATAATTAGTATGTTTAAACAAAAAATAAACATATATGACATCAACAGTGCATAAAAAAATGGATACCAATATGAAGTTTAGGGGAAAGAAGAATTGATTGATGCACTGATATGTGGATTAGGTCAAGAAATAAAGGTATGGACGGTGGGACTGATATCATGACGATGATCACAGTTTGGGGGGAATAGAGAAATGTGTTGTTGAGAGAGACAACAATTTCTGATGTTTGGGTGATGGGAGCTGGTAAAGAAGATAGCGATCAATTAGAAAGGCAAAATATTATACACAATGTAGATAGGACACCATTATGTGTGGTTCAATAATTCCATTCCCATAAACTATAACTGTATTCTTGTAAAAGCAACCTGTTGCCTGCTTCCTGCAGTTGCAAGAATTACTAAACACCGTAATGGGGTGTTTGTCTAGTGACTTTGCGTTTATTATAGAAAATAAGCTTCAGAAGCTAGTAATAGTTTCTTCTTTTGATGCTTTTCTCGTGACAATTGATTCTTGTAGTTGGAATCGTAGTTTGCTCAATGCTTCATCTTGCTTGATCTGCCACTATTAAATTCTTCTGTAACATTTATCTTATAAAAGAATTTTCTTTAGCAGGCAAAATGTTTCACTCATAAGGAACTAGTGCTGTGAATATTATTCCAAAATGTTTTCTCCCATGAAGCTAGACGCGAAGTGACTAAAGTTTAGGTTTTTTAACAGAACTATGGGCCCAAAAACTGAACTAGGGAGAAAAAAGGAACTTAGCGTTTAACTTCTGGACTGACTTCGTGTTTTTAGCGGTGCTGCTTCTTGTTTAAGTTGGATTCATGGAGCTTTGCTTTTTATTACATACAATACAATAGTTAATAGATTTTAAAAAATTCAGAGATTACGACTGCTTTAGTATTTAACTAGAATGCATATTAAATACATTTTCTTATAAGTATGTATTTAGTGGGTTTTGTACTGTTGAAAACTATACATTGCAGGTCGGAGTTGTTGCCACTCCTGATGTTCATTCTTTTGAACTTTCCGAGAGGGAGCATTTCATGATTCTTGGTTGCGATGGATTGTGGCGGGTATACACAATGTTCTAGTTCCTCCTTACATATTGATCTTTCTTTTTTCATATCTTTGTTTTTCTATATATTGTTGGATCAAAACTGTTTTATCTTTAATGCAATCCAGGTATTTGGTCCCAGTGATGCTGTTGATTTTGTTCGCAAACAGTTGGAGGTAATGCTAATTGTTCATATCTCCTTTTTAAAGGGTTGCAATGGAAACTATGGTTTTATGATTCCTAGACCGTCAACCATCTTTTGTATCTTCCTGGCTAAAGTGATTGTAACGCGAGGACATCTACCAAGAACAAGACATATGTTTAGGACTGAGCATTCAGGTCAACCTGAACCGAAACGACCCGACCCGAAATTCTTAAGGCCGATCCGAACCAAATACTTTCAGGCCCGAACCGATCCGAATTTCATTTCAACCCTAACCGACTAAAATTCGGATTAGTTCGGGTTGGTTTAGGTTGACCCGAATAACAGCACAAATTATGTTTATTCAACACCAATTCGGATTCGGGTCGACCTGAATAGTTGTAACATAAATATTTTATTTTAAAAAAAATAGCACATAAAAACCAATTAGAACGTGACTCGCGATGATAATTCGGGTCCAACACGAACCGACCCAAAATTGGATCACCGAATCCGAACCGAATTATATAGATCCGAACTATTAAAATGCCAACCCGAACCGAATCCGATCCGAACCCGAAATTTTGACTTTGTTCGGGTCGGTTCGGTTCTCTTTTTTGGATAGGTTGGGGTAATGCTCAGCCCTACATATGTTGCCCATTGCATCAGACGACACATTGATCTGAGTTTACTGAAATTCGGCTCGGCACAAAAAACCTTGGTGTTACCACTAGACCTCATAGTGCACATTTGGAGTGATTTTTAATTAGTTTTCTGCATCTATACAGTATTCTGTGATAATATCAACTTTTTTTTTATTTGTTCTTATTTTCTTCATGTGATTTTTTTTAGGGTAGCAAGCTCTGTCCGTTTGCTGCCATATGCAAATATTTACTGTGATTTAATCTGTTAGATCTAGTCTCATCTAGTCCCTATTCTTGCAGGATAATGCATCCGCAACAGTTGTGGCCCGGCGCCTTGTAAAGGAGGCGGTTCGGGAGAGACTTTGCAAGGATAACTGCACTGCAGTTGTTATCATTTTCAGACGCTGCTAGTTTTGCATCTCGGCATATTTCTTGAACGTTGTATGAACCTTCTAATAATTTGAACTTTTTTTTTTGGATATTAAGAAAATAATAATTCCTCTGCTATCGGTGTCTGGTTATCTCAGGTTCGGAGATGCCTACATCTTATTGGCGGGTTAACCATTGTAGAATTTTCAAATATTATTGTAATTTGATTTTCAGATATTGAGGCCTCTACCTGCTGTTCTTCAGCTGCTGCTATTTCTGGCTAAGACCTAACGCGGCGCGGTTGTCAGCTTCGCGTGGTGTCTTGTTCGGCTGACACAGGGAAAACCCTTCATGCTTAGGTCGCGGGGCTTGAGCCCAACTTGCTAAGCTTTTGTAAGTTTTGCTCGTTCTAATATGTATTTCCGTTAGGAACATAAATTATTCATGGAATATCAAATTAAATCGTTCCTAAATATGGTAAATTATACTTCTGTGGAGGCTGTTTTTGTAAAGCTCTTGGCCAGAGATAATGGAATTCGTTAATTGTTCAGAACAAGAATTATTTGGTTCCATTTGAAATATTCACACGGAAGTGGTTAAATTGTGGCAAATTGTGGGGCTCTTTAATAATAAATTTTATTAATCAGTACATAATTACGAGCTATTTTTTTATAGGTTCATATGTAAATATATTCGATTTAATACCACGACCTCTTTAAGAATTAATACTCAAAGGGGTTTTTTATTTTTCCGTCATGTTAAATAGATCTAGTTTTTTTTTAATCTAATAAGTAGTAAATTAACTTAAAAATATCTATGTATATATTAAAAAAATTGAATAGAAGAAAATAAACTTTAACGTGATTTTATTTTATATTAACTTTTTTTTAAAAAATATCATTAAATTTTAAATTAATGATTACATAAACTTTGGTGCCTTAAACATTTGTTAGTAATAAATTTTCAATAAAATATTAAATATAGAAGTTGTTATGTATACCAAAATTTATTCATTCCGTACTCAATTTTTCATAAAAATCCTTTTGTTGGTGATTTTATAATTTTTTTGAAAAATAGACACGCTCAAACAGTTTTTTTTTTTTTTTTAAAATTATTTTTGTTGACAAAACGAAAGAAAAGCGAATATCCGCTTCCCCCTCTCGCCGAAGGCGAATATCCATTATCTACGTGAGGAATCGGCTTGCAACGTGGAGCGAACAACGACGATGGCGTTGACGTAAATAAGTTATACTATCAGGGGCCGTTTCTAAAATCATTCCGCTCCTATCTGAAAAGTTCTGCATTTGACCGTCCGAATCTCGCTGTCCTCTTCTCGTAGCTTTCTGCACCACAACTAATTAAATAATAATTAATACTACAATTTATATATTAAATTAACATTTAATTTAATATTTCTCCAAAAGCGTTCGGATAGACTGATATTAATTATTATTATTAAACCTATTATTGAAATACGTCAATTACACCCCGCCATTATTGTGTGGACACTGGACAGGTTTAGGGGTTTGCTTAATTCTTACAACTCAAATCCTATTATATTCTTTATCCATTTTTATTATAAATAAGATCGTGCCGACCTCAATAGGTTGATGACGTGTGGAACTGTAAGAAGCGAGATGCAAATAAAAGAATATATAACACAAAGTTTTGACGAAAATTTTTTTCCATTGTGTCGACAGAAAAATCACGGTCGCTCGTACGACCGGCGACAAGTATCTATTAATGAAGACTCTAACTCTGGTTATATACTATAGCACTTCAAGGACAAGAATCCCTACTGCCAAAAAACTCTTCGCATAAGCGAAGAGCTAATATTTATGTGAGAGGATTGACATCATGGAGGTCGCGGAGGGCGCGAGAAGTGTAGGGAGGGCGTGGGAAGTGTAGGGAGAGCATGACTGCAAAAGCATCAGGTAGCGACCTATTGTCCTGTGTGATTCACGAGATCATGGTTATCACCTTGTTTCTACGGTTAACCGTCTCGGTTCGAACTGCGCCGCGCAACTTGGCTTGGCACTTCGCCACTCGTGATCCCTAGGCGAGTTGGCTGCTGTGCTGTTGACTTGCAACAACACATCAGTGTGGATGCCGGACTTTGACCATTCTGTTTGGCGGTCGACATGCCCTTCCAAGACGGACTCGTTGCTACTTATCTTCATAAACCCGCTGTCTCGGTTTGGTATGAATCGATATACAGCCTTCGTCCGTACGATGATCGGTCGCATAGTCGCTATATGGCTGAGCGCACCTATCTCGCCAGTTCACTTCTAGAATTAACACATGGCAGGACCGATCCCATGCAGTATCAAATAACATGTGTTAGTTTTTTCTTTTTTTTAAAAAAATAAAATAAAATAAAATAGATTGATAACAAATGTAGCACATATAGCAATCATTTGAAACATTGAAGACGATATAGAAATTCAGAAAATTCGAATTTGTAACCCAATAAGCAAACATTTGCAAGACCAGACCTCTGATAGAATCCCAAGTTTGTAAATCAATTTCTCTAGATCACAACCATGTCTCCTAGAGAAGGTACACATTGGCATTAAATTTCAACATATTATAAAGTACCACATATATAATAATTTTTTTGGTCGGTGACCCAAGTTTATCTGGTTGGGGTCATTTAGATTAAGTCTAGACTCAAATACAAAACTCCAAGACATAATTTTAAATCAACCCCTTATCTATCAAATTTCTCAAATCAATCTCTCAACTTAAGATTCTTTTTTGGGATACTACCATATCAGCCCCTCAAGTGTTAAAACATCCCAAATCAGCCCCCCATTTCAAATTTAGGTCGGATCAGCCCCTGGTTACTGTTTGGGGTTTTTTTTGGACGAAATTGCCCCTATACCCGTTAACACTTCAGATACCGATATCATCAATTTAGAAGCGATCTCGGAAAAAAACTTTTAACATGAAAGTTGTAGATATCGGAAAGAACTACAACTTTCATGTTGAAAATTTTTCAAAACAATACTTCAAAAGTTATGTTTTTGAGGTCGGAAGCATAACGGGTCGACCCGACCCGACCCGAAATTGCTACAAATAGTTCGGACATCGAAAACACCTATCTAGAAGCATTGTTTGGAAAAATTTTGAACATAAAAGTTGTAGATCTCGCCGAGATCTACAACTTTCATGTTTAATATTTTTTCAAAAAATGCTTCTAAATAGGTGATCTCGGTGTCGGCAATAAAAAGACAGTTTTGTCCAAAAAAAAGGATAAACAGTGAATGGGGGGCTGATTTGGGCTGTTTTGGAAAGGAGGGGCTGATATGATATGGGAATTGAAAGGGGGGGGCTGATTTGGTATTTCTTTGGCCTTCCAAAACACTAGCTTTTCTCGCAATAACCAAATTATAATTTTTTACAATATTATTATAATTTATATCATAATATTAATATAATTTGATTGGAACATTAATAAGAAATATTTTAGTCCAAATAATAGATATAGTATTGACAATTTTCAAACCATTGGCAATATTTTACTAATCATGATCTGAATTTGATTTGAAAAAATTTAAAAAAAAAGAGCTGATATAAACGAGTTTTGAAAAGCAGCAGTTCATTTACAGTTATCCCAAACCCCAAAACAACTTTTTCTAGGGGCCATTTTTGACAAATCCAAGATTCGTCTAGTCAAGTCAGATGTGGTTCAGGTTTACCTTTTGGGACCATTAACACGTACACCGAATTTACCTATAAATCATTGTAGAGGCCGTTCATGCAAATAACTTCATTTGCGCGGCTGTTATCTCATCCTTGGCCCATCCTACGGTCGAAGATGTCTATCATATGCCTAATGTGCATTTTTTTGGGATATGTGCCCGCCGATTTTTATTTCTATTATATATTTTGATCAAAACCGAGTGAAACGGTAATATTTTCTAGTCAGTACTTTCTGAAATTTAAACTCCTGACCTATCACCAACGAATGACAGATCGTGTTCACTTTATAGCATCCAATTCTTCTAAGCAATCGAGCCAATGCTGTTGGTGTAATATTTTATCTATGCCGATTAGTTCAAGTCTATGGGGTGTTGCCTTTGGTCCATTCGGGCTCGAATCCTGGTTTTGAAAAGTGGTGTCTTGATGCGGATATGAGTTGAATCTAATTTCGGTGTAAGATAGAAGGCCGATCGAAATTGATACTTTGATCTTAGCCTTACCGGATAGGGATTAGATGACATATTATTTTTTCGGATTGAATTGAACTTGATTAAGGTGTCGGATATGACCGAAAATCGACCATTCAATTACGTCTTGATCTTAATCTTATACGAGTAAGACGTAGATGATATGTACTCAGTAGAAGGTTGATCGCGATCAGTATTTTAGTCTCGAGGTTTACTCTAATCTGAATTGGATTAAGATTTTAGATGCCGAACGGTATGATGCATCAGTATTTTAGTCTTGAGTCTTACTCTAATCCAGATTAAATGAAGGTTTTAGGTGCCGGTTCTGTCAAAATCGAGCATAGTCATTTTTCGATCATGCCAACTATCTTTTTTTTTTAAAGAATATATATTCATCTTCCTCCTTGAGACCACTAAAGGAGTACTATTTATGGGTTGCATTGCAGGTTGGGTCAAGACGACCTAATTACGCTGCGTGCAGTGCGACCTTTAGTTTATTTTATTTTTTAAGTTCTAAATAGTACCTTTTTTTTGTAAATCTTCTAATTATTATTAAATAACATACTTTTTATAATTTATAAAATTTTAAAAATAAAAATTAATATATATTTATATGAATTTAAGATTTACTGAAACATAACCCAGCTTACATGCATAAGACTATGGATTGGGTAGGGTATGTTAGTCTCAGCTCAATGTGATTTACGTGTTGGATAGAAGGCTCATGTGAATCAATATATTACTTTCCGGTCCCACTTTTTTATTGAAAAGTTAAGATAATAAAATAGAAAATTAAATTAAAAAAAAGTAATGTGTCGTTTACGATATGAACCGCCACATTTGTTTCCTTTGTCTTCTTCGCCTTTTCGCAAGCATTTATTTATTCTTTCTCTTTCTATCTCTTTTATTTTATTTATTTTTATGCTCGTAATTATAATTTTGAAACTCTGTCGGGGTGATTTTCGGCTGCGCAATCTCTCATCGACGAGCTTCTGTAAGCGCTTTGTTATCCTCTCTTTAGATTTCCTTTATTTTCGAATGTTTTTTTTTTCATATTTTTTTGATGTTTTTTGGTATTAATTTCGTTTTTGTCTTTTGAGCTTTGAGAATCCGCTTTTTTCGTGGGTGTTATCGTTGTTGATGGTGTTGAATCAGGATTGCATTGGTTAGTGGTTCCGTCCTCAGCTAGGTTGCTCCTGACGCATGTCACGCGTTCGCGGTTATGGAATAGATTCACGCTACATGGGTTTTGAACGCAGATTGATTGTTATTTGTCGTTTAAGATTTTGATCGATTTTAATAGACGTAGTAGTTCACATTCATATTCTAGGCTGGAAATAGTTGTCAAAATGCTTTCTTCATTATGATCTGGGCCAGAATGCCCCCAATAATGGAGTTGTAGTCACCGTTAAGATTATTTCTCTAAATCAAATTAACAATTTTAGTTTTTAGTTCCCGTTGAACAATGAATTCTGACGCAGGGTTCAGTTTTAATTGGCGAGTATTTACTTTATTATATTGTTGAATGATATTTGATAACGATATAATTGTTCATGCTCGTCTGGGTATCTTTTGTATTTTGAAGATCTTGACTTTGATGTTGGCTCCTTCGTCTTGTTTTATTTCTATTCTCACGCTTTTGATTTTTAGAATCTTTGCAATGCAAGTCCTCTGCAAAGTAATATCATCAAGTACAATTTTAAAAATTGAACTCCGGTGCAGGGTTGATTGATCTTTGGTTACTATATATCGAGTCTCATGTCTTTATGCATGAAGTTATTCTTTTTTTTTTTATTTTATTATAGTGATATTACGCTATCGGTAGTTTGATTTCTTACATCATTTCTGTTGAAAATTATACTAGTACCTGAAGAAGGTCTACGATGGCATCGAATGGACCGCGGAATTTCATAACACATCATCCTGTTCGAGATATGAACCAAGTACGTTTGTTTGGAGATGATACTGAACTTGATCCTTGGACAGCATGGGCATACAAACCTAGGACGATCTCTTTTCTATTAGTTGGTGCTTGCCTCTTAATGTAAGTACCTTTCTTAATGCTTTTACGACAATATTTCTGTATTGAAGCGGTATTATCTTTGACCTTCTCTCCTGTTCTGTTTTGAATTTTGTATTTTTGTTAGATTAAGCAAATTTTGTTTTTGCAATATCGGTGGTCTCACAATTGTATTTGTAACTAGTCGCTTTACATTTACCTGTTAATTTTCCATGCAACAATATATTCAAGTTAGGATGTAAAACAGAGTTGTAGATTTTTCAATCTTAGTTATTTTCTTATAATTTGAATTCAAAACTGATATGAAAGTGAATCCTTGAGAGGTGTAATTTACTAAAAACATTATTTGTATCTAAATATTGAAATTTTATTTTAACTTTTTGTTTTTTAAATAATTTCAGTTGGGCCAGTGGTGCACTTGATCCTGAAAGCATAGCACCTTATGATAGCATTACATCTGTTAAGAGGTATTTACTGTTTATTTTGATATTTCATTTCTGTTTTTATCATATATCTATTTCTATGAATGTTTAAAGAAACAAAAGTGCAATTATGTAAAGTTACTTTCTAGAAACTAATAAAATGGCGTATGGCACCTCTAGTTGATATACTCACTTATGCATTTAATAATTAGTTATCCCTTCATAAACAGGTATTTGTTGGCCATTCGTCTGCTTGACATAACCTGTCTTTTCTATAGAAAAGTCTATCTAATGTTCAGAACTTTTTCTTTTACTCAGGGGCATCTGGGCTATGATTGTTGTGTTTCTTGCTTACTCCTTGCTCCAAGCATCATCGACGTGAGTTATATTTTCTCCTATTTTTATTTCTGATTTGTGAAGTTTGTTTCCTGTAAATATTTTTTATTTCTGAGTTATGTACTCTGGTATGCCTCTGTGCAATGCGACAGGCTGCATGTCTGCAAGTTCTAGGGGCTCATGATCTTGTGGCTCGAGCATTTTTCTTACTTTTGACTAAATTGTTATTTTAACATGAATAACTTCTGCGCCATTAAAATCCTATAAAGATATTTGTTTAAAATTTGTTAGAAGGTTAAGTTGTAAATTCTGTGAATTTAAGGTTTTGAAGGCTTAGCTGTGGTTAACTTGCATTATAGTTTGTGCATTAGTAACTTAAGAAATTTAATTGCTTATTTCTATTTAGATACAAAGAGAAAAGTATGCTGTTTTCTTACCCTACCTCAGTTTTGTGCCAATTCTATAACATGTTTGTGGAGCTTTTACAACGTTCAATCTAATATCTTTTTTCTTTGTTGCAGGATACTAATTAGGCCGCATCCAGCTGTATGGAGATTGGTTCATGGAATGGCTGTTGTCTACCTCGTTGCTCTCACATTTCTGTTATTCCAGGTTGCTTCTTTGATAATAATATCACAAACTCGTCTCAGAAGAAATTTCTTGAGGAAACTCCGTTCGTTAGGAGTGAGCGTTCGGGTCAACCGACCCCAACAATTAGTAAAGCCAACCTGATTGGATATTCTCTATACCAAACCAAACCAAACTTCCATTTGGACTGGAAAACCCGAACCAAAATATTTTGAGTTGGTTCTGTTAGGTTCGGCTTGAACCGGATAACAAGGAATTGATAAGGCGCAACGCACCAAAGATAATGAAATTAGCAAATTAAAAATGAAATTCCCCCGAATCATCCATTATTGTCAAACGAAGAAGAAAAAATGCAATTTTGTGCATCTTCTGCAGTTTTTCTAAGGTAGAGGATTCAATAGAACGTAAAATTGGAAAGCTTGCATAATCTTGGTCACACTATACTAGCCCATAAACTGTTGTTATTTTGCTTCCACTGAAAGGTGTTGCCGCCACTCTCACCCAAATTATGATATCCTCTGGACTGACTATCTCTCACTATAAGATCTCCGAGAAAGGAGGTCTCACACCTATGTTCTCTCAATGGCAAAGAGGTAGAAGGGATGCGAAGAGGTTGAAGAGTTGACTAATGAATGTTGGATCTAAATGCCCAAGGAGACCAAAACACTAGCTTGTTAAAACATTAATACATACTTATGCCTAATTCGGGTCGACCTCTCGAACCATTTTTAAAAGGCTGACATGAAATGAACCTGAGAACCCAAAATTTTCAATGCTTTGACCTGAAGCGTAACCAAACCGAGCCCAAAATAACAATTTTTTTTGTTCGTTCAGTTTTGTTTTATGGTTGACCTAAACTATTTTTGAAGATAGTGGAAGTTAGCATCGAAAATGACAACAAAATTGCTATTCCTTTCCTAGGATTTCTATCCTTAATTGCTACCCGACTTGCATTAAGATTTTCTTACCACTTTTTGATTGTCTTGAGAATTAATATACATTTTGGTTTCCTAGCTACATGAGAAACCTTTACATTTAACTGAAAATTTTGTGCATTTTCAAGAATGTGATGGCTCTCTATCTTACTCCCTTCAATTTGTCTTTTGTTTTTAATACCCTCTTAAGTTTAATTTTCAGAATCGTGATGACGCTCGTCAGTTCATGAAATTTCTCCATCCTGATCTTGGAGTAGGTAATACCTTTTACTAATTTTGATAGTTATTGCGCAAGCAAGATAGCTAGAGCTACTATCAAGCTATGTAATTCTCCTTTTTGTATCTTTTGTGCAGAACTACCTGAGCGTTCTTATGGCGCTGATTGCCGGATTTATGTACCTGAAAATCCAAAAAGCAGGTTCAAAAATGTTTATGTATGACACCTGCATTTTACTATCTACATATACCTCTTTTCTCATAATTTCCTGTTTGTTATTAGATTTTGTGGTAGGCACTGAACCTGGGTTCTCATTTTTTTAGGACACGTTATTTGATGAATTTGTTCTTGCTCATATTTTGGGCTGGTGGGGTAAGGCTATCATGATACGAAATCAACCACTTTTATGGGTATTGTCAATTGGGTTTGAGTTAATGGAGGTCGGTATTTTCAAGTTCAGATATAAATTGCCTCAATTATCATCTGCTTTAATTTAACTTAAAAAACAGTCATGTTCTGCAAATTTGCAGCTAACATTCCGGCATATGTTGCCAAACTTCAATGAGTGCTGGTGGGATAGTATTATTCTGGACATTCTCCTTTGCAACTGGTTTGGTAAGTTGGCTATCATGTCAACCTTCAGATAATTGTATGTTTTTGCGACTTTTGTTTGTTCCAATTTGAGTATTCAGTGGGTAATGTGTAAGCTAGGATGCTCTTCGGATGATGAGAAACTTTTTTCCTTGCAAAAACACAACACCTAATAATATGTCTTGTCTGTGGGGTCTGGGAAAATTAAGATGTACATAGCCATACACCAGGAGAGGTTGTTTCCGTACGATTCTCGGCATGATATGACAACACTCTAGTTCATAGGCACAGTGGTACACAAGCATACAAGGTCGCAGAGCATAGGTGTACTGGCGTGCTTGTATGCTATGGACTTGTATGCATCTGTGTGCTTGAGTGTCGGTTACGTAGGCCGAGGATTCTAGGAAAATAAACTTATTTTGGGGTTTTGCTGCGTACATCTTGTCCTATTTAGATCTTGCTCCGGCAGGAATTATTACCGGGTGTTTTTCTAGTAGTAACAAGGTTTTCTGTGCCGAGCAGAGCGGAGTTTCGGTTTTTTAACTTAGGTCTCAGCATTTACTGACCGTGCCGACATACATTTATATATTATTTTTAAAAAATAACTTAAAAATTGGAATATAAGATTTTTTGTCATATGCCATGCCGACAATTGCTGGAACAGGCACGTGCCGCTCGGTACATAAAACCGTGAGTAGTAAGTAAGGAAAAGAGTTTCTTATCATCTGCAGAGCATCTTAGCATACACATTGATGACTGTTGACTTGTCGAGATTTAAAAAATGACTAGCATAATTGTACAGAAAGGTGACAATCTTATATACATATGGCACTTAGTGACACTAATCTGCTGAAGGTTACTGATGCATGGAGTTTTGTTTCATATAGACTTTTGTTTTAAGCTGTGTTTTGCATCACTGCTTCCATTCCCTTGTCGAAATGATGTTTATCATTAATACAATGTATATTGAAGATTTTGTTTTATTGTTTTTCAAAAAGAGGCATGCAAAAAGGTTACTTGAGCATTCAATCCAATTATGTGCTACCAGTAGTTAACAAATTAGTAACATGAATAATCATGTATACATATCTATTTAGGAGAGAATCAACGTGATATCGCATAGAATGCAGTAAATTCCCAAAAGATGGTTTGCTGGGTCATTAAGGTGGTTTGATGTAGTAGATAGATCTTCCAATTTCCAATTTTTGTTTATTTTTTTTTTTTTTACTAATTTCCTGTTAGATAGCCCTGCTTATATGGCTATTGAGAGACTGCCGTTACTTACGTTGAATTGCCTATAAATCAGGCATCTGGGCGGGAATGCGCACCGTTAGGTACTTTGATGGTAAAACTTATGAATGGGTTGGGTTAAGCCGCCAACCAAATATCATGGGTAAGGTATGCAATATCGAGCTTATGTTTTTTGATCAATAACTCGCCTTCTCAGTTTCCTACTAAAAATACTTTTTGCTCTGTGGTGGTTACAGTAGTACTTAAACTTCTGCATCTAAAAGCATATCTAATATAAAATCTGCACCGTCATTTCTAGCGTTATTCTGTCCCTCATTTCATTCTTGTATAAGAACTGATGTTGATAGTAATAAGCATATATGATTTTAACATGCATGATTCACGTAAAAAGGAGTTGTGTTGTTTTGTTGTGTTGTTTTGTATACCATTTTCGAAAATAACGCTGATGCAGAAAATCATTACCCCTTTCCCTAGCCGTAGTTTCGAAAGAGTTCTTCGACACCATGTAAAATTGATAAAGGCTGTAATATTGTTTGTTTCTTAAGAAAAATCTATCTGACAATACTTCTCCATTTTTTGTTAAATAGGTTAGAAGAACATTGGGCCAGTTCACGCCTGCACAGTGGGACAAAGATGAATGGCATCCTTTGATGGGGCCATGGAGGTTTATCCAGGTGCTTACACTCTGCGTTGTCTTCATGACGGTGGAGCTGAATACGTTTTTCCTCAAATTTTGTCTATGGATTCCGCCTAGGAATCCCCTAGTCATCTATAGGTTGATACTTTGGTGGTTAATTGCAATACCCACTATTCGGGAGTACAACTCGTATTTGCAAGATAGGTACTTGTGTTCTCTTCTTCCCTACTTTTGTTTTTTCAAATTTGTTTTAGTTTAATACTACAATTACCACGGTAGCGTTAGTGTTGCAAACCGTGCGGGTCCGGGCCAGCCCGAATGGTGCTAATGCGGGGCTGGCCGGCTCGGCCCGCCCCCTTAGTTATGCCGGCTCGGTCTACGGCCCGCCGACCCGAGCCGGCCTAAGTTTAAAAAAAAAAAAATAGTATTTGCCTGCGCCGGCTGCCTGCGGGCCGCGGGCCAACCGGCCCCGCCCCGCGCACGCGTGCTGGTTTTTCTAGCCTGGTTCGCGCGGCCGGAGAGGCTAGCCGGCCATGCGGAGCCGGACGGGCCGGCCCGCAGCCCGGCGAGCAGGGCTGTGGTACGGGCCGCAGGCTTTTTTGCATCTCTAGGTAGCGTTGGTGTGTTGGTAGTGCCCACTCCTAGTATAATGGTGTGGGTTCGAATTCTGGCAAAGTTAGGAAGGGACCACATGTATAGGCGGATACATGTACCTCCCCAAAAAGAGCCTGAGGTCAAGAGCGCTTCGCGCACTGGGTTCACGGGATATACTGATCCCGTATATGTGGTTTCCGTCTTGAAAGAAAACTCATGTTAATCATTTTCAGGAAACCGGCGAAAAAGGTGGGAGCATTCTGCTGGCTTTCTGTAGCGATATGCATTGTGGAGCTTTTGATCTGTATCAAATTCGGGCAAGGTACGTACCTCTTATTTTCGAATATAATTGAAAATAGTCGATGTGAGCGAACACAAACCCGATCATAATTTTTTTCTAAGCAGGTCTGTACCCGAACCCAATGCCTCGATGGCTGATTGTATTCTGGGCGTCGGTGGGGATGGTGTTAATGATTTTTTTGCTGGGTTGGACTTGGCAGAATCATCGGACTATGTTGAAAAAGAGGCAATGAATGCTACAATGTTTACATCCTATATATATTTTCCGATTCTTATTAGCTTGATTTTAGTATCCTGTAAATAATCTCTCTAGCTAGAGTTTTTTTATTTTTTTATTTTTTTAAAAATAGTTTCTTTTTCATTACAAGTTAATGTAGCTTCAGAGTGAGATGTGCTTTAAGGAGGAAAGAATAAAATAAAAAAAGTAATTATTCTCTTGCTGAGATATTTTGTATCAATACTTGTTGAATTTTCAATTATCTGGTGAATTGAGGTCACGGTCATTCGAGATTTTATCATCGTTTGTATTCTGAATATGAATGAGTAAAGAGGGAATGATGCAAATGCAGTTCATGAACTGTATTTCGTGTTTTATACGGTTAGATATGGTTTTGTTTCATTCTGCAATCTCCAGGGGCTGATAAAATCCGGAATACCTTTTAAAAAGGAGGGCTGATATGGAATCGCCCCAAAGAAATTTGATAGTGAAGCCCCCAGCTGAGAAGATGGTGATTTTTTCAGTAAGACTCAAGTTTTGAGTAAGTGATGAGAATATTGCGATTTTTTTTTTCTATTTGTTTGGATGTTGAGATAAATTTTGAAATTTTACTATTTGGCAGGAGTTATATTTGAATTTTTTATGGCTTGTTGAAATATATTTTGTATTTATCTGTATTTATAGTAAATTGATATCGTCTGTCCTCCTAATGTGAGGACTTGTATATCTTGAATTTTTTTGTTATGATTTTCACAATAAATCTGTGTTTACTCTTGTTTTATTATTATTAGCACTTTCCCTTTTTTCGCTGCAATCTCTGTATTAATTTATGCATAAACATAATGTTTTTTATTTATTATATGTTATTTTTTATGTCCCAAATTATCCATTTAGAATTTTTTTTTTAAAAAAAATCACAATAAAATGTATTTTTCTTGTTTTCGATTTTTTTTTAAAAAATTTATTTCTATGTGTTTTGATGCTCAAAAAAATGTGCAGGCTACCTGATTAATTTTTAAGTTTGTTAAAATTTTAAAGTTAATAAAATATCTATTTAGAGTTATATTTTGAAAAAATTTTGAGCGCAAAATTATAAATCACATTGAAACAAAATTTTTAATATTTATTTTTTTTAAAAAAATATTTGTATAGTAATTAAATATTTTTAATATAAAATTTAAAAAGATATGATTATAAAAATCATGAAAGCAATGGATTGTTGGCAAAAAGTTTAAAAATGCGGGACTAATATGCAGTTTCCTGAACAAACAAAGCACGATGAAAGCGAAACTTTGGATTCCGCCCATAAGGTTTATATATCAACTTTTTTTTTTTTTTGTTTCGTTAAATACAAAACAGAAACAAATTAAGACTTCTTTTGTAATTATGGTGATTTTTTTTTTTTTTATCATTTTTTAGTGTTAGTCATAATAGTTAAATTTAAGGATAGAAATAATTCGCATTTCATCAACCGAAAAACAGTAGCTTTTTGATCGGGGATGGTTTGAATTCTCGTATCATCTTTTACTAAGTAGAAAGAATATAATTCTTACATAAGTGGTATTTGTGGAATATAATACGTAAATTTTTAGTTTATGAGATGCAAACGTGCCATCTGTCATTGATCTGGACACACTTTATATACTTCAGAGGACTTACATATCAGCATTCGTTAAAATTTTGTTTACGAATAAACTCTTTGTTTATTACCAATTAATTTTTGGCACCTGAAAACACCAATTCAGAAATATTTTAAAAAAAATTTTTGCTACCAAAGTTATAATCAAAATATACTTTTTTAATATTTACAATTTTTTTTTTAAAATACTTCTGAATAAATATTTTGTGGCTTCTAAAATATTAACATGTTAGTTGGTTAAATTTTAAATCTGATTAAAATCTAAAATCTTAAAATATTTATTTAGCAGTATATTTTAAAAAAGTTCTGAATATAAAAGTTATAGATCGAAATATATTTTTCTTATATTTAAAGTGTCTTTAAAAAATTATATAATAATTAAAATATTTTAAATATGTTTTTTAGATAGAAAGTAATTTATAATAAAATGGGTGGTTGATTTAAGAAAGATTTTGTCATTTTACCTAAAACTTATTAACAGAATATCTTTTCGGGGACACGTATAAGCGAACTTTGCCTCGCATGCAACGTGAATATGCAAGTTGTGCATATATATATATATACTCTGTATTTTCTCGAAGTTGCATGCTTTGGTTAACACAAACTCTCACCAAAGATTAGGGTTTTTTTTGTCCTTCACTTGTTTGTAAACATGGATACCTCCGCCTTCCTTCGGATTCCCTCTTGCTCTATATAACCTTCACAACTTCTCCACTCAATGTTCCATTAGCCAGAATATTCTCAGACACATACAGAGAGAGAGAGAGAGAGAGAGAGAGAGAGAGAGAGAGAGAGAGAGAGAGAGAGAGAGAGAGAGAGATATTCTTTTCTCTTATTTCCGTTGGAAAGAATAGTCACACACACAGAGGAGAGAGAGAGAGAGAGAGAGAGAGAGAGAGAGAGAGATGGCTTCGTTCTCCACCATCACTCTTCGGGGAATCATCTGCTCAACGTCAGGGGAGTTTAAGGAAGATAACAAAGTCCATAAACCGGCGAAGAGCTCGGTTAGGGTTATCACGATACCGAGCTCCCTCGCCGGCATTTCAGCTGCTCCGGTGTTAACTTCTGCACCGTCGTTGATTCGAGATACTCCGGCGGAGAAAAACAGGCAGAATATACCGACGGAGAAGCAGAAGGCTGATCCTTTCCGGCAAGGTGTCGCCATTGACGGAGGAGTCGGGTACCGCCAGACCGTCGTGATCCGGTCCTACGAAGTCGGTCCCGATAAGACGGCTACTTTGGAGACCATTTTCAACCTTTTTCAGGTAATTTTTAAGAATATTAATCAAAGTATGATAATTATACAGGAATCATTATAAAAACACGCTCTTTGGGGTAGTGGGGAAGATGGAAATTTTGTGAAACCATTATAATAATACATCTATATGGGACTTATCAGCCCACTTGGAATCTCATCTTATATAATCCGTTATATTTTACATTATAAAATATTTAGTTAGAAGTAGTTTAAAAAAAAATATTTTAAATATAAAAATTATAGACTACATTAAGATTTATTTTTAAAAAATATTTTTAAATAAAATTTTTAATACTATAAAGTCTTAACTAGTTAGCGGAGTAGTTTTTAAACTTGCTAACACCTATTTAGAAATATTTTTTTTTTTTTAAAAGTTTGAATATAAAAATTTAGATCACACAATTTTTTTTTTTTTTATATAACATTCAAATCTTCGGATATAGAGACTTATTTGTAAACAATTGAAAGTAAGGGCTTATATACAATTATACTTATATATTTTTGAGATGTTAGAGTACCAGTTTTTTTAGCACAAAACATAAAATTTTCGGATATTGATGGGAATAATGAACGACGAAATGTAGGAAACCGCGTTGAACCATGTATGGATGTCGGGTTTACTCGGAGATGGATTTGGTGCAACACATGGAATGATGAGGAACAATCTAATATGGGTCGTCGCCCGGATGCACGTGCAAGTTGATAACTACCCTATTTGGTCAGTATTTATATACTTTAGCATGATACAAATTGAGTAACAATCCGGTACATTTGTATGGTACATACCAGTATACTAAATATGAATTTAGAATTTATTTTTAAAGTTGTAAAAATTTTAAAGTTCCAAATCATCTTTTAAAAGAAATATAAATAAGTAAAAAATAACTTATACGAAGTATTTAAATATCTATAAATATAATAATAATATAATATTCAATAGCAAATTTATATATAATATAATTTTTTTTTTGAGACAATTTAAATACCAAAAATTTAATTATATCAACTAAAATAAATAAATACAATATTTGAGTATGTAAATATATTATATTACTTATAATTAGTTATATAATATTATATTTCTCTAAAAAAAGATACTTTAAAAATTAAATTTTCAAAAAAAAATTAAAAAAGGGATTCGCGTGTCGGACACTTCAGCCCGCGTGTCCGACACTTCTGCCCGCGTGTCGAGGCGTGTCCGATCTTATTATTTTGGTTTTTTTTTTTTTGGACACGCCATGTGGCGTGTCGGACACGTTTCCAGCCATGTCCAAGGCGTGTCCGTGTCCGACACTGCACCACACGACACCAGGGCGATTTTCGGAGTGTCCGTGCTTCCTAGTTGTGTACTATAATACAACATACATACGACAGTAGTGGACTGTATACATATGCTTTTAGAAAAAGATAGGTGGATACTTGATTCTCATTAGTTTATATATATATATATATAATATATATATATATATATATATTTATAAAAAATTAATTAATATAATAAAAATATTATTAAAAATATATTAATTATAAATAAAACTAGTTTAAGTTTTTTTTGATTCTCCTAGTTTAGTGGACTAACTTGACTTTATTCTAGTTAGTTGAAATGTGTATTAACTGTGCAGTAATAAGAGATACTTGTTTTTGGAGAGTTTAGGGGCGAGGTGGTGGAGCTTGATACATGGGTCGGAGCATCAGGGAAGAATGGAATGCGAAGAGATTGGTTCATTCGAAGTCGTCGGACGGGACAAGTCTTCGCTCGTGCGACAAGGCAACGAATATTTTCACACACTATATTTAATTTCTTACGTACCAACTATAACATCCCATATATACTTGTCCGACCTATAGCTGGTCCAACCTCCGACTGCCTCCCACTTGGCCGGGCCGCCGAAAATGAGATGGATCCGATTGGTAGCGTATGGCCTCACACACTTATAAATTTAATTATTCTTCTCTAACTAGAGTAAGTGGGACTAAATCTTGTACACCACCAACTTCTAAAAAGGCCCTATCTCCATATAGCTTTTTCTCTGAAGACATTCGGCATTAGATAGATTATTATATTCTCTCCACACCTTAGGATAAGGAGTCTTCGTCACATAGCATGTAGGAACAATTCCAAGCTCTCCCCAACGGAATATGAGGTCTTATTGGTGCAATGTTTCACGGCTCTCAAACCCCAAGAGTGCGTCAAAGATGCATCATTTCACGGCACAAGCTCTAAAGACGCACAAATATAGCAAAGCTGCCCCACACAGCACGATCAAGATCGACTCTGATACGCCAGGCGGCCCCCACTTGACTGGCCTCCGAAAAAGAAATGGATGCGGTTGGTAGCTTATAGCCTCCCACACTTATATATTCAATTATTCTTCTGACTAGGGTGTATGGGTTTAAATTCCATATACCAACAAAATATCTCCTATATGGGCTTTAGGCCCATGTTGCTTTTACTCTTAAGGCCTTCGGCCTTAAATATGTCATTACTTCTTCCAACCTTAGGATACAACGTTCTCCTCGCAGGAAGGCCGGAACATTACAAGCTCTCCTCTGTTGGATGTAAGGTATGCTGGGTGCAAATGGCTCATACCAGACAGCAGCTTATGACCTCCCATATTATAAATTCAATTATTTTCTCTAACTTAGATGTATGAGATTAAATTCCATACATCACCAATTTATCTCCTACATGAACCATAGGCCCATGTAACTTTTTCTTCTACATGAACCATTACCAGTTTATCTCATTACACCAACAAGTGTTGTCCCAATTGGTTAGAGGACTTGATACTGGAGACAGCAGTGGCCTGTCCCTCGTGAATGGTAGATTGGAAGTTCGAATCCCATCAAACATTGGCTGTTAGGGACTCCCATTTTACTTAGTTTTCGAGTGGAATTGTAGGATAGAAACCGAACTCAACAATTATAGATCAAAAAAAATTCTTTGTGGTGTCTATAAAAAGACAATGAAACTTCGGATTTATATGCAGTACATGGGTGATGATGAACCAAAAGACACGAAAGCTCTCTAAAATGCCAGAAGAGGTGAAGGCGGAGATCATGCCGTGGTTTATAGCACGGCGAGCAATCGAAGAAGAAGAAGAAGAAGATGTCAATGAGAAAGCTATAAAGCTTGTTGATGGGGGGGCCAAGTACATTGTCTCCGACTTGAAGGTGAGCCATAGTTCTATATCTTCCATTACACCACAATGGATCAGCTACAAAGGGGACAAACCCCAGTGCCCCACCAATATGAAGGTTTGAATCACCTTATTCTCAAAAAAGAAAAGGATAAAAAGAAAAGAAAAAAAAAATACTACGAGTGTATTGGGATGTATGTGGTATACATCCTATGCACTACATCTGGTTCTGAATACACTAAGGCGATCAGAGTTCCTCGAAAAGGCGTTCATAAAAAATAATGACAGCAACAAGAAGAAGAAGCTGATAAGTTATACAATTCTCGGCGTGATGAACACTTTGCTTGATTAGCAGACACAACACACATGGGCATTTTTCTTCTTGGATAGATTTACCTAAGATAATGAACTTGCAAGATTCGAATATAAGATTTTTTATAATATTTAAGTTTATGCAAACAAATTTTCGATAAGTCTAAGCTAATAGTAGATGTATTATTTGTTATATTTAACAAATAAACTAGTTTTAGCTGTAAGATTTGGTTATATGGACTAAATGCAGGCAAAGAGGACAGACTTGGACATGAATCACCATGTCAACAATGTCAAATATGTTAAATGGATGCTAGAGGTTAGCAATTTGAACTCCGAAAAAATTATTTACCGATTAAAAACTATGAATATTTTCAAAAACTCGCGTCGATCACTCGCAGAGTCTTCCTGATGAGTTCATGGAGAATCATCAGCTCTCAAGCATCATGTTGGAATACAGAAGAGAATGCAGTAGTTCAGACATAGTTCAATCTATATGCGAATCCAATGAAGACTCATTCTCGATCGCGGACGATGTCTATCTCGATCTAGTGAAGGGGTTCGCATTGGCTTCCGATTTTCTCGAAGGTCAAGGGATTTCGGGGTACTTGAGCAAATGGCCAACGACGTATACTCATCTTCTCCAAATCAAAGGCAAAGAGAAACATGGCGAACTTGTCCGAGGTCGAACTACATGGAAAAAGAAGGCATATTCAAGCTCAAGCTAGAAGTTGTATTGTTTCCAAATGTTTTTCATGCAAAATGATACCAATGGTAGGGTCTCATCTTCTTGTTTATGATCCCAAAATATCATTGTAAAATATGTAAAATATTTTCGCTTAAATGAAAATACTAAGTAGCTTTTAAAACACCTTTTTAGCTTACCCATAACACTTAATTATTAACTCACGGAAATATTAAGATAGCTCGCTCGAAATACTTCAATTCAAATATTATGATACAAGTTTTGGCAACATTACACTAACCGTATGGAATACTAAACTAACCGTCTTAAATATTTTTGAGTTGCTGACGAAGAGTTTTTTTTTAAATGAAATGACAAGTTGTAATTTGTATGATTTTGTAATACATGGACTTTTTGATATTATTCCTTTATTTTTTTTTTCAATTTTGGGAGGTTCTTTGGGAGTAATGGTTACCATATGTCAGAGCATAAGGTAAAAAAAAAATTGTAATTTAAAAAAAAAGAATTTTAATATAAAAATTATAACTTTTAATAACATATATAGCTTTTTCGTTATAATTTTTTTTAAAAAAAATATTTCTAAATGTATATGTTAAAATTTAACAGATTTAAACTAATTTTAGTTTTTTAATTTTAAAATTTAAAATATTTTTTAAAAAAATATATAAAAATTACAGATTCATTAGAATCCGTAAGTTTTATGTTGAGTTGTCCAAAAAAGTTGATCAAAGAGTAGGAAAGAATCGATTCTCGGCAATCAAATCTGCGCAAGAATTCTCAGGCCGTGGGATCGCTGCTGGCTGGCGGATTCGTCGAACGCCGAGGCGTGGTTCGTCGACGCGCTCAACAGCGCGCTGCCACGCAAGCGTTCTACGGAGTCTAATTCCGCCAGTAGCTTGCTGCTCGAGCTCGACGACGATGCAGCGCAAGCGACGCCGTCGGACAAAATCCTCCGCTGCCGCTATGTTAAGCTTCCTTCTCCAAGCTCTTAGCTATGGCCCTCGTTTTGTTTTCAGTCTATGCACACTCGGTGGTCAACTCCAGGTCATAATATCTCCTTTTTCTTTTCTTCCTCGAATAAATTTCCATTCGTGTCATAACTGATTTCTGCTTGAAGATATTCCATTACAAGGACATAGTAATCTATTTGTTAATATTTCTCTAGTTAAATTTGATACGTCAAAGGAGATTCAAAATGATGAATGCTTTTGTTAAGAAATTGTTTTCGAATTTAAAAGAAAAATACATCTATGTTGCGAACAGACTTGAAAGGGTAAATTTGAACCTTCCTTATTCTGCCCAAACAATCTAGCAAGAAGATCTAAAATGTTGAAGAACAAGCAAGCATTGATTCAATAATAATATATATATATTTTTTTTAACCAAAAATGTTCTATGTTTAACATGCTGAAACTATAATGGAGGAATAACTAGGATTCAAGAACAATCAAATATCGATTCAGTAATAGAAAAGAATGAACACTTCTCAGCATTTACAACTACTCTGTGTCTTTGGTGATGAAAATCAATGTTGTTGCTCTTTCCCTTCTTCAAGTGCACAGGTAAGGCACATGTCGAAGCCACATTCCTCGCAGAAGTAGGACCAAGAACATTCATCAACATCATCTCGACACTTGTCACACCTAAAAACTACACGGCGCATAAGCAAGAGCTCATGCTCGTGATGAGAACTGTTCACCTGCATCAGCCAATTTTTGGTCATCTCTTCCAGTGTGTGAGAATCCAACCGTATGTTGGTGTCGAAATAGAAGGGATACTTGGTGTACGAAACAAACAGATATGGATTAGCAGAGGATGCTATAAATTGAGGGATGTCTCGGATATTGTTCCAATACCGCCCGTGCAAAACACAGTTGAAGACTAGACGTGACCTGCCTTTGATCCAAATTCTCTGGAGTTTCGGAAATCTCAGTCCTCCTCTTGATGGTCGCAGCAGCCACTTCGGAAGGGACTTCATCTCGCTATCTTCATGATACAGAATCTGGAGCTCAGGCAGATGCTCCACATCACTTAAGTTTTCACATCTAATAGTAGTGAGATTCTTGAGAGATGAAAGATTCGCCACCCTCTTGAGACTAGGGCAGTTCTCGATCCTCAGTCGGTTAATGTAGTTGAGGTTCTCGATAACTTCCAATTTACCAGCTTCGTCAATGCTTAGGTCCTTCAATGATGTGGCATGGTTTAGGAGAAGGTGGGGAAGGAACCTCAGTTCTGGGCAACTTTGTATCTGTATTTCTTTGAGGAAAGGCAACAACACGATACATTGATTCTGGTCTTCCTTCTCATCCAGCCATTTCCATTCTTCCCAATGTGGCAAATCATCAAAACAAAGGGACTCCAATTTGAGGAAGGATCGAGAAACAATATGTTGTTCCTCGGCCGGTAAAAGTAGTTCCGGTCCTATCTGTCGCAACATGGGCATCCATGAGACACAGAAAATAGTAAGGTGGTATAGTTGTCCCAATGGTGGTAGTTCTTCACAAAGAGGGCAGTCTTTCAGGACTAGCTTCCTTAGGTTCAGAAGCAACGACGGCTTCGTCCTCAACCACTGTGGAAATATTCGGCCAAAGTATCCATCAATAAATATTTCTTCGATACACGACGAAGGGCAGAGCTCTTCGAATACTGTTGTGATATTTTTAGCTCCTTCTTCATTATATGATTCTTCTAGATCACAATGCAAAGCTAGGTGAGTCAAATGTGATTTATCTCCTAGCCCTTCCGCCGCCCTCGCTTCTGACGCACCGGATGCCCTTTGCAAATTAAGCAATGACAAATATTTCAATTGCTCGAACTCCCTCAAATCCTCCATAGAGCAGCACTCATATTCATTGTCCTCTCTGTGGTTAACATTGCTATTCCTGCTAGGGAGCACAAATCCTTTCAATGTCCGCAGTTGTCGAAGCCTCACCATCTCTTTGGGCATTTTGTCAATTTTTGTTCCTTCTACATTGAGGTATCTTAAATTGGTCAGAAATCCAATGGCCTTGGGGAGAATTAATACGTTGCTACAATCCCTAAGGGATAGAAGTTGCAGGTTCCTAAGAAATCTTATGTTGTCCGGCACTTCTCTTATAAGACTACCAGATAGGTCCAAGTATCTCAGATAAATAAGTTTTATGAAAGAACCGGGTAACCTCTCAATGGTAGATCCTCCAAGATTTAGAATTCTCATATGCTTTGGAATTGTATAGTCATCCATTGAAAGCTTCCTAACAGGACTAGGACAAATGAGAGTTCTCAGGGAGGTATATTCTTGTAGTACATGACAATTGAACTGAACCACACCATGGATATACAGACGACGCGCCTTCTTTTCTGATTCAGAGTCAATATCCTTTAATCCTTTTACATCAATGCTCTGGCATTCATGCCGTGCAAGATGCTTAGCCAAGGTCCGCAATAGATCGTGCACTTTACAAAAAAAAGGATTTACCATTTGGAGTAGATTACGCTGGATTAGCTCTCTAAAATACGTATTCGCGGTCTCTTCAAGCATCGTACTTGGTTTTACCTCAACAAAGCCCTCTGCAATCCACAAGCAAGTAAGATATTCTTGCTCGAAATTGTAGTCTTCAGGAAACAATGAAAAGTACATGAAGCATTGCTTGAGATTATATGATAAATCTTCATAGCTTAGGTACAATGCTGATTGCACGTCTCTTGGAAGCTCGTTGAATGACCAAGCCGGGCTCAGAAGAACATTCTTCCATTCTGGCGTTGTCAGTTCTTTCGTTCGCAGCACTCCGGCAACTGCTCTTATAGCAAGTGGAAGACCATCACATTTACGAACAATTTGTGTCCCAAAATCTCTTAATTCTTGCATTTCTTGTTCTTGTCCATCTCGAAACACCAACTTGCTCAACAACAACCAACCCTCGGCATCTGACAATTTGGCGACTGCATGTAAGTGGTCCGCTCCGATTTGTCTCGCGATGCATTCATCCCTTGTCGTCAACAAGACTTTGCTTCCCGTTGCCGCACTATGCAATGGCTTCCTTAGCAAATTTTCCCATACTCGCGCGTCCCATACATCATCCAAGACGAGGAAAAACCTCTTTCCTGCAACTACTTCATAAAGCAATGGTTCGAGTTGCTCCCTACTATTGATCTTACTTGGATTTCCTCCCACACCTTCGATAATGCTCTTCAAAATCTTGATCTCATCAACATTTTTTTTTGAGATGCATACCCAAATTGGTTTCAGCGGATGAAAGTTCGTCCAAACAATGTCATTGTTATATATCTTTTGAGCAAGGGTTGTCTTGCCAATTCCTCCCATACCCACTATTGCGTATATACTAATGTTCTTTTGATTGTTTTGGGTGATCATCTGATCTATCAAGCCCCTAGTATCTTCCTCGATGACACTGCTTACAATATCAGGCTCTAAAATTGGAGATGTAAGTTGGCTGATACCACTTCCAGTGCGGTTAATACTCGATTGACGCACCAAATTAAGGGTTCCTATATCCTTATTTAGCTCCTCCAATCTAAAGATAAGATTTTTAATGTTTTTGCCGATTTCATGATTGAGCTTTAGCTTCTTACAGCAAAGTAGAGGAGAGTAGCAACAATGTACCAGTGAAGAGGATGATGATTCTGCAAGATAGTTGTCGGTTTTGAACTTATAATCCTCGATTATATCTTGTGCGAAATACATGATATCTTTCAGATCATCGACCCATCGTCTGATTGCTTGTCCATGGAATTGCTTCCTCTCTGCATCTTCTACAACGTTTTCTATCATAGACAATCTTCCGACCAGCTTCTTGATCTCGCCAGGAACTCCGAGAAGCATCGCCGTCTCTTCCTTGGCGCAATCGCACAGCAAGTTTATGAATTGGGAGATGAAGGGGCCGACGAGCATAGACATTCTTCTTCTTTCCCAACACAAGCAGGAGGGAGGAGGTTCAGTACCAAGATCTACTTTGCATACATACATCATTTCCTAATCAAATATATGTTGTTCTTTTGTTAAGGAGTTTTGCAAAATCAGACTCCTAGAATAAACTATTGGCACAAAAAGGCTCCCCTCAACTAATGTGGTGAAATGAGATCCCCAGAGCCTATAAAGTAACTAAACTACCCACCCTTTAATAAACTTGTTTAAGAACCGCCAACTCTTCAAATTTGAACAGTTTATATTTTGCAGACTTTCAATAAATCTTTTTTTTTTTCAGTTTCTTTTTTTCTCATAAGTTTTTTCTTCCATCTCTCTAGATATTATATTCCCTTCTTATCTTTCATGTTCTATATCTCTATGTTTTTCCTTTTCTGGCACGCTTCCCCATCAATGATGGTGGGGGCAATTTAGTCATTTACTTAGCCAAATCACTTGAGCGGGGTCTTATTGTGCTAATAGCTTATCTTAAAGGTCTTCTTTACAAAATATTTTGTTAGTAATATATGAAGACTTAACAGGTTATTAAAGACAACCAACACGTGAAATTCCATGCATCCATCCATACAAACCACTAGTAGTGGATTAAAAGTTATGTTCGATTGCTCCATCGATTTGAAACTTCTTGATTCCAAAGATTCGTTCCCACAGCCCTTTACTTTTCTCAACTAAAAAAAAAAAAAAAAGAAAAAAAGAAGAAAAGATTCATGTTCACTCTTTCTGTGGACAACAATATATTTCACATTGTATATTTTTATGGCTGTTGTAATCTTCTCTTGTATTTTAGCATCATGCAATCAGTGGCGGATCCAAACATTTACTAGTCAAAATACAATATAATGAAACAACCATATATTTATGCTGGCGTCTAAGAAAAAAGTAGAATAATTATATATTAGTCCTTAGATTTTTCATATCTGTAGAAATCAGTTTATAGATTTTTTGGTTACTGTTTGAACTTGTAAAAAAATATTTTCTCAGTATTAATGCCAGAACTATTTTTACTACTACATAAGTATTTTTTTGAAAATTTTTTAATATAAAATTATAAAATTTTGATGAGATCTGCAACTTTCATATTCAATATTTTTTTAAAAAATACTTTCAAGTAAGTGTTTTAAGGCTTTTAAGTCTTAGTTTAAAATTAATTAATTAACTCACTGACCTTTTAGAGTCACATAATAACTTAAAAGTATGTTTTGTAAAAACTTTCAACATTGAAGTCATAAATCTCATTACAATCAATAACTTTTATTTTGAAATTTTTTTTAAAAAATATTTTTAAATAAGTATTTTATAGTGTCAAAGATATCAAGTAAAATATTGGACTCTTTCGTAAAATTTAAACAAAAGAGAGGCTGATTTGCAAGTTTTCCAAAAAAAACAAAGATAAAAAAAAGATAAAACTTGCTTTATTGTGGCTCGAAATCGCAACCTTTTTGTTCAACCGTCACGTTCCCGACTGCTGCAACGAGCTTGCAAAACACTTATAATTATATACATATATACATAACATATACATGCATACATACATATATACATACATACATACATACATACATATATATATATATATATATATATATATATATATATATATATATATATATTATTATTATTATATATATATATATATATCAAAAACATGGTAGTCAATTAACTATGCTATTTCTATACTAGATCGGCTCCTGCTCGCAATGCACCTCTCATCGACTGATATATTCTGCATTATTGTGCTTTTTCCTTGTACTTTCTATACTTTTTATGACTGCCGTAATCTTCTCTTGTACTTTTGCATTCGGCATCAGTTGAGACTGATGAGGAATATTTCTAATATAGACAAAACTTTATTTTAAAAAACAAAGAATTCAACACACCTTTAGTAATGTCTTTTATACAGCTAAGGCAGCCACAAATTTTTTTTTTTAGAATAGATGTAGAAGGTCAGTCTTGGCCTCCGCTATGCACTGCATGCGTTGAGCCAGCTCGGCTCAGTCCGGTGGCGGAAATATGAAAAAGAAATGTCGGCAATGCAGGTTGGTTCACAGGCTCGGCCGTACATGACTAACGAGCTGATTTTAGCCATGTAGTCAGTGCAAGTCACGATTCAGCCCGCCGGTTGCGGACTTTGTGCATCACTAGATACTTCAAAAGATTTTCATATACCTCTGCTTTTTTTATCTGCCTGCAGGTAGTGTTGCAAAAATAGCCCGCGGCCCGTACCGCAGCCCGGCTCGCAGATACGCGGGCCAGCCTCGCCGATCGGCGGACCAGCCCGTGCACGCGGGGCAGGGTGGGCCGGCCCGCTGGCAGCCCGCACGCATTTTCTTGTTTTTTTTTAAATCTAGGCCGGCCGAGCCGAGCCGGCCCGCCGCCACGGGCGGCCCGCACCAAACGGTGCGGGGCGGGCCCGGGCCCGGGCCCGTACGGTTTGCATCTCTACCTGCAGGTGTACTGTTCTGTTATCATACATGTATATTATATATTATATATACCAATATAAAGCATTCAGAAGCTACTAAAAATGGGGCAATCCAGCAATTCACAATGCTTGGGCCTCAAATGACAAACAATCTTAGAAAAATCATCGGCTTTAAGACAAAAAATCCAATAAGTTTTTTCATAAAATAATTTTAAAAAGATATTTTAGGACTTCAAAAATTTAATGAATTTAAAAATTAATCCACTAATCTATTAAAACTTCGAGTATCAAAATATATACTTAAAATTAATTTGTTTGAAAATATTTTAAAAATATGAAAAATAAATTTTGATGTAATTTATAATTTTATCCAAATTTTTTTAAAAATATTTCTAAATCGGTATTTTAGATTATCGAAAATAACGGATGATAAATAAAGAATTTATTCATAAAGTAAATTTCTAAGTGAGAAACTAATATACAAGTCTCCCAAAAAAATTTGAAGCATCTAGCCTAAAAAATACTAGAGAAATTATTTTATCGATGTGTACATGCTAGGCTGAAAATATTTGAGATTTTAATTTGGTCCCTAAAAAATTTTACTTTCTCAAAAAGCTCCTTTTAACATATTGTATATTCAAATGTTTACAACACCTTAATTTACACACATCTTAATTTCTTAGTGCAATAATTTCATAATTATTTTAATCTTAATTTCTTAGAGCAATAAATTTCTTAATTATTTGTATGTTAATTTCTTTGTGCAATAATTTCTTAATTATTTTTATCTTAATTTTTAGTGCAATAATTTCATAATTATTTTTATCTTAATTTCTTAGCATAATTTTAATTATTTGTATGTTAATTTCTTTGTGCAATAATTTCTTAATTATTTTTATCTTAATTTTTAGTGCAATAATTAATTATTTTTATCTTAATCTTTTAGAGTCGAATTTGCGACCTCTACTAAGCTATAGACCAATGTGCTGAGTGCTACACAGCATAATGATATCTTAAATATAGTATAGACAATACTAATTATACATATTACCCTAAACCTAATATTTTACATTTATTTTTATGGAATTTTCGGATTTGTTTAAAGTTCAAATAAAACACTACACTGTTAAATTTAATATAAATTGTTGGGCATGGCTTATCTATCATATAAAGTATTTTGAAGGACAGCCTTAATATTTAATCTAGAATAATTAGATATCAACCCCTCCGTATACGTTTTTGTATGTTTTATAATTTTTATATTTTAAATTTTCTGAAAGAATATCTATTTAGAATACGTATTTTTTAAAAAATTGAATATATAAGTTATATTGCAAAGCAAAATCTATTTATATATATGCAAATCTTATTGATCAAAGTTTTGTTAGGATAATTTTTTTTCGACAAACTAAGAGCCAAAATGAAATTTCAGCGTAAATTGAAACTTTTTTTTTTTTTTTACCACAACTATCTAAAATCACAAAACAAAAGACAACGGCTTTTTCTTTGAATGAAATAGAAAAATTTGATCCGGTATATATACTTTTATATTGAATTAGTATACCAAGCATATATCTAACAACTATTTTTGAAAAAAAATAAATAAAAATCAACTTTGTAGATTTCGCTATAATTTATAATTTTAATATCAAATTAAGTACTTTTAAGTATATATATAATTTATAGCTCTAAATTTTTAGTAGTTTTAAAATTATTTTTAAATTGTAAATATCCATTTTAGATAATGTTAAAAAATATAATATAAATGTTATAATTCATGTTAATGTACATTTGATATCTAGGTAGCTACCCCACGATCAGTTATCTTAAAATAATAAAGAATTCTCGCTCTTTCAGCTGCTCCTAGCTGAGATGGACGGTGGTGATGGGGTGACTTTCACCCTCCAGCGATGCGTTGGACGGCGAGAGATGGAGGATGGCTGGAAGAGCGACAGTAGACCCTGTCTCCGTCTGATCCGCGGGAAATCATTGTCATGATCCGCACTCACTGCCACCATTCCAGATCCCTCCACTTTTCTTCTCAAGAATTCCCTCACAGAAATCCAATACAACCATCCTCCATTAATGGCGGCGTCGCTGGCGGAGACCTACTGCTGCGTCCCGTCGACGGAGCGCGGCCGCGGGATCCTTATCTCCGGCGACCCCTCCACCGACTCGATCGCCTACACCAACGGCCGCTCCGTCTTGATCCGGCGGCTCGACAAGCCGCTGGAACCGCTGGTCTACGGTGAGCACGCTTATCCGGCCACCGTCGCTCGTTTCTCACCAAATGGCGAGTGGATCGCCTCCGCTGACGTGTCCGGCACAGTTCGAATCTGGGGCCGTCACGGTGACCACGTGCTTAAGAACGAGTTTCGCGTGCTTTCCGGCCGCATCGACGATCTCCAGTGGTCCCCCGATGGCCAGCGGATTGTCGCTTCGGGCGACGGCAAGGGAAAGTCCTTCGTCCGCGCTTTCATGTAAATTCTTCTCTCGTTTGTAATATCGGTTTAGAATAGAGCTTTGTAAATCGAATCTCAACCATCCATCAGTCGACACTCATAACGAGACCATGAACCACACTCAAGTCCTTCATGGGTGCTTCCATGTAAACTCCTTCCTAATTTGTCGTATTAAAATTCTTGTTGCTCGCAAACAAATCGTCCCAAAACATAGGACGGCTAATACTATCATTGTGAACCGCTGCATTTTGGAGCCAGTAACATGTGTCATACTGCAATTTAAAATCGATCATGGAACCCACATTTTGAACAGCTGAACTTGTAACATATGATAAATGACTAGTATTTTTCGTCATTTTTCAATGAAGTTTGCGTCTTGCACATGGCACTTTTGCACGTGACATGTTCAAAAGTACATTAACTTTGTACCAAATTGACAGAAAAAAAAAACCGTTAGTTAGCATATGTTACAAGTTCAAAGTATGAGGTCTTATATGATCAAGTTTGAATTACAGGGTTGTATGTCTTACCTCTTCCAAAATGCAAGGATACACTGGCCGGAAATTGATTAATCTAGGGATCATGCTTGGTACCAATTAAAATAGTGTTGCCCCTCACATTCTCGTATGTTGTCATTCCTTACTACTCAAATGGTGTTCTAGGATGAAAGTGTTTTAAGCATTCTTTTTTTTTTCTTTGCATACCATAGTGCAAGTCGAAAAGCTTCCCATGTATTTTTCAGCTTATGTCTTCCAAATCTATTGCAGTTGCATTTGAAATTGTTAACATCGGTATTATTTTTCGGTACTTTTTGATGTCTCCTGTTTTTAGTGCGGCAGTTTATGATAGATGCATTGTTATCATGAGCATGGATCTTTTATTTTTCAGGTGGGATTCTGGCTCTAATGTTGGAGAGTTTGATGGGCATTCAAGGCGGGTGCTAAGTTGTGCATTTAAGCCAACTAGACCTTTCCGAATAGTCACATGTGGAGAAGATTTCTTGGTTAATTTCTATGAAGGACCTCCGTTCAAGTTCAAGCTCTCTCAAAGGTTTGCTAGTCAAAGTCTGTTCAAAGTTATGTTGTTTGCTTTGATGCTTTACACTTTCTAATTTAAGTACTCTTAGTAGTTACATCAACTTATACTTGCAAAAGCATCTTAAAGTTGAAAAGATGGCAAAGACTAGTTTTTTTTTCATTGAAGTGTATAATATGCTGGGCTTTTTATAATTTACATATGCTCATGTTAGGTTGTGTCATGTATGATTCACCAAAACAACAATTGGAGCAGAAAGGTTTGAGATAACCCTCCACTTTGTGTTTTTGTTGTATAATGATGAGCTGTAACACAAGATCGAAATATTATGTACCCATATTAGGGGTGGATCCACTATATAGTTATGGGTATCAAACAGCACCCATGTATCAATACCAAACGGTTGTATATGTATATGTGTATATTATTTCAAAAAATACCTTACGTCTTAAGTGCAAGTATTGTCGTCTATTCCTACAATGTCATTGGTGGTGTAGGGGGTTGGCATGCATTTTTCCAACAAGAGGTCATGATTTCAAAATTTCTAAGTTCACATTTCTTTTTTTTTTTTTTAAATTTTTTGTCTATTCTTCTTGCAATGGTAAAGCGACTTGTTTCTCTTGTTTCCAATCTTTCCCCCTTTTCCCCTAATCCTTACTCTTCTTTTTTATTTTTATTTTTATTTTTTTTTAAGAATTTGGATCTTTTAATCTCGTAGGATTGGCCTCCTCTGCTTTCTCTGCCTAATTTGTTTGATTTTTTAAAATCCATTTTAGGGTTTGCTCCGAAACAACATTATAAGGCAAGAAGATGTTATACAAAAAAGATCCTTGTCAATCTGCATCATGATCTTTTCCCAAACAAATATATGGTTTTATACTTTGTTATAATTCCTCATGGTTTGGTGGTTCGTATGGTTCTTTGCCACATTTCTTTTACACCTTAATTTTTTTTATTTTTATTTTTTCAAATTTTGTCATGTATTTATATTAAAAATTTGACAATCCTATTTGAAACTTCTAGATCTGTCGTTGCGTATAATAGAAGAAGCTAGCTTCCAGTCTTGTAATAGCTATCATTCAATATGTTAGTTTCATGTTCAAGCTAGCTGTTTTCATAGCACAAGTTCCTACAAAGATTCAAAATCAATTTTCTTGATGATTTATAAGCACCATTTCGAAGTGTAAAAAAACAAAAAAATAATTTTAAGGAGAATAGGCATACAAACATTTTTATGTCCTTGTATATAATGAAGTTCAACAATTAATGTCAATAATCAGTATCTCCATATTCCCAGCTGTCCAAGCTGAGGCGAGCTGACTGGAGCGTTGGCAAAGCGTTGGCCCGACGGTTAGTGCACAGTCAGTTTAGCTAATCGCTGAGACTTTGCAGGGAAACTAGAATAAGATAGAATTTTGGAGAGCGATTCCCATAGATATAAGAGCTCATAGGGGTGAAGAGAGATATCAATGGCTCTTAGTGGACATTCTGTAATCATCTTATACAGTCATGAAAGAGAAGTTATTCTGAAGAACTGGCAAAGGGAACATACAAGCGTCTCCATTGATCCTACGTAATAGTTCAAACATGACAAACAGGCCCAAATTGCTTAAACATGAAATGCACAATTTCACATCGATCTTACTATCTCACTCACTTCAGCCTCATAGTTTTATAGTTGTGTAGTTTTACATGGGAAATGCAGTGCTCCTTTAATGGTAAGTCTAACTTCACCTCTAATTGCGACGTGGAGGTTCTCCCAACACATCTTTGAAACTATTAGTCCTCCATGAATTTGAACTTGTGGTCTAGTAGGGGTTGATATCACTATTAGATGTGAAGGTAAAGTATACTTAGAGGAGCCAGCATTACTCGTTTTCATAAAGGCCACAATTTATGATTGTAAAATTTTATTATTTGACTTGTAAAATCAATGTTGACAAAGGCCACATTTTATGATTGTAAAGGCCACATTTTATGATTGTAAATTTTATTATTTGACTTGTAAAATAAATAATAACAAGTTCTATCTTCTTTATTCATGGAGGTATCTTTGTTCTTGTCTTTTTATTTTAAAGTAAAGCTTGAGTTTCTTTACTGCAAAAGAAATTATTGTAGATAGTTATTGTTGATTCTCCTTTATGACAAGATTTAACTTTGTTGCTGCAGGGAGCACTCAAATTTTGTAAATTGTGTAAGATATTCTCCTGATGGAAGTAGGTTCATCAGTGTCAGCTCAGACAAGAAGGGACTTATTTATGATGGAAAAAGTGGAGAAAAGATTGGAGAGTTATCGTCTGAAGATGGGCACAAAGGAAGCATATATGCTGTGAGCTGGAGTCCTGACAACAAGCAGGTAGTTGCTAATCTTTTGAGCTACGTAACAGTTATGTTTGAGATTTTATATAATGCCAATGCAAAGTTGTTTTTTTTTTAAAAAAAAAAAAAATTTAATGCTGCTGTATGTTATGTGCTTCCGGACATCATCTTTACATGATGTTGCAACTTGCTTTCTGGTTAAAAGTTCTGTAAAATTAGGATTGAACCAGCCTAGAATTTGATGTTAAATGGTGTTCCAGGCTTTAGATTGCTGATTGAAGTGAATCCCCAAACATAAAAAGAGTACTGAAGCTACCGAAAGACTTTATCTGTTAAATCTAAATAATTGTGTGTTTGGGATCTTTGGGTATAGGTTTATCTGTGAAGGGATGTTTGCTCTAGTTAAACCTTGTGATTATAGTTGCTTTTATGCAAGTTCACTTATACGCTTTTGGAATTTATGGCTATTTGATATATAACATTGCATTTTTTTCGCTAACTCTTTCTAAAACTCCATAAAATTACTTGTGCATTTATGGTGGAAAGCTGAGGATACAGAAGCAGAAAAATTCTTACAGCAACCAAGCAAATATCAGAGTCCAATATTGTGGGGAGATAGGGATAATATTCTTTGAACATGATGTTAGGTTTTGGATACAGTGGATGATTTCCTTAGGTCCGTAGTCATTTAACTTTCAAAATAAGCATTCATGCATCTCATTATGTGCTCCACTTGAAGTTTTATCCACATTCTGAAAGATTCAGAGTATTGTCGGCATAGGAGCACAAGTAGTAGGGGAGAGGGGGATCGATTTTTCTTCAATAGCAACAAGCACTAGAGAAAACAGAGCTGAAAGCTTCGATAGTACCTAACGTCCACACGGGCGTTGCCTGTCTCATATTTAGGTTCGCTTAGTGCATGTCTCCACTTAGGTGTGCCAGTCTATGTCCAGGCCTGGCGGGGGATTCACCTGCCCTAGGTTTGTCCTCATGTTTTGATAATGATGTTTGCATTTTATACTTTAATAAAAGTGCCTCGCCTTCATCAGGCTCACACCTTTTGTCGGTGAGTACGGGATAAGTGCCTGCGAACAGAAACATAGGTTTTGTGCACCAGGTAGACTGGCTTTTACGGATCCTAATTAGAGCTAAGCAAGCCACAACTGGAGATTTTCCACCATATTAGGACAGTATTTCTTTTGTTGAACAAATTGACATAAAACTATCTTGCCTTGGTTCAAGATCCACATGTCACCTCAAATTTCAAATTTAGTGCTAACGATTCTTTTCTATCACATTCTCTTTAGCTTTATAGTAGTTCTTGTTTCTAAAGATGTTGAAGGCATCATCAATAGCTTTTGTTCTTGGCTTTTTAATACAAAACAGTATAACACTTTAACATAGCTATTGAAATTCAGGTCCTGACTGTATCTGCCGACAAAACTGCAAAAGTGTGGGACATCTTCGATGATGGCAACGGGAAACTTAATAGAACATTGTTATGTCCTGGATCAGGTGGTGTTGATGATATGTTAGTTGGATGCCTCTGGCAGAATGATCGTCTTGTAATCGTTTCACTTGGCGGGACAATACATATATTCTCAGCAAGTAATCCTGAGAAAGCACCTGTTTCGTTTTCAGGACACATGAAGAGTGTCTCATCACTATCATGTCATGTCCAGGATGGCCAGAAATTTATATTATCAAGCAGTTATGATGGGCTTATAATAAAGTGGCTTCCAGGTGTAGGATATGCTGGTAAGTTAGAGAGGAAAGAGAATGTTCAGGTTAAATGTTTTGCTGTTGTTGAAGGACAACTTGTTACGTCGGGATTTGACAACAAGGTGAGATGCGATATCGCTTACTGTGATTTTGTATGATGTTAAAACCTTAAATGTTTGACATTTATGAATTATGCCGTATTGAAGTTTGTAGTTTCTGCTAATATTGATTTACCACTACCTTAACTGGCTGATAAGGCAATAAAACTTTAAAACTAATGGAATGGTACAAACTAATAGATATTAATGACGTCCCTTACATCCAACTGTTACATTTTTGGCCGGCAAACTTGAAATTCCTACTTGGTTTTTAATGGACCTTGATATTGTCTGGATCAGAGTTCTCTTCTGTTATAATATAGTAGAAATGTTATCCTTCTGTTATAAATTATTGTTGTACCTATGTTACCTCTAATATTAGCTAGATAAACTTATTTACTTTTACCAAGTATCAAATCTATCTGTCTTTTTGGGGGATGACTTCTCAAAAAGAAAACTGTATGTCCTGGATGGAACCATGTATACCTCGTCGCACTTAAAATTTTCTTCTTTTTTGGATGCGTATAAACTATGTTGTTTGGTCCCCTTAATTTACATTTCCAGGTGTATATAATTCCTATTAATGGAGACGAGTGTGGAGATGCAGTGTGCATCGATGTTGGCTCCCAGCCAAAGGATTTAAGCCTTGCATTTCAAGCTCCTGAGGTGGCTCTAGTTTCTACTGACTCAGGTGTTGTCCTGCTGCACGGTCCAAAACTGGTATCAACTACCAAGCTTGGCTATACTGTGACGGCATCTGCAATTGCCCCAGATGGTAGTGAAGCCATCATTGGTGGACAAGATGGGAAGCTTCACATATATAACATAAGAGGAGACACATTGACGGAGGAGACAGTACTTGAAAAGCACAGGGGCCCAATCACTGCCATACGTTACTCCCCAGATGCTTCCATGTTTGCATCAGCAGATGCTAACCGAGAAGCTGTAGTATGGGACCGTGTATCCCATGAGGTACCTTTTTTATCCTCTTTTCATACATTTCTCCCGAAATTTACAAAGCTTAACCCTTATCTTCATTATTAGTTCTTTGTTTACTGCACCTCATTACATTGGCTGGGTGCTGAATAATTTGTAAAGTTCTTGGTTTGGTATTTCTAATTATTCCGTAAGAGCACAATTACCTACAAAGATTGATTAAGCTGACTCCACCTAATGGGTGAAAGACTTTGTTTTTTGTTGTCGGTTATTTCATTAACGAACACGATCAGGGTCGGCAATATATATATATATATATATATATATATGACCGTCATTTGTATCCAGATGATGATTTAGTGGAATGATTAAGCAAAATTCTAATAGGTCATTCTATGCTTAATTGTGCATCTCATTGGAGTTTGTCAAATATATTTGCGTGCTCATCACCCAAGTGTTACTTTTACCTGCTAAGTCATTCGACATGGAAGCTTGAAAGTCGAAACACAGTAAAGCGAGAATTGCTACCATATTCTCAAGGCTTGTAAGGCAAATCACTAGCCAAGATGGTTGCTTTCTTAAAGAGAAAGAGTTTCTTATTGCTTTACCTTTTAGCCCGTTTGTACCTGCAATGAGCCAACTTTGAAGTTGATGCACATATCAAATTTGTTTAGATTTCTTTATACTATTTAATTATTGTTAAACTATTAGGTTATTGTTATGCGGCAAATCCTGCTTCTGTTTGTGGAATGTTCATATTACTAACCTGTCAAGCAATGAACAGGTGAAACTGAAGAATATGTTATACCACACCGCAAGAATAAACTGCCTGGCATGGTCTCCCGATAATCACATGGTTGCTACTGGTTCCCTAGACACTTGTGTGATCGTGTATACGATCGACAACCCAGCTTCGAGTCGTATAACGATTAAAGGGGCCCACTTAGGAGGGGTCTACGGTTTGGCTTTCAGCGATGAGAATACGATCATCAGTTCAGGAGAGGATGCTTTTGTGCGAGTTTGGAAGTTAATCCCACAGTAACTGAATGATTTTTCTTTCTTTTTTTTTTTACTTTTTCTTTATTATTATTATTATTATTATTTTAAAAGCAAGATCTACGATGAGTTTTCTGGAAACAGTTTGAATTGTTTTTGACCGAGTACTATGGGAGCTCCCAATATTTCTACCAAAGTTTCATCATAAGATTAACCTTGTTCACGTGGACATCTCATTGTTCACTTTTGAGTTTTCTACATATTTTCAATTCATGTTGATGTCTTTTTGAGTCATTGGATTTTTTTATGTATGACATTTTTTTGGTTAAGTTTGTTGGTTCTCGTGGATTTGTGACAAAGAAGTGCATCTTGAGATTATCGTAGAAAACTTTTTTCTCTAATCGATCTATCGTAATATAAATGTCGTAATAAATAAATTTAGGATGGTATTGATTTATATATTATTAATTGATAAGTTTTAATATTTTGGTCCGCATATATCTAGTAGACTGTATTATCTATCACATAATATAGAAGAGCTAAATCTCTTATATTATTATAAGTAACGTTTGCAGAATTTAATATGAGACATTTAGTTTATGAGCTAAAAGTTTTAACCGTTTGTCCTAAATATTTTGGACTTTATCCTCTATTTTTAGAAGTCGTAAATGGACATGCATGACTTGCATCTTTCTTATAATCTGGTTTAACTGGACTTAACATATCGCATAGAGCGTAAAGGATATCAACGTAGAAGAAGGATGCATGCCTAATCTCCATAATTTTAGTCATATGATGGTTGGGAGTTTGGCTCACAATCTAAAAAGAAAAAAACTTTTTTTTTTTTAGTTTTTAGTCGGGGGGAGAGAGAGAGAGAGAGAGAGAGACTCATATGATGGTTTATTACTTGTTATTTATTGGATATTTAGGGAAAAACTGCTAACAAAGGCGGTAACAATTAATCTAAATGAAAATTTGTCACAAAAAAGAATTAATCTAAATGGAAAACAATTGATTGAAATGAAATTTGTCAATAAAAAGAATCCAAATGAAAATGAAAATGCAAATGGTCAGATAAATTATCTCGTGAAAAAGAAAAAAAATGACAATGGAAAACAAGAAAAATAGAAAGAAAACATCCAAATGGAAGCGGAAAATTGGAAAAGTAGAAAATCAGAAATTTATCTCAAATTAGAAAAATCCAACATGATCTGAAATTTTGTAGACTGTGCATCATCCGCCTTATTGAGATCCTAACCTTTTTCGGGTCCCTTCCATCGCAAGATGGATAAGAAAATTTTTCTGTATTTTTTGAATTTTTTTTTGAAGACGATAATTTGCATAATAAATACTTAATAATATGTCGAGAGGCAATGAATATTAAAATTTTTACTTCATGCTCATAGTCTGAATATAACGAGGGAAATTTGTTCGGAAAAATTTCGTCTTGTTAACTTTTTTTTTTTGCTACACTCTTATACTGTATAGTAATTTGCCGGTAATTTTCATATTATTATCCAAACAGAATACTATAACAGTATACTTTTTGAGGCTCACTCCAACAAATAAAGAAACAGCACAGAGCACCGATAACCACCATGGAAACCCTGGCGCGATTCTCCGCCGCAGCGCCGTCCTCCGCCGCCTGCTCCAGATCTCACGGCGTCCGGCGCGTATTCCTACTTCCATCTCGCCGCTCGGCCGCAGCTCCCAGGAGTAAACCTCACCCGCGCTCCGTCACCGCCGCCGCCGCCGTTAAGTTAGACGGCGGCCTCCGTGGCGACGGTAGGCCCACTTTGTCGGCGATTTGGGAAGTTTTTCAATCGGCGGAGCCGCCTGCCGTCGAGGCTTCCTCTTGGATGCCGAAATTCGAGGAGCTTGATACTACCAATATGCTCCTCCGCCAACGAATTGTCTTCCTTGGCTCTCAGGTCCTCAGATAAACCCTAAAGTTCTAAATTTATTTTGTTATTTGATTATATTTTTCTAATTGTGTTAGAAGTTTGCTTTGATAGTAAAAGAAATTGGGTGAAAAGCAGCAAGCCGTAGTTTTTAACTTCCAAACTTATGATTTTAGTTTAAATACACAATTGCGTTAGAAATGCTTTGGCAGCATATAAAATTTTTGTTAAAGCATATGGAAAAGTAGTTTTAGAACTTCGCGGACATAAAACTTGGTTCTAGAGACTTGGTTTCCGGAGCATTTGTTTTTGTCATGTGCAATTGAAAATGGCGCCTTTTGGCAACTGAAGTGGGTTCCTAGAAACTGTGGGTAGCACTCAAGTAGTGGCCGGTGAACTTCTGTTACAATGATTGGCCGGTGAACTTCTGTTACAATGATGCTTTGGAACTGGTGCTCTCTATATTCACATCCAGGTAATGATACGAAAGCTGGCCAGCTGCTAGAAGGAAGCATTAACCTTACCCTTCAAGCTCTCTCTAAACTCTCAACGTAGATAGTTGCAAGTTGATTGCGCCAGTGATTGGCAGGATGAGATAAGGTAGATATTATTCTACAGGGTGTAATGTATTTACAGTGTTTGAGTATGTGTAACTTTATTCTTGTTTTTAATTTACTGAATTTTATGTGGATTAGGGGAAACAATACTGCTGATCTAGTCATCAGCCAGCTCTTATTTCTGGACGCCGAAGACCAAGGGAAGGACATCAAGTTGTTTATAAATTCACCTGGTGGTTCAGTGACGGCGGGTATTCCTTTACTTGATTGAAATGAACTATACAGTACTAGTATAACACGAAGCAGATCCTTTGTACTTGAGTTAAGGGGACTTGCTGTAGTTGATTATGTGGATAACGTACAAATGATCTTTTGGTTAGGAACAATAGAACAACTTTTCATTCTTTCCTATTTTCGATCGAGTTATCAAGATTAGCAGCAATAACCATGTTGGAGTCTGGATATGGCTTTCCGAAATTTTATGGTTACATAGTTCTTGTGATCGGAACATGTCACTTATTTTTATAACAAATTTGTACGCACTTGTAAGAAACACTATTTCCCATGCTCGTGAGGACTATGAGCGATGCTGGTGGCACATCTATTAAACTTATTGTCTTGAACAGGGCACCATCTAGTGCGATAGGTTTAATTGTTGTTTCGCTGTGTTTTCTTATGGCATGGTTGGTTTTGCTGATAAAGGCTGACCATTTTGGCTGATGTATTGAACATTTAGGGATGGGGATATATGATGCTATGAAATTGTGCAAAGCTGATGTGTCCACAGTTTGCTTGGGTCTTGCTGCATCCATGGGAGCATTTCTTCTGGCTGCCGGGACTCACGGGAAGAGGTTTTGCATGCCAAATGCAAGAGTCATGATCCATCAACCTCTTGGAACAGCTGGAGGAAAAGTGAGTACTCTAATTATAAGGGAAATGGAAAATTGCAACGCTTATATAAAAAAAAGACTTGACTTTTTTTTTTCACCCTTAATTGAGTACTATCGTTTACGAACTGGGAAATTTCTTAGCTACGCTGAAATTTGTTTCATCAGTTTGTCATGCATGTGCTTTGATTATGGTGCATATTCTGCATACCTGTACTGTAAATAATTTTTTGATCTGTATAATTAGTCATACATACACACCTGCTGGGCTTTATTATCTAACATATGATAAACGATAACAGGATACTGAAATCGGATGGAAAAAACAAAAAAAGAAAATTAAATAGCTGCATCTGCTAACAGTTTCATCATCTTAGTTGTAGATAGTAACGACAATGCTGCAGTGTCCAAACCATTTCATGCTCATAAAATCAGCTGTGTGGTGGCTCATTTTCCTGGTTGCATCTTTTATTAGTTTAAATTTAGACACTGATCTTAATTTCTATGAAGGTGGTGCTTTCAGAACCTTTCCTCAGCTTTTTGCTAGACATATGTTTCTGTTATGATAAAACATTTGTTCGTTTGGCCTTCATACTATTCTTGCGTTTCTGATGGACAAAGTTCTGCAGATAATATGGAAATCGTTTAGTGCTTTTTTTTGGGATACAACGAAGCATTATGAAGCCTTAGAACTGGCATCTCTCTCCCTATATTTATTGTTACTTTCTTCATGCACAGCTTAGTAATTTTCTGTAGGGCTAAACGTCGTTTTCGAGCTGTCATCTCTTAGACGGTATCTTTCTAATAGTAATTTTGCCTGTTTGCTAGATCATCTCTCGAGTTCTTACTTATTCATATTGTTTTTTATTTTAGTCAACAGATATGGGCTTACAAATTAGAGAAATGATGTATCACAAGGTGAAGATGAACAAAATATTGTCAAGAGTTACAGGGAAACCGGAGTCGCAGGTACTGATGTGGCATTAGCTATAGGCTCTCTTTGGATTAAAGAACTATATTCTAATTCTAAACTTGCACTATTTTCTGTGGCTTCGTCGATTTTAGATTGAGGTGGACACGGACCGTGATAATTTCATGAATCCATGGGAAGCGAAGGAATATGGCTTGGTAGATGCTGTAATCGACGACGGAAAGCCAGGTTTAGTTGCGCCTATCGCAGATGCTACGCCTCCTCCTAAGACCAAGGTATGGGATCTGTGGAAAATCGAAGGGTCTCGGAAAGCCAAGCAGAATTTGCCATCCGAGGTCAAGTTACTTGAAAATGGATATAAAGGCACAGAACAGTCGAAGGAGGAGAAAGCTTCAGTATGAAAACTTGGCTTTCGAAAGTAAAACTTATGCGCATTCGAAGCTTTTAACGAAGAAAACATGTTTTAGAAGCTCCAGATCTATATATTTGATTATTACCAAGGGGGGAAATTGCTGGATAAATTAGGAATTGCTATAAATTTGTTATGCATTTCATTTCGGTGTCCGATAAAGTTGTAATTTTGTGGTAAGCCATGTGTCACTAGTGTAATTAGTTCTTGGTGATTCCTTTGTGTGCTCGTCAATTATCTGATGCAACTGGTTGTTTTTAGGAGGTAATAATTCGCTCCGACTGAAGTTCTCGGAAAATTATATTTAGTATCCATCTTGATATATAATTATTCAACATATCAGAACAATATTAATTAATTTTTTGATATATAACGTTTACTAGATGCATCAATGTTTTTAAAATTCAGAAATCTTTGAAATTCTAAATTAACGTAAAAAGATGGTAAGTAAATGAATAGTTAAAATTTTTAAGTGATTTTTGAATTCTAAAAATCGATCTGTCTGTGCTATGCAGAATGGCGCTAGATATAATTGCTCGAAGTCTCAAGCTTTTCTTGCAACTTTGACACAGCTAAATAGTGTTGGTTGTTAGGTAGGATTTATAGTCTCGATATTGGTGTAAAATTAGGGAGGATGAAGATTGGCAGGAAAAACTATGAAATTAATTATAAAAAACTAAATAATAACATGGCACCCCTTTGGATACAATTAAAACAGAAAAGATAATGCAAACTACTAATCCGTACTATTTACTTTGACATCCGAACAAATTCTGATGTTCGGCCCAACTTTACGAGTATACCAACCTAATATATTTTGATGTGGCACTTTTTTTACTTTACCATATATATATACATATCCACCCTTCTACCATCCCGTCTTCCTCGTAAGAAAGGTGCAGCCGTGCAGGTATAACTAGTATTAAGATAGGCCGCCTGAATATTGCATTATCTTTAACTCTAATTTTAATATATTGATATATGTAAAAGGTGATAGGGGCTTCGAGCATGTCCAGACAAAAAACTTAGAATTTTTTATAGAAAACATTTATTGGTACTTAATATATAACCGTACAATCTTTTGCTCATAAGCGAGTGCTCTAGACTTTAAAATCAATCAAAGGGATGACATAAAAAAAAATACTAGGTGACCTAAGATAATCCAAAAATGTATACCAAGTTGCGTTAAGGTGAGTAACACTCATTTTAAATCTTCACCCTGTACTCCGCACTAATGTAATATTCACATTCAAGGAGGAGGAAACGTCGGATCAAAATGAGGAGCAAAGCATACTTACATTGGTTTTGGAACATGCTCCGAACTAATTTGGTACATATGTTTGGTGGATGACTAGTGATTCTAAGATGTCAAATGGACCGTGCCGGTACCAACATGCCCACCGACACATTTTGATAGTGTTGTTAGGAGTTGGTTATAGAGGAAATATGACAGACAGCGACTTGGAATTCTTAGCCTTTATTTTAAGGGACATAAGTAGTAGGACAGCAATAGTACTGGCTGTTGGGAATAGGGGTGTTCATATACCGGTCCGATCCAGTACTGACTGTTGGGAATAAGGGTGTTCATATACCGGTCCGGACCGGAAAACCGGACCGGACTGGTTGGTTCGGTCCGATCCACGGTCCATAAATTGGCTATAAATCGGTCCTCGGTCCGGTCCAAGACCGGAAAAACCGAGGACCGGATCGAGGACCGATTTAAATAAGATTTAGGTCTAGTATTTTCATATTTGATCAATTTAAAAAAAATCCGGTCCTCACATTTGTGCGTTTGACCAATTTAAATAAGATCCATTTTAGAATCGAACCAATTTTGGTCCGAAATCATACCGACATACGCATTACGACGACTCATAGGACTTAAACCGGTCCAAACCGGTCTGGTCCGGTTCGGTCACGCTCTTTTGCGGTCTAGACCGGACCGGTCCAATTCCGGTCCAGTCCGCGGTCCTCATTTTCTTTCGAGTTCGGTCTCCGGTCCGGTCCGGTTCGGTCTAGTCCGGACCAGTTGAACACCCCTAGTTGGGAACAAAGTTTTTTGTGCCGAGCTGAGTTTCCTTAAACTCAGATATAGATACATGCCGACTGTACCGATATACATTTATTTAAATATTTAAAAGAAATAATTTAAACAAATATAAGAACTTTTGACACGTATCGTACTAGTTCATGCTATGCCAGCAACTGCAAGAATAAATATATGACATACGATACGGACTGCGCTGACCGGCACCAAAAAACTACGATGGAAACTAGAAAATTGCAAGTATAACCAGTTTCTAAGCTAGGCCCTCTAAATATAGCATGGTATTTACCTTTAACATGAAAATAGATATATGTGAAAAGTAACATGAAGTTTCGGATCTATTCAGACCGAAAACTTGAAGCTTCTTATTGGTAAAACATGTCAGTGTCATTCGTTTCAGTTAGAACAGTCGTATAAAAATAGACTACATCTAAATAATTTTTTCAAGATAATTTTTTGTTTTGTTAAAAAAAAAAACATATGCAGGTATTATCCATACTATTAAGTTCAAAATTATGCCAAATTCATGCTTTTTAAAAAGTTTTTCTAATATCAATATGAATCCAATATTCCAATGTTTAATTTTCATCAATATGGAAAGATTTTTCTATCTCTTGCTAGATTAGGCTTACCTCAGTACTCCACAGGTACAATGCACCATATCCAGATGGCAGGAAATTATAGTAGACTTCCAATAAATCTATAATCTAATAAAATCTAATGTAATCTAGTGTATGTCACCTTCATCTTCTTGGCACTATATTCAAACTTAGTTGGCCCATCCACAACAATCTAGTTAGTAGATAAAAACAAGAAAGGAAGGCCACACCTGCACCATCCTTAACCATCTTGAAGAATCTATCTTTGGACTTTTACATTTTTATGCTCTCCAATAATTTAAAATTATATTTTTATACCCCATAATTCAAAATAACATTTTTATGCTGCTTGGATTATGTGAAAGAACGTAAAGTTAATGAAGGCCATTAACTTTACGACGATAGTTTCGTCATTTTACACAGTCAAGTGGGCATAAAATATCATTTTAATAGAGGGTATATTTTTACAATTTTGAATAATTAAGGGGATATAAAAACACAAATACCCCGTCTATCATGTTGTTTTCTTTGTGACGTCTTTCTTTTCTTGCATTGCTATCATCCCTTACCAAGACTTTTCAGCTATGTTTGATGTCGTATGTGTTAAGCATAGACTTTTAGTTTCGGATTGGTTTAATATTAGATAGGCGAGTCATTAATCGATTTACTTCTCGAAAAAATTTCTATCATAGGTGTGTCTGGTTGTAAATGATAGCTGATAGTTAACTTCAGTTTGTGTAGCTAATAATTGTACAATATTCTTTGTATTGTGTAAATATCTACTACCAAATGCATACTTACAGGTTAAATATAAGTTACAAGCAATTCAACAATCTATTTTTATCTACAAGCTATTAAACAAGCCATAACCAAACATAATCTAAATATCCTAAAAGTTAAATTATGTTTTTGGATTCGGATGTGTAAGAAACATTTTCTAGCTTTGATATATAGAAATGCCATTATTCAGGGATCCTGATGGTTCTGATATAATCAGAACTGCATGGAGTGCCTCGGGATGTTACCACACATATCTGACTGCGCTATATATGTTTTTTATTGCATCAGGAGTCCCGCGACCCAGATGAATAGCGGTGTTATTGATATATCCCCGAAGGGACTTTACTTTCCTTGTAGCATATCTTAAAAGCCTTCTACTATGTAGATTTAAAAGTTCCTTGCAGGGTTCCTTTTCTTTCCAAGATGGTTCAAAGAAAGGAATCTGACAAGCGGAGGATGCCTCAACCAGACGATATTAAACATGAAAAGCATAAGGATTCAAATAGCAGAAGAAGAATTGATCGAAATTTCGACAAGGAAAGATTCATGGACAGACCTGAATATGCTCGGAAAAGTTTGCCAAATTATGTCAAGCCTACAACAAACTCTGCTACAAGGAAGGAGAGATCATCACCAGCAAGTGTTCGATTCCCGAACAACTCTGCAAAAATAGTTGCAAAGAATCCTGGAGGGACTGAATCTGGAAAATCTTCTGTTGTCAGAGTTTGTGGTTACAGCTACTGCTCTCTGAACACCGACAAATATCCACTTGAATCTTTTCTGCAGGCAAAGAGAAGCACAGTCCAAACACAGAAGGCCATGAAAGTTAAAGGGGCCTCTCCATTTAGAAAAGAATGTCGTAGGAAGGACCCGAAAGAAGATATTGATACCGCCCAGAGTTCAAATTGCATGACTTCTGCTGGAATGGAAGACAGTGATTTATTTTCTGAGATACACGAGAAAACACATCAAGAAATTAATACGGGTGATTACGAAAGTTCAAGAGATGAACATCCTCGGAAAAGTGGCCTTTCAGATGAAGAATTAGACAACATCGTGAATTCTCTCGAATACGTTGAATTCGATCATGAAGTTGATGAAGGTAGGGAATATGATGAAAGCGGCCATATAAATGGTGAGTCAAAATTTTCGACAGATTTATCCGAATATCCTAATAATAAAACATATTGCTCTGAATCACTTGAGCCTGATAGTTTAGTTAGCGACACTTTCGAACCTGAGAGTTCCTTGATCGCTGATGAAATAGTTGAAAATAGCTCGGACATGACTGAAGAAGATGACCCTTTGAGTAACAAAATTGATATATTAGTAGTACCATATGAAGTCCATGTAAGAGATCAAAGTTTGCAGACACCCGAAGAACATGATCTTCTTGAGGAAAACAAGTTCGGTGAGATTAGATTATCTCCAAAATCCATACAAGTTACAAATAATGCAATTTCGGTAAGTAATGTTCATATTGGTCGCTCTGAAGATGAGCACGGATCAAGTGAAGTTGAGGGCAATTCCAAAGCAAAATGGAACACTAAAAGAATACAAAGAACTGAGGCAACTGAAGACAACAGAGAGTTCAATCCACGGCCGCCACGATTTCTTCCACTAGAACCTGATCCCGAGGCAGAGAAAGTCGATCTGAGGCATCAGATGATGGATGAGAGAAGGAACTCCGAGGAATGGATGGTAGATTATGCACTCCAACAGACTGTAACAAGATTGGCTCCAGCAAGGAACAAAAATGTAGAACTGCTAGTAGAAGCTTTCGAAACCATCATGCCCTCGGAATATAATCATTCGAAAGCTTTACAATCCTGCAGCTAATCAATTTGAAATAGAAGTTAGTTTGAACTTCGAAGGTTCTAAATTATGAAATTTCTTTCCTAGTTCACTGATATACAGTGAAATCAAATAGTGTATTATCTGAAAGCATTGTACTTAGTACATGTAACATATGTATGCAAATAAAGCACGAAATCTGACTTGATATTGATAAGAACACTGAGTTAAAAAATCCTGTCTTCAGTCTGGCACAAGCCGTGCAACAATAACAACCCAGTAAAAGTTCCAACTGGACTGAGTTTGGGGAGGCTAGGATTTATGCAGTCATACCCCGAAGGAGGCTATTTTCCTCTTCGGGTTGGCGAAATTGCAAATGTGATACTTAGTAGATTAGAGAATCCTGATGCCTCATGTTCTTCATCGTTCCCATGATATTACCATGCGTATTCGCATTCCTGCACTATCAAACATAAAAATAAAATCGACTAAGATTATATCATAATAGTGTTATAAGCTAACATTTTCATGTGCTTATTGAGATAGTTTGGTTTCTTCTCAATATCATACATGCTTCCCTACTGCTGCAATCGGCGACCGCGCTTAACTTTGGACAAGATGCAGTCGAACTATTGATCGACAAAGTGAGAATAGTTACTAAATCATGTGCTCGAGGCTTGCTTTTAGGTTAAACCCGAGAAGAATGCATAAAAGATGGCTGGTTACCCTAGCAATCCCAGCGACGCATTCCGATCAATGTCTCCAATTATACCATTGTCTCTGAGCTTCGAGCGCGATGGTTCAGCTGCGGCATTTTCTCAAACAACTGCAAGAGCTCCGTCGTCTTCAGCGGAGAGAGCAGCAACGTTAGCGGAGTTCGGCAGTCCGCTGCACACAGCAACGTCAACCGTAAGAGCTTCCTCGTCTTCGAGCCATGAGATTCCAATGGAGGCAGGAAAAGGCACCACACAGCCCACGGGGACGAAAAAAGCAAGAAGAGCACATCCAGCAGGCCAAGCCCATAAGGCTCGGCCCATTGATCAAAATCCGTTGAATCTTGTATTGAGTCCAGCTCAAACACCAGGTGCATATTTGACGTAACACTTGATTATGGAAGATTTTCTCCAACCGTGCCCATATATTCTCCAAGCACACCACCGACATAACATCAAAGGAGCACACCTATGATCCGAATAGGCTGACCGAATGCTGCGAGTCGACGCTATGTGGTCCGCAGTTCATAGCGTTCGGTAGTTCGGAGTGCTCCCGACAATGCGGAGTTTAGTGTTATGGAGCGGATTGTGACAACCAAATAGTGTGAAGTATGGGTGAAAATGACAAGAGATCAAGTCGAGTACCACTAAGCTCAAATTTGTTTGATTGGTTTAGTTCGAGCTTCAGAGGCTGAGCTCGAACTCGGCTCGATTCAAAAAATTTCAAACTCGAACTCGACTCGAGCTTGGTTCAATTGTATCAACCGAGCCGAGCTTGAGTTAAATAGAGCCGTGCTCGAGTTAAGCTCGGCTTGATTCTATGAATTAGACCAAACTCAAGTCGAATTCGTCGAACTCGCTTAAATAATTTTATTGTAAAAATATACTTGAATAAAATAAAAAAGCTATGTGTAGGCTCATGAGCCTAACGAGCAGAGTAACACGATGTGACGATGCCAATGCTCGGTTCGTTTAACTACTCGAACTTGACTTGAGCTAGACAATACTCGAACTCGAGCCCAAGCCATTCGTGAATAGCTCTGCTCGTTTTCACCCCTATGTCCTAATTTCTCTATGTTCACAGCTACAGTGTCTTAGAATGGTTAACTCCGGACTGGGCCTGATCTCCGTCGGCATCATCCTCTGTCTCGTATTGTGATTATTCTACGTGCAAGATATTTGGATGTATCCGCTTGTAAGATACTGAGATATTAACATTGACGAGTTTTCTTAATCTAGCAAGATGTAAATACCTTATGTAGTTATTTTGCTGATATGCATTGGTTGAGAGGACCGGGACCGCCGCAGCGGGATCTGACTCGAATATTATTATTTGTGTATCGTTTGAGATACCTGCCTCGCAAAGATAGAAGTTTAGATAGACTTATACGTAGGTGGACCTAGTATTTTCTTTAATAAGTATGATTTTATTTTTTTTTATTTAAAAAAAAATTCAGTTCATTTTTTGATATATTGATTGGAATTTACTGCATCTTTAGTTAAATTTTGTAATATCTATAACAATTGGGTGCGAATTTCTATTTATTGTTTTGATGACATTTTTACTTAAGATTCTTGAACACCTTTCTTTAAATTCTAATATCCTATCTAATATATGACATCAACGTGTAATATTTTGATTTAAAATCGTGACCCGCATCTCACATAACAAAATATTTAAATAAAAATTTGATTAATATAATTATTTTGTAAATAAACGGTGACCTTTTTATTTTCTTTATTATTATTATTTTTTTTTTTGGCAAATGTGACATCTTATCCTTCAAGTTTTGAGCATGTCATACATCAATTGATCACCAACAATATCATCCTTCACATCTAACTGTATTATCTTTAGTGTTTAATATTTATCCACATATAATCTTATATTTGAAAATGCATCTAAAATTTTATAGTAGGATTGCTAGCAATCAAAACTCTGTGCACCTGATGCTTCAGCACCAGGGTGCCCCATTTGTACGAATGGGTCCTTTGTCGTGCGACGACATAGGATGTCCCTGTACGTTAATTTTTGGCCTCTTATCAAGTGCACTACGAATCACAAAATTTTATATAAAATTTTATTATTTTTATTTGACATATATTTAAATATTTTTATAAAAATTTTGAATTACAAAATTATAAATTTTGATGTGATCTATAATTTTATAGTTAAATTTTTTTTGATAAAATGCTAAATAATATGTCAAAAAGATGATCAAAATATTTGATCATAGTTTTGACATAATATTTAGTATTTTTGAAAAAAAAAATTAACTATAAAATTATAAATCACATCAAATTTTTTAATTTTATAGTTCAATATTTTTTATAAAAATATTTAAAAATAAATTAAATAAAATAATAAAAATTTTATATAAAATTTTGTAATCTATGTACATATATATAAAATTGGGTGATGAAAGTCGTTATGCCACGTAGCATTTTGAATAATTTTTAGTATGTCATGTGGTATTTACTCTTATTCTAAACAAGTAATATGGTATTTGTATTAATTGATAGCAATTTATAAAATTATATAACAAAAATATAAAAGGTCTAATATTACAAATAAATACTTAATTAAAATAATAATTTATAAAATAATTTAAATACAATATAAAATTTAGTATAAAAATAATTATATTATATATAATATAATATTAATTTTTGCAAATAAAATTTGGGGAAATTGCGTTTCAGCCCCCCCGTTTCCCATTTTTGACTTTTCAGCCCCCCGAAACGCGTTTCTCCGCCGACGTGGCGGCGCGCGCGTGCCGCCACGTGGCGTTTCGGGGGGCTGAAACGCGCGACCCCAAATTTAGGGGGGCTGAAACGCAATTTTCCTATAAAATTTTACCATGTATAAAAATTTTTAATATAGCCTTTTTAACGTTAAGTCTTAAATAATTTTGTGTATAATATTTGACATTTTTTCTTATTCTAACAATTACGAATAAAATATAATATTTAAATAAAATAAAATTTGTATGAAATTAAAAATTAAAAAACTAGATAATTAAATTTTTTAAATTATTATTTATAATATATATATATATATAATATATATATATTAATATATTATATATATATATATAATTTATAATCATGCATCGTATATGTCCAAAACTAGTTCGTATCAATGTCAGATCGTTTTTGGGATAGAAGTTAGAACGCCACTCTCTTTCTCGCGCGTCAACCTTCCAACCGGAGTGACTTAAAACAATATCAGCTGTATGCCTAAAACATGGAACAGCAAACTATTCCAACAGAGAAACACACGTTCCCAAAAACATCTTTGCAGGGGATATTAATAATATGGAAATTTTGACTATTAATATTTGCATGGTTAAAGATTAAACTATCAATGGCGGCGGACTCCACCGCTTCAACTATTTAAGTGCGACTTCGGCTGCCATTTTTGCTCAGATCAACCTTCTCCCAACTGAGAGAGAACGGAGAAGAAGCATCTTAGTATCAAGATGTCGGCAAATGAGTTGGAAGAAGGTCTCCTTCACAACAACAACAGCAACAGCAACAGCGATGACGGCGGTGATGAAGTTACGGCGACGGCGGCGAAATCGACGGTGGCAGAGATGAAGGCTGAAGGATGGAAGATGGGGAAGATTGCGGCGCCAATGGTGGCGGTGACCCTGTCGCAGTATGGTCTCCAAGTAATATCTATCATGGTGGTGGGACACATCGGCGAGCTCGAGCTCTCCAGCGCCGCCATTGCCACATCTCTCTGTGGCGTCACTGGATTCAGCCTCCTTGTAAGTTACCAATTACAATTTTTAATGATTTTGTTAGGGTTATATTTTCGTCTTATGTAGTTATTGAATGATAAAAAGTATTTATGTACTTCATTTGTTGCATGTATATGTATATTTATCTTTTATTCTGATATAATGGATGATACAATTTTGCCGCCTCCTTGTAAGTTACAAATTATAACCACTAATAATTTTATTGTTAGGGGTAATATTTTCTTATTATGTTTATTAAATAATTCATTTCTGGTATGTATTCTGATATAATAAATACTGCAATAATATGAACTTTCCCAGTTCATATTTATAATATCTTTCTGTGGAGAGCTATTGCTTTCCTCAGTGTTCTCAAAAAAAAAAAAGAAATATTAATAATATCTTTTCTTCATTTATGCTATTTACATTTCTGGATTGTTCTTCTGTTCTGTTTAGTCTTTTGATATATATATATATATATATATATATATATATATTGTTGATGAAAAAAATGGCCGTGCTGGATATTTTCTCTCCATTTTGTTTTTTAGGGGATTGCATAAAGATGCTTATGGTCATGAAGGGGATGGCATCAAACTGAAAAATTCAAAGTGAAAGATGATGAGATGACAGTATAAATTGGACCATTTCATATCTCTCATAAAAGTTGTCTTCTGCATTTGGACGTTCTCATTCTTGGGATCTGCTTTTTTTTTGTCTTTTTTTCCCTAAGAAAAATCTGATTTTGGTTCTTGCTTTAAGAGCCTGTGGAAAGATCATGTCCAAGTAGTTTATAAATTATATGTGCTTGACAGAACAATTTTGGCTGTATCTGGCATATACTTATGATGGTTATCAAGTCCATTTTTAGATTTTTCTTGGAGGAAAAATGCCAGACCTCCCAAAAATTCTTCAAAATGTCTTTCACAAATTATGCAGCTATATTACAATAATAGAACACTCCCTGCTGTCGAAAAGCGACCTATGTGATAAAAAAATTTAACATTTGGTATGTGTTTTTTGGTTGGAATATGCCGATGCGAACCTTTGATTTCTCACAAAAGTTATCTTGTCACTACAGCAGATCTATAGCAACCAACTTTTCATCATAAGTTTTGTTCTTTAATAGAAGAAAAGAACATCATATTTTTTGCTATCTCGTTACCCTTTATACTTTGACCTATGTTTAAAGGTGAGTCAAACGACGCACTGGTATCCCTCACCACGGCATTGGTGCGGGTTCAAATCGTGCCAAAGATAGGATGGAAATATTCTCTGCTAGCTCAACTGTTGCCTTTCCTTTTTATCTTTAATGCTTTTAGTAATACCTACGATATTATTTCAGATGATCATGATTTTGCATTATCGAACAGCTAGGATTGGCAAGCGGACTGGAGACACTATGCGGACAATCATTTGGAGCAAAGCAATACCGTAAACTAGGAATTCACATGTACAGAGCTATATTCGTTCTTATTCTATGCTGCATTCCAATCTCTATAATTTGGATATACATGGAAGAACTACTCGTGCTCGTCGGTCAAGACCCCCAAATTTCACACGGGGCGGGAAAATTCGCAACGTGGATGATTCCTGCTTTGTTCGCGTACGCCACAACTCAACCTCTCATGAAGTTTCTCCAATCACAGAGCTTAACTCGTGCCATGGTTCTAAGTTCTGTTGCTGGTCTATTCCTTCATATTGCTCTAAGTTGGATTTTAGTATATAAATCTTCGTTAAGTAGTGTCGGCGCTGCTCTATCTCTTGGTATATCATATTGGTTGAATGCTTTCGTTCTCGGGTTGTACATAAAGTACTCGACATCATGCAAAGCAACGCGTGCGCCATTTTCGATAGAGGCCTTCAAAGGGATAAGCGAGTTCTTGAGGCTAGCCGTTCCATCTGCTCTGATGATTTGGTAATACTATATATCTACTTGTATTATTCGGATTTAAATAATTTTTATGAAATTAAGACTCTTTCCATCCTGATAACAGTTTGGAATGGTGGTCGTACGAGTTGCTTGTTTTGTTGTCTGGTCTCCTGCCCAATCCCAAGCTTGAAGCGTCGGTCCTTTCAGTATGGTAAGAAACAATTACAACATATATGCTAGATCTCCTTAAATTTCTCCACTTAAGTTCGATCGCAAACTCGCATTTCTCCAGTGAGTTCGATCATTATTTAGAAAGAAGTTTGGCAGCTTTAGTATCTTCTCCGAGAGTTGTATTATGCTATACTAAATTTCTTCTTTTTGCAGCCTCACTAGCATCTCAACCCTTTATTCTATACCATATGGCCTCGGCGCTGCTGCAAGGTACATAAAAAATAAAATAAAAATCTAGTAGTCCCCCGCCTCTAGTGGAATGGCCGAGGCGTTCGCCTCAGGAAGCGAGCGGCCGGGTTCGAACCCCAGGGTTGTCTGTAATGGGGATGTGCCCGTGATCGCGAGTTTACAGCGGTTGCGAGAAAGCTGGTGGCATGTAACTCCCAGTACTCCATGTCTAGTACGGGGGCGGACGCCAGACCGGAATTTTACTCTTCTGCATGCATCTGAGTCCAAAATGGTCTTATAGGTGTACGTAGAAAACTGTGGTCCGCGAGTTAGCGGAGACCCATGGAAAGGTTTCGCCTCGTTATCTCAAAAAAAAAAAAAAAAAAAAAAAAATCTAGTAAGTTTGTTTTTATGCACAGACATTTTTGGCTTACTTCTCCACCTACTCTTTGCTTGTAGCACCCGTGTGGCGAACGAATTAGGCGCTGGAAATCCACGAGGAGCTCGGTTTGCTATGCTTGTCGTGCTGGTAATTGCCGCGACAGAGGCCATTTTCATTAGCGGGACTCTTTTTGCGTTACAATCCGTTATCGGATATGCTTATAGCAATGAAAAGGAAGTTGTAGATTATGTTAAGTCTATGGTTCCCTTGGTCTGTGTCTCGGTTATATTGGATAACCTACAAGGGGCGCTCTCAGGTACGGAGACTTACTGCTTTGATCTTGTGATGCGATTATTTTCTACCTTTTTTTTTTTGTTTTTTGCCCAAAACATGCTCATTCCTTCACCTCTAATTGTTAATTGCGAATTTGCGGTCTTATATTAGTAAATTACTATGTTAGAATGTAGCTTTTCTAAATCATAACAGTGGAACATAATATGTTTGTGGCACTACGGTCTCAGATACTACTACTACATTGAAGCCCAAACTACTCTTCTCCTGTCGAACTAGAAATGGTGTACTGCCGAATGAAATACGCTCATTCTTTTCTATTTGATCACTTCTTGTCGTGCTAGTTTTGTTTCTATTGCATGTTACGTGTTAGCACAAGACGACTCCCGAACCAGGGTTTTTTCAGGCTCTGTAGGTTTCTAGTGCGTGTTAGGTATATGGTGGTGTATATTAGACAAGAAATTGCAACCTCTTTCTCGAATCCTGTATGCGCGGGAGCTTTGCAGTACCATGTAACTCCTCCTTCTGCATGTTAGGTTCATGCTAAAAAATCTTATATGTAAATTATTATATTAATTCTAAATTTTTATTTTTTATTTTTGAAAAGTAAAAAACAAATATGTAATAGCAAGGTCGGCACCTGCCGGAATCTGATATAACGAAATTCGGCTTGGTTCAGCATTGAAAACCTTGGTACCTGAATTAGGACTCGTCTTCTAATGTGATTTGTTTTGGTCTTGTAGGGGTTGCGAGAGGTTGCGGTTGGCAGCATATTGGTGCCTTTGTCAACCTTGGTGCATTTTATATCGCCGGAATTCCCGTAGCAGTTGTGCTGGGTTTCTTGTTACAGGTCGGTGGAAGGGGCCTATGGATCGGTATAATGGTCGGCGCAACGGTGCAAACGAGCCTCCTTGTATTGATCACAAGCTTTACGAATTGGCAAAAACAGGTGCTGTTTTCCTCAAAAAATTTTGTTATATTACGAATCAATCCTAGATTGGAATAAACTGGCCGAGTGGTAAAAAAACTTATGCCTTGCGACCAAAAGGTCGAGTATTTAAGGCGTGGAAATAGTCTCCTAAAAAAGTAGGATATGGTGGCATAAGCTTTATGAAATTAGCCGAGCAGAGCCCTCTTCGGCCTAACAGGATCTGCATATTGAATGCTGATGTCCTGTTTTTTTTTTTTATTATTATTATTTTTTTTTTGAGATAAACCTGTTATTGCATGCTGTCAACAGCTGAATAAGGGATTACTTTCATATCATTTTTATTTTATTTTTTAAATAATTCATGACCCTAAATAATTTTGCAGGCGGACAAAGCGCGAGAGCGGGTATTTGAGCTGCCAACAGAAGAAGATAACTTAAAATGAGCCATGCAGAGTGCTGCTCACATATCTGTTTTCATTACCTTTTATTACTCTTCTTCTTTATTAATAGTATAGTATGTGGAAATTTCAGGATTTCAGCTTGAGTTACTGGAAATAGTGTCTTTGCATTCATTCATGTGCTAACTATATTATTACGTTAGTCATTTGAAAAACTAAACTATTATGACATTTTTTTATTTTTCAACGGAAATTTTTTTTAAAAAAAAAAAATAAAAAGTTATAGAGGTAGTGATGGATTTGTACGAGTTTTGGAAAATCAAAATTTTTTTGAAGTTATTCCCAAAAAAAGAGAGCCGTTTTGATCCATCGGACTCTTGTCCTCTATTATAACTGCCACGTATATATAGAGCTAAAGAAAAACACTTTTAGCAATTGTAGGTTTCGATTGGTGTGTAAGAGAGAGAGAGAGGAATTTTTTTTTAAATATTATTATGGGAAAATACCAAATCAGCCCCCCTTTTTCAATTTCCATACCATATCAGTCCCTTCTCTCCAAAATAATCCAAATCAGCCTTCCATTCACTGTTTATTCTTTTTTTTTGGACAAAACTGTCATTTTGTTGCCGACACCGAGATCACCTATTTAGAAGCATTTTTTGAAAAAATGTTGAACATGACAACTTTCATGTTCAAAATTTTTTCAAAAAATGCTTCTAGGTAGGTATTTTCGATGTCCGAACTATTTGTAGCAATTTTGGGTTGGGTCGGGTCGACCCATTATGCTTCCGACCTCATAAATATAACTTTTAAAGTATTTTTTTGAAAAATTTTCAACATGAAAGTTGTAGTTCTTTCCGAGATCTACAATTTTCATGTTCAAAATTTTTTCCGAGATCGCTTCTAAATAGATGATATCGGTGTCTGAAGTGTTAACGGATATAGGGGCAATTTCGTCCAAAAAAAACTCCAAACAGTAACCAGGGACTGATCCGACCTAAATTTGAAATGGGGGGCTGATTTGGGATGTTTCAACACTTGAGGGGCTGATATGGTAGTATGCCTATTATTATTTAAACAAAAATATATTAAAATAATATTATTAAAATTTAGAAATTTATTTAAATATAAAAATATATTTAAATATTTGCCAAATTAAGATCAGTCTCATCACGTATGCGCCACGTAGGAAGGGCGTCACAATCAGCATAAAAGAAAGATCTTTTTTTTTTTTTTTAAAAACGCTATTCTTAAAGCATCTTTGTAAAAAACGTACTTCTGTAACTTAGAAAAAAATATAGACAAAATAATTATCTTTATGAGCTTTTTAATATATCGATCATTCAAATTTTCCAGTATATATGAACCCATTCCTGCATCATGCCAAAAGCAGTTAGAAAATCTAGTTCAACATAATAAAGTTTTATGTCATTCACATGAAAGCAGAACCAAACTTTTATGTTGTATAAAGGTTGACCAGCTAGTATGTTTTATGGCTTTGCTATGTACCCCAAGAAACTACACAATAAACCACACATGCTGATGTGGCGCAATCAAGACCACACATCACGATGGGTATATATGTAATTTTGATATTTTGTACGAATCACGAGGGAGTTGTGCGGATCACGAGGTATGTATGTGGTGGAGATTGATTTGTGTGGTTTGTTGGGTAGTTTATTGGGGGTGAGTAGTATTTTCCTATTAGTTTATCATACTATAACAGCCAAGCAACTTTAACCACTTAATCAATAAATGAGAAGCCACAGGCACATTATTCTTATAAACATACTAACAGTTGGTAATAAAAACCATGCAAGAGAGGAACATTGTGGTTTTAAGAACACAAAAAGTAAGAGAAGAACCTGATCCTGTGTTATGAACCGGTTAAGTCGGCTCATGTCGGCGGCCCGAACGCGACAAGGATAAACACCGGCGGTCCGGTGGTGGCTCTACAAACTACAACTGCAAACTAAATTAGTCTAAAAATAACTATTTTCTTCCATAATAAAATAAGAAGTACAATGAATATTTATAGAGTCTAGCCCTCCATGATCCTACCAAATTCTCCTAAAAATATTCCTAAAATAACTCTTACATATCCTCCTAAAATAATTCCTGAATATCCTTCTAAAATAACTCCAAATAATATCTTTTTTAATATAATCTTTTCTAATACAAATATTCTACTAAATAATCTCCAAAGAATATTCCTAAAATAACTTTTTTGCAGAACCCTAATATCTCCGACTCATCCTCCGATTTATATTTTCGTACGGCTCGAACCCCTTTGATCCCGTACATAATATCCTGTTCCACCAGCTATTGAGTGGCAAAGAGCAAAGCTTGGAAAGTTATCACTTCTATCAGCTTTTTCATCTATCATGTTCATAATATGATCAACAAATATTTCACCATAACTCGAAAAAAAGAAAGAAAAAAAAAAGAAAGAGAACACACAATCACGGTTAAAACAATGAATACAATTGTGTTATCATAAATTCCTAGCAAAAACTGACTCATGAACGCATTGTTTACCCAAAAGCTCAAGGCCATATCACCTTATTCAGTAGCTCAGCAAGGGGTTAGATTAAACGGAAAATTATAAATAAGTACATATTTTTTAGAAAAGTTATTTTTTAACCCTTTCAATTTTTATATTTAATAATAACTTCTTAATTTTAAATTACTTATTTTTTAACCATTCTACATATAAAATTGACTCTAATATTCTTAACTAAAAAAAAAACAAGAGAGGAAAATTTTCAAAGTACGTTCAGATATTTTATCAAACATAAGAAGTGCATTTCTAGTTTGGTATTGTTCATACTTATTTATAAAAAAAAGCGCTCGTAGGTGGTGATTGATGTGCACTTAGGCTGGCTTGTTGGATCAACCAATCAGTGGAAATTAACTTCAATTAAAAACACAAATATATACATATATAAAAGATGAGATTAGAATATAAAAATATGTAAGATAAGATTAGATAACAAACAAGAATAAAATATTAAAAAAATAATTACATTTGTCATGACGATTATTGTAGAAGATGGCGCGGCGAAAAGATGACGTTGGAGAAGAAAATTCAAAATATTCAAATCTCATCACAAAAAAAGAATCAAAAGAATATTTTCGTCAGAAAATAATTTGAGTTAGTTATTAAGGTTAAAAAATAAGAAGACTTAAAAATAGGGAGTGATTATCAAAATCTAAATCTGAAAGAGTTAAAAAATTATTTTTACCGAGTCAAGGGGTCTTCTTCATCAATCATGCATTAAATGAAAATTCTAGTTTACAATGGTAAAGAATTCCTTAGAAGCACCAGGGCAGTCATATATATGGAACTATAACAACATCGCGAGCATATCCCCATAATCAACTATGAATCCAGAATCTACGAGTGGTTCATTACAGTTCTCACAGAAAACAGAAAGGAAACTGAAGGCATGCCAAAGCATAAGAAAGCCAGCATTCAGTTAGCTAACTAACATCAGCTAAAGGCTAAAGCAAACCTGGTGAAACCCGCTTGCCCAATTGTTTCCAGCACCTCCTCCCTCGGCTGAGACGAAAATGTTCTCATGATTGTTGAGAAGTCCATCAGGAGCGCTCGAGGAACGTAATGTTGATAATCAGCTTGGTTGAAAAGCACATCCTTCCTCTTCTCAAAAAAAAAAAAAAGAAAAGCACATCCTTCCTGTCACCACCCTGATTTAGCCAACCAAATTCTGTGGGACAACCCAATTATCTCACTCGTAGCTGTCCAAAGGCAAACAACTAAACGAACACCCAAACAGACAAGAAATTCTGAAGATGACGCAAAATGATTTATTATAAGGAAGCAAAACAACTAGCGATATTGATGGAGTATGAAATTAGGCTGCCACGTGTCGGATGGGGTAGATGTACAAAATCCGATAATCAGTCAATTCCGAGAAGAAGAATCGGTCATTAACGAGTTAGAAGGCGACATATAGCGCGACAATAACGTGTTGACCGAGTAAAAGTAGGATCTACAACTACTTGTATCATTTATAAATGGAATGATTTAGGATTAAGTCGGGGCTCCACACTTTTTACCACTTTAAGGGCTCTAGAGAGGATATCGACGCTCTGTGAAGCTCGATCCTCGAGCCAAGGTTGGAACTACTGTATCTTTTCTATATTCTTAGTGGATGATTTGCGATCGAAATAATTTGTGATAGAAGGCAGAATTGGTTAGAAAGTAGACACTACAAACATACACATAACACGATATTTTTTACGTGAAGACCATCGACGAAGGTCAAGGTAAAACCACGGGTTGTAGCTGTCCAAAGGCAAACAACTAAAGGGAACAGCCAAACAGACAAGAAATTCTGAAGATGACGCAAAATGATTTACTATAAGAAAGAAAACAACTAGCGATATAATCAGAAAAAGAAAGTTTTCACTGACCAAACTACTGGCTGCATGTATCAGTTTCTTGCCGAATACGATTATGAGAGATCACCGCCAGTGTAATTTTACTTTGCTAACAACATACAAAGGATAGTCATGATACATCTGAATCTAGCTCCTACATCATCTAAACCACAGCTAGAATCCTCTTCTTTTACCTACTATGTTAGCTTAGCAGGATGAAATTGTCAAAATATTTCGCTGCTGACAACCATGAGCCTTCATCAAACGATTTTGAAACTGAACCATTGTCAAGCAGGCAAAATGAATACAACTTTTTTAACTTGGTAAAATACAAGATAGAAAGCCGTGACACCGCCAAGCACCTAGCAAATTAAAATTTAAATCAGCAAAATTTCGAAACATTAAAATATCTATTTAGAAGTATTTTTTTAAAATTAATATAAAAATCATAAATCACATTAAAATATATTATTTATATATTTATTTTTTTTTAAATACTTATATAATAATAAAAATATTTCTATTATAGATAGGACTCACGTGGAAGGATTTTGAATCTAGGGATTAATTCATAAACAGATATACAATTATTCTTTTATATTACATATTTATTTTATAAAATAATTTTACTTGGATCCTACCGATTGAGATATTGCAGGATAATATCAAGGTGTCGCAGCAAAATTGAGAACGTTAATATAATACAATATAAAATCAAATTACTCTGAAATTGCTCAAAGAAAGTGTAATATTCTCAAAAACAAGAAAAATTTAAGATGTTACATATTGCATCAAAGAAAAACTAAGTTCTTTGCCATTAAGATGTTATTCTTATATTATCTAAAATTCAAAGATACATTGACATAACATATTGCATGTTACTTCATGTCACAATTCCTTGAACTCATGACTTTCATGGCAAAGAACTGAGTACAACTCCATTCGACCAAAAATAAAATAAAATAAAATAAAATAAAAACTCCGTTCTTATAGCAGCAAAACATTCATCTTCTGGTGAAATGACATCTTAACCAGATTTTCGCCTTCCGCTATCCTTTCTCCTTCCGCGGCGAGTCTATTGTGTCCGAACTTTTCCGTGCTTTCTGCAACATAGCCATATATATATGATCACTCATAGGGCATTATGCTTCACTAAAGTTTGTAGACGGATGGAGTGTTCCGGTGGGTGTATGAGAGTGTCCACAAAAACAAGGGGTAATTTGTGAGTCATAATTGTGAAAGGGAATTTTAGAAACATCTAACGAAAAATCTAAAGAAATCTCCAAACTGAGGTGGCAATCATCTTCATATTCAGGCAATCATGGAGGAGGTAATTTTCACCTCATTTTAGAGATTCTTACGAGTTCAATCTAGAGCTCAATAGCATTGCTCATCTTTTTCCGTACTAATAAAAAAACAAAGAAGAAAAACGCTGGAGATACCTTTCTCTGTCGTCTTTGATTCGTTTTAACTTTCTTTTCTGTGGCTTCTGATACCTGAATAGCAATTGCAAAAAACCCTCAACATTAATAGTAGCTTATGAACCTGCGTAAATGATACTTCCTGAGAATGGGATCCGGGAGTGAGTAGTAGATGATTGATGCTTGATACCTCTAAAACAAACTCTAAAGAAATATCCAAAGGGTGGTGGCAATCATCTTCACTATACGTTTGTGTATGTGGGAATTATCATCCGAAATATGTGGTGGATATAATTCCCACCTCACTTTAGATATCGTTAGATTTCAAATTAGAGTTCCCTGTTATAGTCATCTTTGCAAGTCCTAATACAAAAAAGAAGAAGAAAGATGCCTGGAGATACCTCATTTTGTTGTCTTTCATTTGGTTTAACTTTCTTCTTCGTAGATTCTAATTCCTGACATAGCAAAAGAAACCTCGATATTGTCGTAGCAATTCGATACCATAGTCTATCAAATCATTAATTAAAAGTTTCTACGACCTGTGCAAGTGCCAGTGTCCGAGCATGCCTTTCTGCATGGGTTTCCTGTTCCTCCTCAAGCTCCCCATCACTATTAAGTATGAGCTTTAGTCTCCCTTCTTCGAGTAGTTTCTTTGAACGAGCATGCCTCTAACATCATAGAAGCTTATTGAGATGGTTAGAATTGAATTAATATAGGTTTATGATAAAAAGAAATCCACACAAGCAGAAATCTTTTTTTTTTCAAAATAAAAAATAAATCAAGAAAATTTCTAGAAGAAATAACATTAAAAAAATAAAATTAATAAAAGACTGAATTTTACCTTTGAATTAAGGTGTTCTTTTAGTGTTTTCTCAGTCAAACAAATTATCCTTGGGCAAAGCTTACACTTGAACACTGATTTACATCTCAAAACATGGTTGTTAATTTCAGCATGGAGGGGATCCCCTGGATCAAGCGATTGCAAGCCAGCATCTAGAGCACTCTCAGTTGCTCCATTGCGAAGTTCAGTAGAACCGTGACTATCTTCTGCATGCTTGTCTCTGGCAATGCTTTCTTCTTCCTCATCGAGAAGCAAATCTGATGTTGAGAGTAAATTTATTAGCAACTCATGTGGCATGGAAAACTAATTTTTCTACCGACATTATAAGGACTATACGCAAACTAATTTTTCAAGGACTATACGCATTATAAATCTGGACGAAAAGAAATAAGCAAATTGAGAATGCAGTGCATATGGATCCATTATGCACGTTTTAGTGTAATGAATATTTAGCTTACTAATTAATGTGATTTCGCACAAGATAATATTTGTAAATGCATCTTAATTGAAGAAAATAACCGAGAAACATCAAGATTTTAAAATTTTCACCCGAGTGGTAATGTAGATTGGCAGTTCACCTATACAATTGAAACAGGTGATATGTAGATTCCTCGACAAGTGCATATAATCGAGAAAGGCTGGTGTGACAATTGAGGATTCTACTGAATGCGGATTCTTGCAAGCTCTTTTTTTTGGCTTGTACATTATGGGAGTCTGATTTGAAGCATATGAAGGAATAGTCAATATGGTAAGGATCGTTCTTTCCAAATCATAGGACGAGGCAGATCATTGAACATGTATAGGCATGAGATACACGACTTATTAGTGAGGAGGAACTATTGTCATTTCATTGCGGTGCATGTCATGCGGTTTGCGAAAGGTCGGAGTCCTTGAACTTAAAAGAAATATTCATTCTTATCCCAGAACAAAAAAAAAACATCAGTTTTGGTCCTTCAATTTTCAAAAAAACCTACTTCCATTTTAGTAATTACACATTGATGTGGCCAGGACGAGACTTCATGTTAACACCGTCCATTAGATAATGAATTAATCATATCATTTTTCAAATATAACACCACATCAATCATAATGATAAGAAAAAGAAAGTCATCTCTACGAACTGAACCTATGCATTTCAAAGTTGAAAACAAAAACCGAATGTCTGCATCAAGGATGAAAGCAAACAATTCTACACTGTTCAGGAACTAAACTTGGACCCAAAAATTTAAGGTTTCTAACCCCATCTCTTTCTCACTCCCCACTTGTCTTCCAGAAGGGCCAAACCTTTGTAACAGTAACTTCACCTATCTGATCAGCTCGCAATAACAATAAAGATAAATAATTAAAAGAAACGCAAACATCACTATTGAAGCTATATGTGCACCTGAAGAATCTTCCTTTATCTCATTCTCAGAGCTATCCTCACTTTCATATCCTGAACCTGTCAATCAAAGCAGTCATCATAAAAAAAAATAAAAAAAAAAATTATGTCACTACATCAACTACATCGTGTAAACAGAATATCTATGTTTCCATCCTATCCATGGAAACTGTAGACGAAAAGATTCTTCGTGCTCTTCTATAGAAAAAAAAAGCGCTCACCATCATTCAAAATGAAAGACAAAATTGAAGAATATTAAGTACTGTCACTACTGACAAATCAATATTCTCAAGATGGATTACTGGTGAAAAATGCATGGTCATGTATAAATTTGACTGTAGTTAAAGCTATGACTATAAGCCCATTATCCAACAACAATACCGGTACACGTCCAAGGAACATCAGGCTATACTAGTGTCATGAAATTCTACTAATTTATGAGTAAATTCTATAGCAATCGCCAGCTCCTTCTACAAGCATAGCCTGAGGCCTACTAAATCAACTGATCCGGAAAAGTTAACAAGCTTCGACTACCCTCTCCACACACACCTTAACGAAACAACACTCCAAGCACCCTTAACGGAGTACCGAAGCCATGGAATTACAGTGTAGACGCACCCAAAAAATGTCTTGTGGCATTTTTTGAAAAAAATTTGCATAGAAAAGTGATGCATCAGGATGTACTCTACAACCTGACAGTTCAAAATCTTTTTTCTTCGGGGTGGGTCAAACAATCATCCGAAGTCATAGTTTGAATTTGTGAAGCACAGCATAATGTTGTGTTTTCCGGGCTGTCCTCATTGTAATCCCATGCGATCGATCCCATTACTGCTTACTAATCACAATCATGTAACACATTCTTAAAGATGTTCATAGCAGAACTAAATAGTAACTACAAAGGAAAACAAATTAAAACTTACCAGATAAAATCAAACGCTCAGCCTCTTTGTCAGACTTGTTAATATGTTCCAAGCTCTCATCTTCTCCATCTTCTTCAAATGCATCTTCGCTTCTGTCTCCTTCATGCTCATCTTCTCGTGAAGAATCGGACTCAGATGAAGAATCTTCCGATGAGCTGTTGCTACAGCCTCCAAGATCCTGTTTGTAAAATCTCCTCTTTATCATGTTCTTGCACTCTGATTCAAGATCTTCTTTTTCTTACTAATCCAAAGAAAACACTGAATTTACGAATTGTTCTACAAAAAAAAAAACAATCTTAAGAAAAAAGAAAATAGAGACATTTATGAAGTTTTGAATAAATAAAATATAACATCGTGTTACAAGGTTTGAATCGGGATTAAAAGCTGCCGTATTTTGGTGAGGCTGTTGCTCCTACATGTTATCTCGGGATAGGCACTAGTAGAAGGCGAAGAAGAAGTTTTTACCTCGCCGGGAAGTGTTTGCTGCGCCGCCGCAGACTGCTGGGGGAGGTGGCAATGTGGAGGCTAGCGATGCAAATGGATCGGGGCATAAAGCCTACGGCCTCGTTACATCAGGGGCTTTATTTAGACTTCAAATTAAAAGCAGGACCGGCCCAAGTATTATATTATATTTAAGCCCTAACAAAACTTTATTTGCAGATAATTATATATATATATATATATATATACATACATATATATATATATATATCCCTTTGGAAGTTTCAGTTTCATATACTGAGGGCAATTTATTAAAAATTCACTTATACATATATAGATATCAGCTGCAACATATTGTTATATTTTAAAACTTTTTAAAAATTATATATTAATATTAGTTTTTAGTAATTAGATGCAAATAATAAAACTTACTAATCAGAGCAGTATAAATATTTTATCAACAGTAAGGACTACAAACCAAGGGATATAATTAGTTTGCAGCCAGCCTCACTTCTTTTGATGGTTGGATGGGTTATTTTAATTTTTATTCTAAATTAAATTATTTACTAATTTTAATAAAAAATAATTTTTTAATATATGTCAGTATGAACTAGTTTAAATTTAGAAGAAATATCAAATCAATCTCTATTTTTGTACCATGCTCCTAAATAAATCTTTGCTTTTATCTGATAATTGTTAAATTAAGCCAAAATATATGTGTAAATATTTTTTGAAAACTTTTCATATACCAAAACCACCATAAGGATGGGTCAAAGTGAATGCTGATGGAGCGCGATTTAAGTCGTCGAAAGAAGCAGCGGCAGGAGGGTCGATCCGTAACTCAACATGAAGGCAATGGCTAGACGGTTTTAGTTTGCATATTGGCTCATGTCCGGTTCTCAACGCAGAGTTATGGGGATGCTTACAGGCTCTGAAGTTAGCTTGGAATAAAGGATGGCACAAAGTACAGTTGGAGAGCGACTCTTTGTTGCCATTTAAACTAGTGACCTCTTAAAAAGGATCCTTAGAGTAGCCAGAGAAACTTGGTGATGAGTATTCAAGAACTCCTCTGCTGAGAATGGGAGGTTCATGTGTCGCATATTTATCGAGAAGCTAATCGTCTGGTAGACTATTTAGCCTTCCATGCTTTTTCATTACCAGGACTTTACATATTTGTTTCCCCCCTGCAGGAGGCACTAGATTTTATTTCTTAAGATGACGAAGGCATCTTTTTTTTCTAGCTTAAAGATTTAGGAGCGTCATTTTGCCCCTCCTCTTTTGAACAAAAAAAAAAAAAAAAATATATATATATATATATATATATATATATATATATATATGAAAGCAATAGAGTACACAATAATCTATTACTTTTGTGTTCAATTTTCTTCAAAAATATTTATACATGTATATTTTAAAGTAATTTTGTAACTTTTTTTTAAAAAAATATTAGGGGTTAATTTGTCAAGATTTTACAAAGCAAGGGTATTTCGACAAAACTCCTATATTTTATTATAATAATATTAGAAAATTAATTGTTGGGCACTGTTAATATTAGTAGACCTGAGATCGTGCAAGGAAGGGTAGAAAATTGACTTTTGAAAGACAGGCGGTTGACCAGTATGAATTTTGGATTGGAATGCGTTACCCTGGCTTGTGCAGGTAAATACTGCAGCCCCTGTATTATCCCATATCAGTTTGTAGCTGAAGGCTAATGTGAATATGTATGGATTAAGCGTCTTTAAGAATTGAAGCATTATGTCCAGGGTGTCTAGGACGGATGGTTGGAACTTTCACCTCATGAAATGGAGGTCTCAGATTCGAATCCCGCAAGCACCACCCGTAAGGGTGTGGAAAATTTATCTCCTCTATACCCCGTGGAGGATAACCAGTTGCGGAGCCAGGATTTCCAAATAGCAGGGTCAAAATATATTAGACAAAAATTTTAAAACTTATACAAATATATAACAAGCTCAAATAAATACATTTAGTTCATATAAAAAAATAACGTTTATCTAATTGTAAATTATAAACGACGCTCTTTTACAGAAAGAAAATCATCAAGTACTAAATCTAAACTAAATATTTTTGCAAAATTTTTTTCTATGTAGAGAACCAAACTGTCGGCAAAATATTCATCTTTCATTTTGTTGCGCAACCAGATCTTCACAATTTTCATGCTGAAAATGAGCGTTCACCAATTGCGCGTTCACATGAAAGAAAAGTTTGGATCTAGCACCCTTGGAGGTTGAGTAAGATGTCCTCAAACCGGGTTGGACTCCTCATTATTTTCACCATCATCAATACTACGAGAACCACTTTCTTTTTCTTTTTCTTTCTTTTTAATTTTATTGAAAAGCAAATACATTTTTTTGTTTGCCAAACATCCTGTTATATGCATACAAATAAACATTCACTATGTAAAGGATGTATAATTAAAAATAAGTTTAACCTTAACGATCCACAATACCACTACCACAACAAAATATTTCACACTAAAGATTCAGAGAACATTGGATGCACTCTCAACAAATATTTTAACAAAAACAAATCTTTTGAAAATCTAAACAATTAGATACTCAGCGAATAGTGGATACATTCAAAACAAATCTTCCGGACTAACTTTATACACTTTAAATTTTCTTTTTTGTTAATAATATTATTAGCAATCAGAGAAACAAGAAAAGTTATCATCAAATGAACGGCATCAAATGAAAGGCCTAACATCTTGACTAGCTTTGTTCATTATTTTTTTGAAATATAAAGACAACTAATTTTATCAACAATCGTGAAAGAAAAAGCTAAAATTGCGGCAATGGCAGGAAAATTAACAGTTGAGTAATACAAGCATTTTGTTCAGTTACCTTCCGAGAGCGACGGCAAAGTGGAGGATGAAGACGGCGGATGCGCCGCAAGCGATGAGGAACAGAGGGTCGAGTCCGAGCACGAGAATCCTCGTGAGAAAGACGAGATCCAATGGGAAAAGGTGATTGGGGGCCTGCGGCTGTCCGACGGTGTTTAGTCAATTGCTCCGGGAACACCGAGAAGGACTTCAAAGATAGCGAACGCCGTTGAGAAGGACAGAGAGATCGCCGGTGATCGTGCGAAATAGTTGATTGATTGGGAGGGTTGGGACTGAGAGCGGGGCGGTCGCGAGAGGCACAGACGAAAGTGATCGCTAATGACGGAAAAAAAAACAAAAAAGAGGATTGGGGGGTAGCTAATTGGGGAGGCCGAATTGGCCTGATATGTAGGGCTGGGGATAGAAAAAGCACAAGAATATGGGCATGACTTTATTTTGGCTTGTTGGGTCGGGGCTACTCCTGCCAACACATGAATCCGTCCCTGATAGGGATTTTCGGATCTACTGAAATCGAAAGATTGAGACTTTTCAGTTAGTAGAATATAAATCGATGTTATCGATGAATTTATCTATTACGATGGTCGCACAAAAATAGATCGGTTACGTACAGAATTTTTACAATAATCTCAAAAAAAGAAGGAAAAAAAAATGAAGTATTATATTTTTAAGTGGGACAACTCGATTTTACATATAGCATTAGAGACTGATGGGGTTGAACTATGCGACAGTTATGTCGGAGGGAAATTGTTGAATATTGTGCATGCGAGTTGATCGGGCCGTCCTATAGGACGGATAGACAAATAGCTTTTAAAAAAACGCACAGTAAATCACTATAAACATTAAGATGGGCAAGTTAAATCCTAATTTGTGCAGATAATACTACAGTTTATAAATTATTCAATATAAACTTGTGGCTGACAAATAATATACTTATATACGAATTAAAAGTTTTTGAAATTAGAACGTTTTATTTCGAGATAGATCAAAAAATATTTAGACTTATAATTTTTTTGTGTGGAGCTGATAAGCAACCGACTATTAATAGACTTGCAATTTATCATTATTTAATAAAAATATATATATATTTTTTTTTGAGATTATCGTGAAAAAATTCTGTCCGTAATCGGCCCTCATTCGAGCGACCGTCGTAACAGATAAATCCACGGGTGGCACCGATCTCTATTCCACCGACCGAAGGGTCCCATCCTTAGGGGTATGACAGACTCTGGCGCACGCCCCAAGGGGCTCCAAGGGGACCTCAAACCTGAGCCTATTTCACTCTCCACAGAATACAGGGAGGTCTTCGACCCCCACACCTCCTTCAGAGGGCGCCCCCTGGAGTCGAATCCGGACGCAATTCATTATATATATATATGTTTGTAACTAAAATAATTTGATAGATCTATTATTTCTACGATAAACTTTAAAATTATTATTCATATAAAAATATTTAAAAGAAATATCAAACAATTTAATTGGGGCCGGAACAATGTATTATTTTTGCTAAATTCCTTTCATAATTATTATATCCCTATATATCTTAATAACATCAGAATTGCAGTATTTAATGGGCTAAAGCTTGTGCATACAAAAACATAGATATATTGCATAAAAGAAAATAACTGTCTTTGAAAATTATACAACAAAATTATAAATTACATGCAGTATTACAACAAAAAAAATAACGGCAGTCAAACACCGATAAATGTCTTTCTATCGACCAATTAGCTTAACCATCCATGCACCTCCAAGATAGAGACCCAAGAGAGGCCCCGCCAACAGCATTTGTGTCAAGGGATCGGTTGATGGTGTAAGAATAGCCGCAGCGATTACGGCACCAACCACGACGTATCTCCATATGGATAGCATTTGTTCGCTGGACACTAAACCGAGCTGTCCCAGCAGAAGTTGTATAACAGGAACCTAAAATGCCACAAGAAAATATTCAGAGGTAATTACAAGTTCGCAGCATCGATAATACCAGGTGCATCGGGCTTTTATCTATAACTTCACCTCTAAAAGTGTTGCGGACGCATTCACAACACATGTTTAACATCATGGGTGTTCAAACATGATTTTAAAGATGAGTGGATATTCGCATCGTTTTTAGAGGTGACGTTAGAGGTAAATTGGCATCGCTCTAAATATTGCAATGAAGCAGAAACCTGATTTGGCACATGAAATCTTTTTTGATACTTAATCTCAATATATATGGCCACTGTTGTCTTTTTATTTTCTTTATAAAGGATAATCGGTTTGTGGCAACTATGATAGTTGATTTTTAGAATCTCTCATTTTTTGACTCAAGATTTTATAGTTTGCTTAAATCAAACGATAATATTCAATATCTCAATTCCTATGCCAACTAAAAATAATTGGTTGGTGCAAAATTTTCCTCCTTTTCTTAAGAATTACCGAGAAAGGAACGGAGGAACAAACACGCACCACAAAGAGAATAAATTCATAAAATGTTACAATTAAAATTCATAAAAAGTTTAATATCAGCCTTCTACGCCTAATGGTTTTCTCCGACTAAGCTTAGTAAACTATATAGAAACAGAGAATAAATTCGGGTATAAAATAAAAAAAAGATATTAGTACCTGAAAAGACAAGCCCGTGCTGAACATAAGAACTAGTATGAACTCGAAGTACTGATCGATGGACCACAATGATTCCACCGCCCCTTCAGCATAGTTAACAAAGAACGTCAAGGCTGCTGGTGCTAGCACCACATACGAAAATGCAATACCAGCATAGAAGAGAACCGATGATCCCAAAACGATAGGCCCCAAGAATCTTCTCTCGTCTCTTGTAAGACCAGGGACGACGAATGCTATGATCTCATAAAGAATCACAGGACTTCCAATGAGAAGACCACAGTAACCAGATACCTGTATTGATAAAGTTAATTATCTCCCCCCCAAAAAAAAATTAACATAAACACTAGTTTCTCCATTCCTTTGGAGCACTGACAGTATATCGGAGATGGAGGGCAATGTGAAACATTTTAGAACAAAATAGATATATAAAAAGCATATAAGGTAACAGTCAAACAAGCATATTCTCGACCAAACGTAGCGTCAAAAAAAAAAAAAAAAAAGAGACTATACTAATTGTCAGCGACCAGTTCAGGGCATGATTATCCTATTTTAATATTTAATAAAATATATGAACAGGTAATTGCTACTGCAGATCCAACAACTGATGAAATGAATTAGTTAATGGTTTCTGCAACAAAAGTTATGTGATGAACAACATAAACAGACAAAAGAATCAAACGATAAGAAGGGACAACACTATTTCGCATGCACATTTTCACCTTTAGAGTTGTAAAGAAAAATTCCCCTGGGGAGAGTTGTAGAAACCGAACACCTTGTGCCGCGACAGGGGCCTCGAGCAACAGAATCAACTCTTTCGAAAAAGCAAAACAACCTATAATAGCACCGCCCACTGCCAAAACCGAAATAAATATCCTTTGGCGAAGCTCTTCTAAATGATCGAAAATGCCCATCTCTTTGTCATCAGGAAGCAGTTCTTTGCTGGGATAAAGAAAGTTATATATTGCACTTTTCTCGCTATCCTCATTAATATTTTCTGGCATCTGATTCTGAATGTTTTCTGCAGCAAACAAATAACAGAAGGTTTTCATATAGTTGGTCATGATTAGAAGTGAAATTAGAAGTCCATCAAAATACAAGGTGAAGCTGTAGCTAAATACTTTTTATAAACCAAGGTTTTCATTGCCGAGCCAAAATGTGTTCTGGTAAATTCAGATCTTGGCACGTGCTGTCCATGCTGATGGTATTATTGCCGACAGTGCAGATATACATTTATTTGTTATTTTTAAAGTAAATTTAAAAGTTTTTAAAATAACTAATAATTCATATACAAGGCTTTTAGGCATGCGTTGTGCTGGTTCGTGGCGTGCCGATAACTTTTGGAACATAGACGTGAAGCCCGACGGGCACATAAAACTATGTTATAAACCAACCACAACCATAGACAGATATCTATGGTTTTCTCTCGAAGACTAACTCAATTTGGAAGAACATTTGCAGCTTTCAACATCTATAGAATGAGAACATATAAACTCAGGTACTAATCTTACCAAGTATAAGTTATTGAGTTTAAATGGCAAAAATAATCATTTATAACCCCAAAACAAGAAAATCCAAACGAGAACACTCGTGTACCTTACAAGAATATTTCAAATTCCTCTCTTTCGTATCTATATACCGAACAATCCTAGGGAACAATATACACAAGTAAAACACCATTAATAGGACTACTGAGCTAGACCAAAGCTTGGAGGCATCATCACAATGATGGAAGCTCCCTTCGCAACTATCCTGCCCGTATCCGAGCCCACTTTGTTAACCTCCATGGATAGATAAACTCCTAGGGTCCCTGACCACAGCTCCACCATCCACGGCACCCTCTGGCACACGTGACAGGGACAGTAGCGCTACTATGAAATCAAATTGAGAATAATTAGATGAATAATATTTTCACTTTAACACAAACGCGTGGGGTTCTTACGATTCTTCGACGGGCGGTGACCTGGAAATAGTTTATACTTGCAGTCCGACGGCGGCGGGCTTGGCCTCGGTCACATCCTTCAACTAAGCGCCGTCTCTGCGATTTCGAGAAGGGGACGGAAGTGTACCTAGTAGCGGCTCCGCCGCAGCTTGGGAAGATTAAACACCATTTTTGGCGAAGACGAGGTCGGTACGGCATTATAGCTAGACCACGGTGTAGCAGCGCTTAAAGGCTCCTTAGCGCCTATTCTGTCACTAGAATGTTACATTATAGAGTCATGTGTTAGGTGGGTGTGAAGAGTTAGAAGTACCTGAACTGCTGCTTTGCTCATCCCTCTCTTTCTCTTATCCTTTGTGTCTTCTTATTATTATTTATATCGTTTAATTTTGGCCGATTTTTCTTGATCTTTATTTGTTGTGTGGTGGGGTTGTACTCTATCCTGTTTAGTTCCCACATGTAAATATTTTAAGTTTTAGCCATGCTGTTACGCGCGACTTTCGTTGGACGCTACGCCGTCACAAATAGGGATGGCAAATTGAACCCGAATCCTAGAGCGTCCGCTCCGACCCGAATGATCAAGAAAAAATCCTGAGAATGATACCGAGGACCCGAGAAAAAAATTATCTCGAATGCCGAACTGCACGTAATTTTTAAAACCCGAACCCCAAGTCGACGGTTCGGGTCGGGATTCTAGGGTTTGGACTTGAAACCCGACCCGGATTATCCGAACTGTACCGAAGACCTTGACTTAGTATTTACTACAATATGTATTAATAGATTATCATATGACCCCTAATCTATATTACATTTAATAATATATAATAACATATATTGTAAAAGAAAATAATAAATATAATTTATCATCATTATGCACAGAATATAATTAGTTTTTGTATATTATCCTTTTTTATTTATATACTATTATCTTATATGTATTTATATAATAAGAAAAATATATTAAATTTTTATAATAATATGGAAACTTTCTAACATTAGAGTACTCTTAAGGTTTATGATCATAATGAAATTCCCTACAAATATCACATATATCCCACAATACGATATAAATATTTGAGATTTTATATTGACGCGGATAATTTCTTTTTAATCTCAACTCTTAATGGGCTAAGCCCATTTAAGTAATGAGATTTTAGATAATTGTCCCAGTATCTATATGGGTTAAAATGCGTAGGTTCTTTAAGTCTATATAAGAACTTTATGCTATTTAATTTTGAATATCATTATGAGAAAAAATTTATTTTTATATGATTATTTCTGTAAAATAAATAAAAAATTATTAGCATTAATAAACATAATAATTTTAAACCCCCGAATCCGACCCGATTCCGATCCCGAGTTAAACAAATATTTCGAATTCCGACCGAGGAAAAATACACAAATTACCACGAACATTTAATTCTAGGCCATGAACCACGGAATTTTTATAAACCCAGAAATTCCGAATATCCGTTTCGTGGTTACAAAAATACAAAATAATTTTTCAGATAATTGTTCGGGTTTCGTGGGTTTGGGTGGATGCTTGAAAACCCGACCCGACGACTCCTGACGCACCGTTTGCCAATTCCTCACGCAGAGAATATCTTCTACCCGTTGGGCCAAATAGAAAATAGGCCCATATTGTGAGGTGCTCGCTCTGCGTATTTTATTACACTTCGCTAATTGGAATAATTCATAACTTTTGGTAAATAAGTCGTTTAGGACAAAAATCCCTGGCCCATTTTCTAGCTATATATAAATTTTTTTAATATATAATTATAGATTTTGATAAAATCTATAACTTCTATTTTTTCAAACTATATTTATAAATATATTTTTTGAGACTTCAAAATTTTAATATATTTAAAAATAATTTTTTTAAATTTATAAATATTAAAATTTATAATATTTTTATTAATTTTTTGTCAAAATTAATAAATATTTTAATAATGAGTTTATATAATGTTGTTTGTCTAAAAGATAATAAATTGTGTATCCTTAAAATTTAAAAATACTTATAAATTTACTACTTTTTCATTATATATATATATATATATTCATATTATATATATTAGTCCACTGATATTAAATGTGGTGCCAGGTTAGAAAACAAAAAAGTGAGGTACTGGGCATCGTTTAAGAGGCTAAACCCGCGCTTTATCTTATTCGCATATTCAAGCCTTTACTCTTTACTCTACTTTGTTTTTTATGTTTAATATGTTTTTACATATTTTATTAATAAATTAAGAATGTGTATACTATATCTATTTATGTAATGCATTTAGTTCCTAAGTCACGCAAAATACCTCAACTCACGCACCAAGGCGATTTCGGATAATGACCGAAATTTGTGCGTGTAGTTCGGTTGATCATCACATGCTATAAATCTCCGGCCTGATTTATTCTTTTTTTTAGCAACACACTTCCAACATGCACCACCGAATCTATATGATTATTCCATTATCCGTGTAAATTTAAGGTCAAGTTCCATGATATAAATTAGCTCATTAGAGAGGAGAGTTAAGGTATCAGGCTTTCATTTTTAAAAAAATATATATATTAATTTTTTAAAAATAAATTTAAATGGTCTCTTATGAAGCTAAAATAATTGGGTAAATGATAAATCCGCCTTGCTTTCCAAATCTTTGTCCTTTCAACACATAAAAAATTTAGGAATTTTTACATTTCAACCGCTGTTTTTTACGTTCACTCATTTCAACCACGAAAATTAAAAAAATGCACCAACATGGTTACGCCCATTGTGTGTCACATTTTTCTATTTCCGGATACTGAACAAAAAAAAAGATAGAGTTAGATAGGTTCAACCTGAAATCAGTTGTTATTTGATTTTTCATATAGCTAAAATTTTAGAAATAAAAAAAAATCACTGAAGATAACTTGTCTAAAAATAGGATGTTGATACGTAATTAATTATACAATTAAATGAGAGTATCATTTTTCATTTAGAAAAGAATTTTATACAGTGGCTTTTAGAAAAGAATTTTTGGGATAAGTTTTATCAGATTTGGTAGATCTAATTTGCAAACGTGTAGATCAAATTCTGGCGGAAGTAAACTATGAAGTTGATAGAATAAAAAAGTATACCGCTTTTACTTAATTTTCTTTTAAATATATATGAAATAGACAAACTTAACGAGGCCACGGGTTCTAGCCTGTAGCGAGGCCGTGCGTCCAGGGCCCACACCTTTAGCGGGCCAAGGGGTGGCTTGTTGTGGCTCAAGAGTTGCTTGGTGATGGATTTTATGATTTTGGGTTTTCTTATTGAAGAATTGTTGCAGCGTGGATTAATACGGGCCTAATAAAAATCAAATACAACAATTTTTCGTCTATTTTTCTACAATTTTTATAATCAATTTTTTTTTAATATACATCTAATAACTTTTTAGATTATGAAATATAATAAATTATAATAAAAAATTTATTTATCGAGCTGATGCATCACTCTCCCTATCCGTTTAAAGTCATTGAAAATAATGTCTCGAACAATACACTTAAATAATAAAAGAATTAAACTACGGGAGAGTTGCGTTTGGGTTTAAATTGCAAGTTCCATTATATTTGGATCATGGGTTAAATTTTAATTGCAGTTAACTCCTTCCACTGAGGATATCAAAAATTATCAAAAAGATATTAAAAGTTATTAGAAATGTGTTAATGTGTTATTTTTTATAAAGAGTATGTTAAAATTAAAAAGCGGGTGTCAAAAACTTACTAAAAATATGTCAAAATATAAGGTGTTGGACACATGTCGAAGGTATCAAAAACTAATCGGAAGGTATTAAAAACTCATCGAAAGGTATCAAAGTGACTAAAATATAAATAATTTTTTGGAGAGAATTTAAGTGATATTGAATAATATAAATTGTAGAGTAATTATCCGTTAAACTAGGGATTTCTGTGTGAGCATATATATATAAATGTATATATCAACTCAGTTTTGCTCTGTGTTTTTTCGGCCATGGAGGAATTTGACAAGGTAAGGCATCACCTTCTTCTTCCTCTTGATCGTCACCGATGGCGCTCGTCCCGATTGATTCCGTACTACTGCAGACGCAGATATCCTTCTCACCCTTGATCTTCTTAATCCCACCGGCACACCATTAATGGACTTCCTCGGTCTCTGCTGCCGCTGCGGCTCCTGTTCTTGTCGTTCATGCTCGATCTCCTTCCAGTTCTGAATCTCATCTTCAATCTCTTCCTGCGCGATCAAAGTTTCCTCTATTTTCACAATCTCTTTCTCTTTCATGGTTTCCATCTCTCTGATCTCCTTCTCCGCCATTTCTGTCCTCATGGCTATCTCCTTCTCCCTCGCTTGAATAGCAAAAATCCAAGCTTGAAAAGCTTCGACTTTTTTATCCGCAACTTCTTTAGCCGCCATTGCCTTCTTGCTCAAGTAATCATACTCTCTTTTCGAGATTGTAATCGTCTCTCCATACTTACTTTTCGAAGCTCTAGAACTCATCGTTCGCTCCGCGACAACCTTCAGCTTTTTCATAGCCATGGCTTCCGACGATTTCACTGCACCAAGCTCTTGAATGGCCCGCTCAAACTTCTCCTCCATTGATTTAATCTCATTATCCACTCTCTCCGTTTCAAGTTTAACAGAGCTGGTTTCAGCCAAAACCGACTCTTTCTCCTTCTTCGCTGTCTCGAGATCCGTGTTTACCTGTTGCAACGCGGCCGAGAGATTTGCAACAATGCCGGCCGTCTTTTCCTCCGCCGCCATGGCGGATCGGAGCTTGGACCGCGCTTTCATGAGCCGCGTGTTCAACCTTCGCACATCTTCGTCCGCTTTCTTTTCTTGTTCCTGAAGTATCTCCTTCGCTCTCGTGATATCTCCTAGCTCGCTCCTAACGGCGTCCATGGAAATCATGGACCGAAATCGCTCTTCTTTGATCATCTCCAATTCTCTCTTTGCCGCCTCCACTTCTCCCTCCTCGGGATATCTACTGGTACTGTGGTTGAGATCTGTAGCCATAGCTCGAACAAATTCCATTTCGGTCTGCAACACATTTACGTCGGAAGTGGTAGAAGCAAGCTTTTCCTCGAACTCCTTAGACCGGTCTATCTCTCGCCGAAGTTCCTCTATTTTCTTCTTAGCATCATTAATGGCTGCCAAAAATCCAGAAGCTTCTTCAACCCGCTGATCTTCTATTTCTCTGAGCTCTTTTTCGGCTTCCATCTTGGCAAGTTCTACAAGAACATGCTCTTCATTCGCTTCGTCGATCTTCTTCCGTAGTTCTTCCAAACAATCTCGATTCGATTTCAATTTCGATCTCGACGATTCGATCACTTGCTCCGCCTTCACCTTCGCGTCTATCACCGACGCCATGTCGAATTTCAGGCGGTTTAATTCTTGCTTAGCTTCGCGTAATTCCTTCATCAATTCTGTATCGAATGATACTGATGAGGCCTTGGAAGATTCTGATTGTTGCTGCAGCTCGATTCTCCGTGACTTCGCCTTGGCATCGAATTCTTCGAGTTTTTTAGCAAGATGTTTAACTGCAAATCTCGCGTGATGCAGCTCGGTTTCAGCTCGATCTCTCGCATCCTCGGCTTGCTTCTTGCTCTGTTTTAACCTATCCATCTCCATTTTAGCTAAGTGCAGCTCTCCTGCTCCTGAATTTGAATCCATCTGTGAACAAAATATTTCATCAAATCATTAAAAAGAAGAACAAATTTACATTTAAAATTTACTATATTACACAAAATCGTGTCTCTGCTATCAGCTTAAATTTTGAACGACATAAAAGGCTTACATCCGGATTTGGATCTTGAGATTTAAAATCCGTCTTTCGACCAGGAACTTGTTCGCCGTAGAGTTTAACCGTAGCCTTGACAGACACCATTCTACAAAGGACCTGAAAATCAGAAAAAAATCAAAATTAAAATTTACAAGATATATCAAGAAAAAAGATAGCAAAATTCATGAATGCTTGAAGTAGCAAAGCTTACCTTTGTAAGGGGGTTTATTGCAGAGTAATGCTTAATAATATAGGAACCGACACCAATTTTCTCGCAAATAAAGTCATGGAAACATAGGAATAATGGGAATAAAGAACAAGAAAATGGATTAAAGACAAAAGAAGTTTTGGGATAATATTGTTTGCGAAGAGAGCAAGGGAAAGTTATCTGTTCTGCAGCTTTTGTGACCATGCAGCCGCAGCATCACCACAGAAAATATGAAAAAAAATAAAAATTTTTCCAATATATATATATATATATATATATATATATATATAATAAAATTATTTATTTATTTTTTACCACTATTTTAACATGTAAGTTTATTGATAGCACTAATCTTAGTAATCTATATGTCACCAGAAGTCTTAACTTTTCAATCGGCATGTGGAAAATTCGTTTCACCATTTACGGTTAGAAATGAAATAAAATTTTGACATTTTTATAGAAACAACATCTTTGAAATAAATTTTTTTTAAAGATTTTAAACTGAAAAATTATAGATAAAATAACATATATATTATTTTAATCATTCTTTAATATATAATATTAAAAATATTAAAATAAAAATTAAGTAGATTATTATATGAGTGAATGTAAAGACGACCATATGATAGCTTTTTAAACAGGCAAGCTACAGTCTTCAAGTCTTGCATGGCATTGCCGGTGTAAACGTGAGTATCACAATGGATAAGGTCGTCTACTAATAGATAATTGAATTTTAGTTGTATTAGTAAAAAATAATTAAAATAATTTTAAAATAAAAAAAAATCTACATCTGCATGTATCTTTCGCTTTAACTATGATGATGTTAATATTTCAGGCTTCATCTTTTTTACTTTTCTTGGAATTTATATGTGATTGTAGTGATTGGCCCCTAGAATTACACGCGTCGTCCTGTTGTTGGTCAGATGGTTTGGATATAAACATTGGAGCTACTTGTTTAATGTCTAACACTTTGCCAAATCGACTCCCCAAAAGTTTACTCGGGATTTCATTAAAAAAAAAGTTTACTCATGATAGTAGATATATTATTAGATATTTTGCTTCTTTAATTCTACTTCTCTTGATGGTAGGAATTGAAACCGGCGTCTTATAATAATTTAAGCACTTATATTTATCAAGATTATCAGAAATAATCTAGATCGTATATTTTACATTCAAATATAATAGCTCATTTATATTGTATTAGTATCATCATAATTTTTTGTAAATAATAATTTTTATTATTGTCAATAAGCTATAAAGGACAATCTCTCAATTGTTGGTCGAACGATCTTTTCATTATTATTGGACAACCGGTTTTTTATCCAAAATAGAGCTATGATATGAGAACTTCTATGGATTTTGAGGAAGAAAACTTTGGAGAGACTTTGGGAGCTCCAGCAATTATTATTTTTTAATTATCAGATAAAATTTAATATTACAAATATTTAATTATTTTATTAAATATAATTTTAGCTGTAGTTTTTGAACAGTTGAATATATCAGTCAGATAAGAAAATTTTCGTATGTACAATTCTCACGGGAAGCCATTGAGCCAGCAATTAAATTGTACATATATTCCAATATATGTGGGGCCTTGGCATTTATTGGTAGTAAGTGAGAGTCTTGGACCGATATGTGGACCAATTAGAAGCCTTTAAGAAGAGAAACTGGCCACGTACCTCCAACACTAGCCCTAGATTTCTATTATGTATATATATATATATATATATATATATATATATATACTATTTTCAGTTCGATCTGTAAATAATTCTTCGTGAGAAAAGTAATGAACTGTTAGATCGAATATCTTGATCATGATTAACGATTCAGATCACATTTTTTAAAATACGATCTGAACCATTAATCAAAATATGGTCTCACTTATAGTTGATGGAAGAATTGATATAAATATAAGGCATAGACTATAAGGTACAATTTCTTGAAGGCAAATGATATTAATTATTATGTAATATAGTATTACAGTAAATCCGAACTGAAAGTATGCTGATCCAGTAGGAGTCTAGGTCTCACTTTGTCTAGGTAGACTGGGATAATTTATACCTGTACATATGGGTAACGGAAAGATCGCATATGTAAAAGGAAAGAGTATAACATCTTATTTAGATTGGCTAAGGCTCGCGTGCTTATAAGAGATCAAGCTGTATGCTAATTTCGACTAACTCAAAGATTTGATAGGATACTTGGGAAACTTATACAGTATATCCTTTAATGCACCATTAATCTAAATTCACCTTTTTATAGGGGCTTAGTCTGTATGATGGTCGGGGGTTGATGGACCAGTTACGTGCCGAAGGCGATGAAAGTTACAGGCTAGACATCTTGAAAAATCATTGATTTGTGGAGAATGGGGATAGCTTTTTAGATTTGTGGAGCTTGGGAATCATCCATTTTGGAGAACCATATTCTTAATTAATGTCAAGTCGCTACCAAGTAGACAAGAATAAGATGCTAGAGTTTAATAGAAATAAAAAAAAAGAAAAAAAAAAGAGGCTACTGTGATGCTTCATAACAAGATATTCAATAAATTTATTTATTATAAAGCCCGTTCAAATATAATGATTTAGGTCTACAATGAAGTTGGATTTATTTGATTGTATCAATGGAATTAACATATATATATATATATATATAGTTAGCATGTGACATTTTGTATTATTCTTAGTGACAGAATGACATAATGTGCCGTCTTCTCTTATTCTTGTCATGCCGTGTGGAAGGTCGCAATCTATTGTGGTATATTTAAAAAAATTAAGCAATAAATATTATTACAAAGATACATATAATATGTGATAAAAATAATATAAATATTACGAAATATTATACAAAATAAATACACTCTTATAATTTATTGTGGTATTTAATTATTTAATCTTTCAGTTTGTATAATTATTAATTTAATAGGTTACGATAGAAAATTTTATTTATTCGTTAATTACATATTAAAACAAAATTATTAGTTGATGTCCATTTATCTTTTTCCAAGCACACATTTGTTTTTACGATTTTTTGACATATCCATTACAACTTAATTTTCCTGAAGCAAGCGAGTAATATACCCGTAATCTTTATCGCATGTGAACAAACAAATTCATACTAGGATTTCTTTATAAATCTTTTTTTGAAATAAGTTGAAGTTGTGATATGGGGTTCTACGGAAAAAGTTCATCTGTTATTATTATTTTATTTATTTTCTGAGGTGTGGAAAATCTTTTAGTTAAATAAGTTCAACTTTTTTTGATATTTACAAAATTATTTAAAATTTTAAGTAAGTATTTTAGTATATTATATAATTTTTATATTATATTTATAAATATTTCTAAATAAATATTCTGATAAAAAAAAATATATAATATATTTTTGTAACGAGGTTGCTACTTTTTTTTATCTTTGCATATTCTTCATTTATAAATATAGACAATTGCACTTCCATTTCGCTATATTATTTCAAAATCATTTAAATTTTATTAATTATTATTTAAATTTTTGCATTTTAATCATTTAATATATTTTAATATATTTATAAATTTTTTTTAATGAATTTATTACTTCTTAAATATCTCGATATTACTAAAATTTTGGTATTAACATTTTATACTTAGGTGTGCATTTTAATATTTTCGTGTTAAAAAATAATCTATAATATTTTTTTATAATTTATGATATTTTTTTAATAACTGGTGACATTCTATTGTGACAAATTTAAATGTAAAATTTTTGAATCAATATAAAAATATTTTATTAGTAAATTTAAGTGCTGACATACTTAGACCGTGCAAGTTGCCTTTATAAATATACAACTCATCGCAACCCAATCTTCGAGCATACCGATAACAGAATCCAGTTCCAGAAGCTTCTTCGATCATGGGCCAATCGCGGCCAAGCCGCGCGCCATCGGGATCAATACCGCCGCCTCCGCCGGTGGCTGGGTGCGCCGATGGTGCGGCGGCATGCGCTACTAGCTTGTGCGCTCTGTGCGTCTGCTGCCCCCTCACTCTTCTCTGGAGCTGCTGCGTCGAGATCCCCCGCAAGATCGCCGGCGCTGCCGCACGCTGCCTCGGCGGAGAAAGGCGGAAACGGCGGCGGCAACTCCTCACCGCCTACTCCTCGTCGTTCTCGGACATCGATTTTGATCCCGCACCAACAAATCAGAGGCGGCCGCCAGAAGCCGCGGCGGCGGGGCGCCGGAAAGGTGGTGCTTCGTGAGCGTATAGTAGGAGATGGTGTGCGGCTGAGATTTTATCTTCCTCCTTGTGAAGATAGGAAGACAAGTGGATTTGATTCTCCGACGGATTGATCGAGTGATTTTGGATATTCTTTTTCTTTTGGTTCTTGTTTATATATAGATATATATATCACTTAGATTTATTGTAGCTGTGCGTTACATTTTTATTTTTAAATTAGTATATTTTTGTTAATCTTATATTTAAATCGTTAGCATCTTTTCTGAATCCAACAATGTTAGAGAAGATCTAATGGTTTTGATAGTGAATATTTCCAAATAGATAAGTAGATCTTATTAGCTTCTTGGTTTTAAAATAATTAAGATATGAAAAAAAAAAGAAAAAAAAAATTGACTTCACCACGCCTACTAAAGTAAAATGCTAGAGCTAACTACAAAGTACAAACTTATACTTGCTAGTATCCATAGACTATCTAAATTCTCTGATTTATAAAGAAGATCGAGATCGTAATGGATATTATTTTTGTTTTCGGGGCTAATCTTGTTCCCAACTTTTATTGAATTCCAACAATATTCATTAAAAAAATATTATTAAAAATATTAATTTGCGTAATTTTTATATTATTAAATTAGTTCAAGAAATATTTACATAAATATGGCTTTAATATAAAGTTCTAGAAATACAAAATATCAAATATCCAATATATGCTTTTTTAGAAAATATTTTTTAGTATTAAAATTTTGAAATATAATATTTTTATACTTATTCTAATATTTTTAATAAGAAATTTCTGATATATTTCAATAATATTTAACAAAAATTCAGGCAAGCAGCAATTTTTCGCTGGGTTATTGAATATTTTGGTACAATAAGGAGTGTGCATAGTCGCTAAGGAGGGGAAGAGTTTGGTCATCGCTGTATGCATACATGACCCTGACCAGCCTTGCAGTATTCAGAGATGCATCTACAAAATCTGAAGAAAAACTGGTTGGTCTGATGAGCTCCCTGTTGAGACCTTCCCATGCATATGAAATCATTTGCATTACGCGATACCGTGCTACCTCCGTCGAGCATTTCGGGTTTTCTTTCTTGTAGCATTCCACATACGAACCGTCGTATCCGCGTTGGTTCTTGTCCTGCACAATTTCCATATGGAAGGAGGTGATCTACATTTAGCAAAGAGCTTCTACAGTTTTTTTATAGCAAGGTACAACTTTTTGGGATATATCTGTTATATCTTATCCTTTCTATAACCCGCTCGGATAGAATTTATTATTAGATATTATTGTTGTACTGTCTAATGAGGTGTAGAAGTCGTAGATGTTCATGGCACTATGGTAAATCAATAGGAGAGATTGGTTGTGATAGTTCTAAAAGCTACTGAAAGTTAGGATGTAGATAGTTTCGCTCACGATCATTTATGGAGGAACCATTGCTCAAAGCATTCGGTTTTTGTTCGGGCGTGCTTTTGGGGAAGTTTTTCTTTTCTTTTTCAACTCACTTTCTTTGAAAAGTTGTTATTTATTCCTGACCACCTATTTGGGGTTAGGGGTGAAAACGAGCCGATCTTGAGCCGAGTTCGAGCAGAGATTCATGCTCGAGTAATTAAACGAGTCGAGCTCAAGTATCATATTACTTGGTTCGTTTCACTCGCAAGCCTAAATGAAATTTTTTTTTTTTTTTTAATTCTAAAATTATTTGCAACAATATTACTTAAGCGATATCGAGTTCAAGCTCAACTCGAACTCGGCCTAATTGTTGCAATTGAACCGAGCTCGAGATATTCTGAATCGAGCCATGTTTCAGGCCAGCTTCTGATACTCGTCGAGCTCGGGTTAAACTAAATGATCCGAGCTTGACCTTAGTGGTGTCCAGTTCGAGCTCGGCTTTTTTTCACTCCTATTTAGGGCGTTACACAGCCTCCCCTGCAATATGACTGATCTTACCTTCTTCAGACCCCGCTCCGGCGGAATTTATTACTGTGCGTTATCGTTGTTCTTGTTCTATCTAGCAAGGTACAACTTCATCAGAGATATGGTTGCATACATCTTACCCTTTCAGATCCCTCTATGATGCAATTTATTACTGAACGTTGTTGTTGTTGCTGTAATGTCTAGTAAGGTGAGGATTAGCTTACCTTAGCAGATCCTAGATCGTCCCAAAGACGAAGGATAGTTGCTGGATAAGTTATAATGTTCGGGTTATTCTCAATAAGCTCGACATTTGCCTTGGTGATCTGTTCGCCTAGTAGGAAAAATAGAGGCACAAACATCGCATGTACGCCGGAGCTGATCACAGCATTCTCCAAGTATTCGTCGGTGTTCGGTACATGCCCGGACGAAAACCATTTTGCTTCCAGCAGGAATGCATTGCACAACCTAACCATCTGAAATTTCAAATATCAGATAAATAAGTTTCTGAAAACTTGAGATAATAAATGAAATTATATATAAAAAAGAGTTTATTTGTATATGCACCATTTTTTTGAAAGAGTTGATAGGGTTCCATCCAGATTGCTTGAGCACAACTTGAGCAATTTCATTGGTGATATTGTACAGGGCCTTATACCATTTCCTCATATAATTGGGAAGTGTATTCGTGTCGGAAAGCTCCCATCTATATTCGATTCGCAGATTCAAAATCAGTATCTTGCCAGTTTTCTGGGTTGAAAAAAGAATGGAATAATGACAAAAAGAAGTTTCTATGTTTTTAAAATTCGTACAAATTAGTCCATACATTTTTAACATTTTTCCAAAAAAAAAAGTGACGACTCAAAAGTGTGCTAGACGGCTTTGTAGTTTGTTGATACTTATATTGTAGTATCGAACTGAAGTGTTCTAGGCAAACTATTTTAATATTCCAGCAAACTAAAAGTGTTTACGATGAGCTAAACTAGTACTCAAGATTGAGTAATCGATTTCTTCCAGTGTTGCCAAGCAAGATTTTTTTTTTTTAATTTACTCTGAACAAAAGTAATTTACTACTGACCAACTAAAGGAAATTTAGAAACTTACTTCTTGATAGCCTCGGTTAGTAGGGCAAGTTCGTTTATCGTCCCGTACACGTCGAATATATCATCCAGAATATAGAAAAGCGAGATAAGTTTCGTTAGTTGTACTCTGTAACTGCTAAATTTCGGATGCGGGACGCCATTCATTAACCACATGTACCATTTTATCGGTTGATCTCGAGCTAAAGTTAGCTCCTCTGCCAAACCCAAGTCTTTCCACCAGCTGAAATTAGTAACAAAAAGTGTTAGAAGTGTCGCCGGAGAAAGATAGGGTTCATACATGACCAATTTTCAAAAAGTAATTATTTTTAAAAAAAATCCTTGTAGAGAACTAAGAAGAGCTGTTCCCTACAATTCACAATTATGCAGAGTCTATAAATTCTTTTGAAATAATTGCCAAATTAACATGGATTGGCACGGGTGTCACAACAGATCGGACAAGGGACTCAGAAATTCTTCTCATCCGGCTTCGAATTTTCATTCTATTAATATTGAGGTCGTAATTAGACGAGCGCCGATAGTAACGTGCACAAGTGCCCTCGCACGTACGACAGAAAGAATTCGTCAAGGATATCAGACCTAGAAATAGTCTCCTCCAAATAGAGTCAGGGTTCCAGGAATGAGAGGTAATATCTATTTCTCAAAATAAATGCCAAATTAAAGTTTTGATGATATAGAATTTCATACGTAGGCGCTCCCTTATTTTGATACTGAGGTGAGAAATAATTACTGCAGGCGCTCATCCATTGTCACATAAAGAGCTATGTTAGCATGTAGTATACCTTGAATAGAGCTAAGGTCGGTACCATTGTGCTTGCCACTCTTTTGTACATAGAACCTCGACCTCGAGCAAAAAAAAAAAAAAAAAAAAAGACACTCTAATTGTGAAATATTACCTTAATATTTGCTTAATATTAAGGTAATGACGAATATTACCTTAATATTTGCTTTGCCTCTGCTTGATGCAAAGATTGAACCATGTCAAAATCCAACTTTGCTAGTTCATGAATAGCTCCATGATGTTCGGATGACCTTCGATATTGGCCGAGGTAGAACGGCATTCGGTACCTCGGGACGCTTATATGGTAGGGATGCTCCAATGTATGCATTACTTTTGCGGCAAGATTCGCGTCCAAGCTTTTCGACACAGCATCGAGCAAGTGCTTACTAGTAAAGGCATTGGCTTCATATAGTAATTCCTCGCCGGTGTTTAAAAATGATGCTTCATATAAGCTGAGCATTCCCTTAATGTCGTTATGTATCGATAGTTTGAAACCACCTTTTTGATCTAGTAATTCTCCGAACACATCTGAAAAATTGAAAAAAAAAGAATATCGAATCTACCGAAAATTTCAACATGAGAGTATAGATGATATACAATCTTGTATGATATAATGAATGAGTAAACACAAGCACACTAGGGGTGAAAACGACTTCGAGCTGAGTTCGAGGACAGATTCAAGCACAATTAATAAAATGTGCGAGCCTGAGCATCGTATTACTCGGATCGTTGTACTCGCGAGTTTAAGCTATCTTTCCTATTTTACTTAATATATTTTATAACAAGATTACTTAAACGAGTTAAAGCTCAATCTTGGCCTGATTGATGCAACGAGTTGAGCTCGAGCATAAGATTTGAATTGAACCGAGTTCGAGTTCTTTCACTGAAGGTCGTCGAGCTCGAGCTCGAGCTAAAGCAATCGAGCTTAGCTTGAGCTAAATGGTGTTGTGCTGGAACCCGGCTTGTTTTCACCCCTAAAGAACACTTGTTTTCAACATCATAATATGAACCAGTCGAGCTAAGATTGATTGTTATTTCTTCGTTCGAAACATATAATTGAACAAAAACCAATACGTTGTATTGATCTTTACCTGTAGAAACCGGGTATCGGGCTTGTCGAAGTAATCGAAATGAAAGCGAGAGTTCAAATAGGTTGTTGTTGGTGTCCTTGTTGAAAGCAACTTTTGCATGAAGATTACTTAGAATAGATTCAATCTCATCCTTGAAGTGGTAATCAATTCCTAGTTGTTGAAGGGAATCAATTGTTCTCAGGGACTTGGACAACTCTTGCTCTTCGATTAGTATTCTTCGCACCCTTTCGAGGCGGTTCTTGTGTTGCGCATGCAAATCATCCTGCAACAATGGCCTCTACAAATAAGAGTGGCTGATTTGTGATAAAGTTAAAAAGCAGGGGGTGATACGTAATTATCCAAAACCCTTTTGGAAAAAAAACTTTTATGTGTCAGTACTTGGACTTATATATATATATATATATATATATATATATATATGAAATCATATTCGACTCAAAATGAAACAAAATAGGAATAAAGCAAACAAAACCGAACCAATTTGATCCTAACTCTAACTCTTGAAATATCCACATTGAACTGAAACTGATCCCCAACAAGAACCCAAAGTTTAGTTCTTTTTGTCAGGTCAATACGGTTTGAATTTTTGGGTAGAAAAAAGATAATCTTCGGTCTAGATGCGAGTCCTTTAAGACTTTATATATATATATATATATATATATATATATATATATAGATAGAGAGAGAGAGAGAGAAGACTGAGAGGAGAGAGAGAGAGAGAGAGAGAGAGCTGAGTTTATGAAATATATAAACAATATATATTATACTACACATCTAACTTATGTAGATCCAACATATAATAAGTTTGAATTGAGCCTTCACATAACTTAGCCGCCTGCTTGAATCTACTTCAAACGTAAAATAAACATTAGTTGCATCCTCACCCTCCATCTCTCTCCACCCATCTCGATAATAATGTATGGAATTATCAACAATCTATTTCGCATATTTTTTTAGTACTTTTGTTGACATATATTGAACTACAAAATTATAGATTATATTAATATTTTTAATTTTTGTAGTTCAAAATTACAAATTTTATAAAGCAGGGATCTCAAACTATATCCTACAAGAATATGATACTAAGCTTTCGTAAATAAATGCTAGCCTGTGGATGATGAGTGGGCTTCGATACAACGACGGCTTTGCCGCCATTTGCGAGGTTCCTCATCTGTTGCCATTGTTCTTGCTTTGTTCTCGACAGATTATGCGAAAATGTCGACGGAAATAGACCCCATGGAACAACTTGAGATAGTGAAGTCGTCGCCATCTCAAGGAAAATCACAAAATATATGTATATATCTCTTTTTTTTTTGGCATATAATTTATTTTTTTAATTTGATTCTGAAGGTGTGGTACAGTATATATATAGCTTTTAGCATTGGAATCAAGTGTCAAATTATTCAAACTCTAGCGAGAAGTATCTGACCATTTGGTTGGACGTGCATAAAACGTGTTGCTTAGCAGCCTCAAAGGCAAGCCAGATATCTATATCTACCTCTGTAGAAAAAAAATTGTACAATAATACGTTTACGCCACATCAGCATATATTTATTTCGTATTTGAATAAAAAAAAATTCACAATTATTTTTTAAAAGAACTTTCTAAATGAAACTCATAATTTTGATGAGATCTACAAGTTTTATATTTAAAATTTTTATAAAAATATTTCTAAATAGATATTTTTGGACTCTAAAATTTAGCGAATTTAACAAATTTCAAAGTATGTTTTAAATCCGCTTCAAATCTGTTAAATTTTGGAATCCCAAAATAAATTTTTAGAAGTACTTTTTGAAAAAAATTTAACATTAAAATTGTAAATCTCGTCAAAATCTATAAATTTGATGTTGAATTTTTTTGTCAAAAAATATTTCAAAATAGAAACTTTTTAGACCGTGATATAATTGTTATACCAAAAAATATCTCCGTTAGATATGCATTCACATACAGCGCCGCCGAGTACGTCATCGACCGAGAAAAGTAGGACTACTTAATTTGTGAGAGCTCTGACATTTATGGTCATTTATATTGCGAGTGAAATATTTGAAAATGTTAGTTGGGAGTTCTTAAAACACTAATTAATTACACAGGATTTCAAGGAAAACACACTGTTATTACGTCATTAATACGATAAGAACCAACATGTATTGTTCAGCTGATTAGCAAAGTTAGATTCTACAGTTGAAAGATCTCTATTTGAGCTCACTGCACAAAATTATTGTAAGAAAAATTATTAAAATTACTTTCATTTTGAATAAAATTAGTTCCATCTCCCGTGAGGGTGGAATACACATAAACAAATAAAATTAAAAAAAATTAAAAAAAAATAAAAAAAAAAATTACTGAGAAGATATAGTAAGTGCAATGGTGGGGCGTTTGTGGTCTCCGCACGTAAACAAAAACATTCCACATTATCTGTTGCATCAAAATAATACGACTTTTTTTTTTTAGAATAAAAAAATTGTACTTCTTAAGTCAATAATTGGAAAGTTATCACACAGCTTGCCGCCACTGAAAATTTATAAATATATGGGGAAATTGCATATCAGCACCTATTTTCGAACTGTATACAAATTAATCCTCGAAAAAAAAAAAATGCTGAACGTGACAACATCGTGTGTTTTTTTATTTTTAGAAACTGATTTATATCAGTTCCTGTAAATAAAAGACTGATATGTAATTTTTTTTAAATATATCTCTTTCGCTGTAAGGAGTAAGAATCGATCTTGAGATGATGGGACATGTACATCTTGAGACGCGCTAATTAAAAGATGATGATGGGACATGTACCTTATAAGAGAAAATTTTAGATTCCAAATTGATAATGTCATATATAAGCTTCCAACATTGAATAAATAGTTAGTTAACATAATTAACTAATAATTAGTTCAGCCAACTAATTATATTTATCCACAGATCATGATTGACGTCTAACAACATGCAATAACAACCTGTGTGGTATGCATATCATATTCATCATTGAAACCTTTTATTTAAATAGTTACCATACCTTATAATTATTCTGTTCTTTTCTAACATCCTAAATGAGCTTAGAGTATGTATATTAGTTAAACTCTAAATTTGCTCAATCATATGTATATGTCTTAATAGATTAGCTCTGTTGTGACACTAAGACTATTCTTAATTCACATTGTACCTCGGATAAGAATTTTAAGAGTTAATTCTATATTAAAGACACATAGATTATTCTCCTCTTTACTAGAAGGTGACAGATTGTTTATTGGGTTTCTCTATCTCCATGTACGAAGACCTATATCCAGATGGCAACCGTGCACAGCTGAACTGCCGTACTTAGATACACACTAAACTATAAATGTTCTACACATAAGATATTATGGCAACCTTAAGTCAAGGATCAAGGCACAACTATCATATCAAAGAATAACCATTAACTATATCCATTGGTATTTTTTTAGCGAGTCAATTCAGTGAACTATTCAACTAATAAGCACCTACATACTTACTTCAGTGTCAACTATACTTATAGTAATAAAATCACTAGTTTCATCATATGAGACAGTAAAATGTGTATTAGTCTTTACGGTGCCTTTGAGTCCCTACTCAATGCACATGTGACTAAGAATATTTTGGATATAGGTTTATAAGACGTTTAGGTCTTATATTATCATGATCTACTATCATGATCATTATCATGATCTACTATCATTAATCTATGTCCTTATCCACGGAGTTTATTTCATGCATTAATAAACAAACACAAAATATGACGATGCGATAAATAGGAATAATCATAATTAAACAAATAAATAAAATATGTTTATAATAAAATGTGTGTTCGCCAATATATCAAATATAATTGACTTTTAGGACATCTACTCTTTCAGCAAACACCTGATATCTTGACGGCATCTTAATATTTTGGTATAACTTTTCGTAGAAAGCTCTAAATGGGATACAAATAAGTCCATATGAAAGCTTTACAAGACTATTTCATACGAATTTGCTTTCATCTAATTTAGACCATGCTACTAAAAGTTATGCAAAAATAATCGAGACGCTATCAAGTTGCGTAGTGTTTGATAGAGTCTTCAATTTTTGGCATACCTTTTCGTAAAGAGCTCCAAATGAGATTAAATCAATCCCATACGAATACCTTGACGGGTCTCAGTATTTTTGACAAAGTTATACCAAAAATACAAATATGCGGTCAAACACTACGACAGCTTGATGGCGTTTCGGTATTTTTCGCATAACTTTTAGTGCATGGTTCAAATTAGATGAAACCAGCTACATATAAAAGTAGTCACGAAAATCTTTTATATAGACTAAGTTGTATCCCATTTGGAGCTTTTTACAAAAAGTTATGCCAAACTATTAAGATGCCGTCAAGATATCATGTGTTCGCAGGTGTTGAAAAGTGTTTGCCATATATTTATTGGAAAGCACTTTGAATCCTCTTTCATATGGGACTATTTTTATCTCATTTGGAGCTTATTACGAGAAGTTATGCCAAAATACCGAGACACTACCAAATACTGTAGCAGCTTGATAGTCACGGTATTTTTTATATAACTTTTCGTAAAGTGCTCCAAATGAGATGAAATTAGTTTCATACAAAAGTAGACTCAATGACCTTTCATATGGATTAGTTTCATTATATTTAGAGCTTTTTACAAAATGTTATGACTGAAAAATCTAAATATTGTTATTTTTATCATTTCACGTCGTAAATGAACGTTTTTTGGCGACAATGAAATAGGTGGTTCACTTAATTCCTATTAAGGGAGAAGCGATTCGCCAAATTTGCTACTAAATTTTTATCCATTTACCATAAAATTAGTGCAATTCATAAATCTGGAACATGCTATAAGAGATTTCACATGATTGAAATTTAGGGAGGTAGGCCCCTTTCATGGTTCTAGCGGTGTGGCATGTGCCTTATAAAGCATATCAGGTCGAATTTCACAAGTGGCCCTTAAATAAAAAATAGACAATTTCAACGAATTTTCAGCTGCAATTACTAATGTGGTAGCTTAAGGCGCCAGTACTCCACGCCTAACTCGGGACGTACACAAGGGTGGACTTTTACTTCCTGACCGCAGTTCGGTCTAATGCATGATGGTGGATCGCGGTTAGATAACGGTGTCCCCGATGTCATTGGAGGTTGGTGCACTAAGAAGGTTTGGCCTTGTCATCTTAAAAAAAAAAAGAAAAGAAAAAAAAGAGAATGTATGATGTACGCTAGCATACCTGGAAAGAGGTTGTTTCATAAGGACCCTCAGTCTAAGTACCCAAACTCTCAACCACACTAGCATGCAAATAAATTTGTCAGCAGGGGATGAATGCATGACACACCTGTCTAAGCAAGCGAACAGATGATGCATAAATCATCTAGAGAAGCATTAAAAGTCCTTAGAGTGGAAGATATTGAGATCTTTGCTACCTAAATATAAATTAAAAGTCTGATGCCGTTGAACACAATCCACGATTTACGAGCTGACAGTTGATGAAGCTATTGAAAAGTAATGGCTAAAGAGACGTCTCTGAAGAACTACAAACAAAGCAAACTTTGTTTGTATTAATAACTTTATATTAGTACTCGTAGGATTTTCTGAAAAATTCTCTTTACTCTATGACAAAAGCCGCAATTCATGTAAGGCATGTACTCAGATCTCCAAACGTCGGTTGGGATTGGCGTGGGAATTTCTTGTGAGTTTGATGTCACTATCGGAGCATGCGCTCGGATTACAGATTCTACCACGATAATCTTAACTTCATATCAGTAGAAGTGGATAACTATTATAAATGAAGTACTTGGAAAAAAAATAAATAAAATTGAAAGAAGAAGAATAGACATTGCATGCCCATAACTTGAGTGAGTCCTCATGTAAGGAAGGAATCATCGCAGAAAGATCCATCAGGTGATCCAAGAATCTAAAGATTCTTTGTCTTCTACTGCGCAAACCAGAAATAAAACTATTGAAACACATTATGCCAACATAAAAAAAAACATACATATATTCCCTTTCTAATATAAATAATAAAAATTCACTTCTTTTTCTCGGCAAAGACGAGCATACATACATTCTAGAATTCATGGCTAATAAAGTGTCATAACAAGCAATAACTTCGCCGCCCTAAAATTGTAGGTTGCTAGATGATAATGTAGTTACAACTTCAAAGCATGTTGTTGGAAAACTAATTGACATTTTTGGTGGCACTGATACGTCATTGATACTTCCTTCTAACATCTCAAGAGCGCTGGTCATAGACGGACGGGCGTGCGACATTGGTTGTATGCACCATAGTCCAACAATCAACACCTTTCTTACAATTTCTTCGGTCACTGCATGAGATAGGATATGTTCGTCATTATAATTTTGTTCGAGAAGCTTGTAAATCGATTGGGGAAAGTAGTTTTCACTATCTTCTTCTGTACTCGTCATGAGCCCCTTTTTCCCGCCGAACATCTCTAAAATCATCATCCCGAAACTGTAAACATCTGACTTACTTGACACAACCCCGAAGGTTCGAGAAAATACTTCTGGAGCAATGTAACCAATCGTTCCTCTAGCTCCACTCACTGACAAAATGCTTCCGTTGTTGGTATATAGCTTTGCAAGGCCAAAATCAGAAATTTTTGGACGAAAATCTTGGTCAAGTAGAATATTATGTGGCTTAATATCAAAGTGCACTATGCGAGTATTGCAACCGCGGTGTAGGTATTCCAATCCTCTAGCAATCCCAATTGCTATCTCATGTAACCTTTCCCAAGTAAGAGTGGCTTCATCTTGTGTTTGACTATTGATGTACTTGTCTAACGATCCATTTGACATGAACTCATATATTAGGGCTCGTTTAGATCCCTTAGAGCAAAATCCTAGTAGTGCGACAACATTGACATGTGAAGTCTTGCCAATACTAGCTACTTCGTTGATAAATTCTTCACCATTTCCTTTAGGAATCATTCAAGACCTTAACGGCTACTTCGTCGCCCGTTCCGATAATTTGCCTAGGAATACACTGCCGAAAACCTCCTTGACCGAAGTTGCTCGCTGAATGATTTGGTCATCCTTCTTTAAATCTGAATATATATATCGCTTTGGAATTGAATTGTCATACCTATTTAGAAATGATTCAATAATTCCATGCTTATTTGATTTCATTCTCCAAAATGTCCGTCCTTCGCATCTTCTTATAAGGAAACAAACAAGGGCCATAAACAAGCCACCCACAAGAAGGCCTCCCACTGTATATAATAAAACCCCTGAAATGATTTAAATGAACAAAGAAAAGAATTAGTTCTTAGAAGATTTTGTAGTACTTTGCACACACCTTTCAATGAACTTCTTCTCCCTTCTCTTTTTTTGTTTCCGTCAAAATACGATACACAGATCGATACTAATACTCAAGGTTGATACAAATATAGGAAGATATCACAATTGATAGACATACACGTATATGCTACTTACGAATCTCGAGTCATAAAGAAGCCAAATGAAGGCAGAAACACATACCTACCAGAGCCCCTTTTTTTTCGTTGTTGTCTGCCAAAGAAAATAATTACCATAGTAAGTGACTTGAAAAGAAGTAAAGCCAACATATATATACATAACTATACACACACACACACACACACACACACACACACACTATCAGTTTCGATAAGTAACTTTTAGTTGCCTCCTTTATACTTATCGATCATATTCATGCTAAAACATTTGAATTACATTGCTGTGTATCAACATAATGTGTTATATACAGATCATATGTGCTTATAGACACATATATCAATACATCATGTTACTGGAAATGAACTATGTTTGCTGGAGATAGGCTATTCTCCGATCGATATGAGAATAAGATCTACAAAGTGATAGAAAATCCAAACGGTCTAGACTCATCTTCTAATATATGATCTGGACCGTTGGTCATTATCAAGATTCGATCTAACGGTCTACAATCCACCTTATGGATCTTAATCTCAAGTCGACCTGAGAATAGCCTCATATAATCTTAACAAATACAAGTATTGACCTCAAGACTGGTTTAATCGGAGTTAATAACAACAAGAATGGCATTGATGTTATCAACGACACACCTGAACACGAATCATTGGAATCATAAGTGGGGTAGAAGCATGTCTGGAGGGCAGAATTGCATGAACTGTACCCACAGACCCCACCAGCTGCTGTGCATCTGTTGCACCAATTGTACCCAGGAACCCAGTTCATATTAAATCCCTCCTGCAGTGCATCTGTCAGATTATCTCTGCCTCCACTTAGTCCTGTCAGCACCGTCTGGCTCACCATAAACACCGCAGTTGAACTGCAGCTGCCTATGAACGACTGAGTCACCCGAGTAGCGTCAAGCCCATAATAGAAGCTGCCAACATGGCTATGTATCGGGCAAGTGAACTTATAAACTGGAATGTCGGGCAACTTAATGGTGCAGTTGAAGTACAAGGTGAGGTTCTTGGCATCGTCGGGATACTGGAAAATAGAGGTATTTGAAATTGTATTTTTATAGGACGCAGAGCAAGGCTGCTGAGCTAAACCGAAGTCCATAAGGGTGACTAAAGACTGGTTGTAGTCTATGTTTTTAACTTGGTAGTCCTTGCCGTCGACGCTAATCACCGGTATACGGCTTCCATCGTTGGGAATACAGCGGAGAAGAAAACCGGGGTAACCGCAGTATGTCGGGCGCGTTTCGATTAGGAAAGGGTACTTGACGTTAGACCCCCATTGGCCACAGGTGAAGCGGGATGGCGTCGAGCAGTTGATGAACTTGTTGTTGGTTGGTTGTGAAAGAGAAGGTGGTAAGATGATTAGAAACAAGAGGAGATGAAACAGAAACTCCATTGGAGAGGCTTCTGCTTGAGAGAGAGAGATTCTTTGGTGAGGTGTGAACAGGATTATGATCAAAATGAACGTGAGGTATTGGAAATTTGTAGTAGACTGTTGATAGTGAAGATCCCAGAGGAAAAGTCAGTCCACACAAGTAGATCTGAATTTTCCATTTTTCCTTGAAGTCCTTATCACCATTGCACTATGGACTACGTAACCGACTATAGCAACAGATATAGACGCATATCAGAATCGGCAACAGTGACACAGGAGTGAGAGTATTGAATGGTTCCATGCTTATTGATTGGATAAACTACTACAACTCTCGCCGTATCCGCAAGAGCCGTCGGAGTTGTGGCACTCATCTCAGCCGTGCTCCGAGAAATTTCTCCATCCCAGCTCAAACCCTCCCTTAAGATCCCCGACAAACCCATTAAACCAGCCACGTAAGGTTGTCGACGGCAAATGACACCGTCGATCGTAGCACCGTCGCCGTCACCAAATCCTAGGAAGAAGAGGAAGAGAAGTTGGAGACGTAGCATGATATTTTGGTATTGTCTTTGCTGAAGCAATCGAGAGAGAAGACAAAGAAGAGCAAGGTAGTCTTTGACTGGGTCAATGGTTTTCCTCGACATGCGGAGATTCATCAACCGTTCAAGTCGAACCTAAGTTGATAATTTATGTACTATGTTGGACCCGATGTACGGATATAGATTATAAATATAATAATTATAATTAAAATTAAATTTTTTTATATTTTTAATTATAGATAAATTAATAACTATGCAAGTAATATTATATCTGTATATTATGATAAAAAAATAAATATCACATGACTCACATAAATGTTATTTGACATACATAATAAAATAGTGGTGATATTAAGTCGCATGCATTTTACACACATATATATTATTATATTTTTTAACTTATATAAATTCTTATTTTAGTAGATGTTATGTAGTTTTTTTTCCATAATATAAAAATAAATGGCAAACGGCACATCATAAGCTATTTGATATGTCTCACAACATAACGATTTTGATCACAAAAAGTTATTATATTTTATTAATTTAATTCTAGATATTTTATATTCTAACCTTAGTTATATAAAAGGGTTTTCTCATATCAGCCCCCTGTTTTCGTTTCGACCGAATCAGCCGATGAAAACGCGTTTTTAGGGGCTGATTTCGTAAAAAATCACCCCTTAAAAATACGTTTCCAGGGGCTGATTCGGCCGAACCCCGAAACGGGGGACTGATATGAGATTATTCGTTATATAAATACCATATATTTGTTTGTGATATAAAATAAACAGCAAATAAGACATCGGAGGTTATTTAAATTGTCAGGTGGCGCAACGACTTTAATCATCTATTTTTATATATTTACTTATAAATAAAATATTAATATATTTTAATATTGACCTTTTAAATCTATTAAAACTATTATAATATATCTTTTATAAAAATAATTTAAATAACTTTTTGAATTTTAAAATAATTAAGAAAAGTAAAATACATAATTTTATAGTTTAAAATATTTATAGAACTATAATAAAATATATTAAATAGTAGTACAATATTTTTTTTATCTTTATATAGTATTTTTGTTTACATATATTTTATTTTTTAAAAATATTTTGAAATATTAAATTATGTCTTTTATTTTATTAACAACATTTTAATTCAAAAAAATTTAAAATATAAGTTTTATTGAGCGGGATGCAAATAATCAAATGATCAAACTTGTAACTGTAGCGTACTAAATGTGCTATTTAGATTCGACAATAGGTGTGTTTAGCAGTAGCATATAGCTTGTATTTTAATCTTGCATATATAGCTAGTATTTTATTTAGTTCATTCTTTTTAGTGTCTAACTGATTATACAATCTAACTTCTAAGAATGTGTTTAACAGTAGCTGATAATTTTTACTTATGTAATTTTTCTACTATTTAGCTGATTGTACAATATAATTAATTTTTCTAATAATATTTGGTAAACAAATTTATTTTTTATATAACTGATAGATAAAAAATAATAAATATATACTAAAAATACAAGTCATCAAAAAATTGTAAAAAAAGAACGCAAATCAGAAACTACTTGATTGTTGTTAAAAAAAAACAAATACCAGAATAAAATCAGAAATTATGAAATGGATTACATAAAGATGAAGCCGATCTGCTAGACATTGTCGATTAGGGTTTTATTTATTTATTTTGAGATTATCGTAGTGGAATCCGTAATGCGAGCTCACATCCCCGTATGGACCTTAAACTCGTAAAAAACTCCCACATCCAGCTCCGACCGACATTCTGTGATCCGAATACTGGCATTCTATGAACGGGGGCTCCTGCCACGGAGTACAGAAAATTTTCTTTCGAAAACTCATACGGGAGATTTTTTCTTGCCAAATACAAGCATATGTAATTCTAAAATTCACAGATAACAAAGGGTCATAACAATTAATAACTTTGCTGCACTGTTTTCATAGATTGCTAGGATGACAATGTAGTTACAACATCAAAGCTTGTTATTGGAAAATTAATCGACATTTTTGGCGGCATTGATATGTCACCGACACTTCCTTCCAACATCTCAAGAACTTTGCTCATAGAAGGACGGCTTTGCGGTATCGGTTGTATGCACCATAATCCAACAATTAACACCTTTCTTATGCTCTCATTAGTCGTTGCATGAGATAGGATATGCTCGCCATCATTATCCTGTTCGAGAAGCTTATAAATCGATTGGGGAAAGTAGTTTTCACTATCTTCTTCTGTACTCGCTATGATGTTCTTTTTTCCTCCGAACATTTCTAAAATCATCATTCCGTAACTATAAACATCTGATTTACTTGAAACAACCCCGAAGCTTCGAGAAAATACTTCCGGAGCAATGTAACCGATCGTTCCTCTAGCTCCACTAACTGATATGATGCTTCCCTTATTGGGACATAGCTGCAAGGGCAAAATCGGAAATTTTTTGACAAAAATCTTGGTCAAGTAGAATATTATGCTTATATCAAAAGTTGACTACTCGAGTATTGCAACCACGGTGTAGGTATTCCAATCCTCTAGCAATGCCAACTGCTATCTCATATAATTTTTCCCAAGTAAGGGTAGCTTTAGGTTTTCTACTAGTGATGTACTTGTCCAACGATCCATTTGACATGAAGTCATATACTAGGGCGTCGTTTAGAACCTCATAGCAAAATCCTAATAGTGGCGATCAACATTGACATGGGAGAGTCTTTGCCAATCTACTACTTCATAATAAAATTTCGCCATTTCCTTGTGGAATCCTTCAAGACCTTAACGGCTACTTGCGCGTTCGTAATTGCCTACGGAATCTACACTGCCGAAACCTCCTGACCGTGCCGACTGAATGCAATTTGGTTTCCCTTTAAACTGAAAATTATAATCGGCTTCGGAATTGAATTGTCATACCTATTTAGAAATGATTCAATAGTTCCGTGCTTGATTGACTCCTTTCTCCGAAATATGCATCCTCTGCGTGTTCTACTACTGAAACAAACAAGGACCGATAACAAACCACCAACAACAAGGATTCCCAGTGGAAAAACTAAAACACCTGCAATGAGTTGAAAGAACAAAGAAAAGAATAAGTATTTAGTGGATGTGTAGTGCACTGTACAAACGTTTTTTACAATGAATTTCTTCCCCCTTTTCTTTTTCTTTTTTTAGACAATATGCTACACTGATTGATATGATAAACCAAGATTGACAGAAATATAGGTGATACAACCCAAAGAAGACAGAAATGCATACCTATCAGAATCTTCTTTGTTCTTTGACTAAGCTTGTCTGCCAAAGAAAAGTTGTATCGCTGTAAGAAACTGATAAGGAAGTACAGCCTACGTAGATATATATCGTTTTTTAAATATGATTTGTGATTGCCTCATTTGGAAATGAATATTATCATCCTTTCTGATAACAAAACCAGTGTTGTTAAAGGCGCGCCTAGAACCAAGCGAGGTACACGTTCACAAGGCGTCCTCTTTCCCTCCTTCTGACTTTCTTTTTTTTTCTAATATATAAACTGTTAGGGACAGTATGCTGCCCCTTTACAACTGTAAAGGGCCTGTTGCTGCCCCTTTACAACTGTAAAAGAGCAACGTTATAGCTGCGTAAGAGGCCAATTTTGGGCTCGCCCAAGCTGGCTTTTTTATTTTTATTTTTATTTTTTTGTTATAAGCAATTTAAATGGTAAATAAAACCTTTCTATACTACTTGTGTTTAGTATATATGATCTTGCATGATACTTGAAATTCAAAGTTTATGGTTTGATTGGTTATTACCATTTGTTATATATGACTTCAACTAGTAAGTCTGGTTTAAATTTATGACTATGATCTATATATTAATTTCTAAAGAAAAAGTGCGCCTACAAAAACTTCAAAATATCTAAATTTTACTAGTTCGGTCGAGTTGTACCCTGAACTACTTGCTATGTTGATACCAACAGTGTATTATGTTTGCTGATACAAAAACTTCTTAAGAAGCTATTATTTTCCTACAAGAATCTCTTAACCGGTACCAATAACAACAAGAAAGGCACTGACATTATCGATTTGATGGCACACCTGAGCATGAATCATTTGCCGTATAGTTCTGGTAGAAGCATGTCTGAAGGGTAGAATTACATGAAGTGTACCCACAGATCCCACCACCTGCTCTGCATCTGTTGCACCAATCATTCCCAGGAACCCAGCTCATATTAAATCCCTCTTGCAAAGCAGCTGTCAGTTTATCCCCCCCGCCGCTCGTCAGCTCTGCCAGCACCGTCTGGCTCACCGGAAACACTGCCGTTGAGCTACAACTGCCTATCAACGACTGAGGCAGCCCAGTCGTACCAAGCCAATAATTGATGCTATCAAAATCGCTGTCCGCCGGGCAATTGAACTTATATAAGTTTGTAATTCGGGTCAAATCAACGGTGCAGTTGAAGTACAGGGTGAGGTTCCCGGCATCGTCGGGAAACCGGAAATTAGAGGTGTCTGAAATGGTATTCTGATAGGACGCAGGACAAGGTTGCTTTGTTAAGTTGTAGTCGATAAGGGTGACTACAGACTTTTCATAGTCTATGTTTTTTACTTGGTAGTTCTTGCCGGCGACAGTGATCGCCGGAATACTGTTGCCTTCGATACAGCTTAGAAGAAAACCGGGGTAACCGCAGTATTCCGGCCGGTGTTCGACGAGAAAAGGGTACTTGATGTCAGTCTCCCACTCGCCACAGGTGAAGCGGGATGGCGTCGTGCAGTCGATGAACTTCTTGTTAGTTGGTTGTGAAAGAGAAGGTTGTAAGATGGTTAGAAACAAGAGGAGATGAAACAGAAACTCCATTGAAGAAGCTTCTGTTTGATGGAGAGATTCTTTGGCAAACTGTGAACGAGAGTATCATTCCAAATAAACTTGAGGCATTGGAAATTTGTAATGGACAATGTTGAATTAGTCAGTCTACGCAAATAGTCACCGGTGCATAGGGTCTTTATTTTCCATTTTCCCTTAGAAGTCATTATCATTATTGATATATATAATACTTAAAAAAAATTCTACAATAAAACGTTTACGCCGCCACGTCAGCATATATTTTCCTCATATTTAAATTAAAAAAATAAATTTTATGTTTATTTTTTGAAAAAACTTCCTAACTAAAATTTATAGATTTCGATGAGACTTATAATTTTTATGTTTAAAATTTTTTCAAATAATACTTCCAAGTAGGTGTTTTAGGGCTCTAAAATTTAATAGATTTAATGGAATTTAAAACAGTTTTTATATCTGCTTCAAATCTGTTAAATTTTAGAGCCACAAAATATATTTTTAAAAATATTTTTTTGAAAAATTTTAAACACGAAAATTGTAGCTCGTCAAAATTTATAACTTTAATGTTAAAATTTTTTTTTTTAAAAAATATTTATAAATAGATATTTTTAAGACCGTTACACAAAGTGATGTGGTGTAACCGTTAACTCAAGAATCTCTCAATACCACACGCAAGGGCTAACGAGTAAGTCCACACGGACTATAGCAAGAGACATTGACTGCGGAAAGGGATGTTGAAGTAGAAAATTAATAATTATATTTACAGAAATGGCATATTATAGTAGATACAAGCATTTGCGCGCCTCCTGTTGCCACGATACAGAATAACTTTTTGTGTAGTGTAGTTAGAAATGATGTTAAGTTAAAAATAGTATTAGCTTCGAAGAAATTGTATTAAGTTAAAATATTTTAAGTAAAAGTAAATTAAAAATAATTTTAACTTCTGGAAGTTTTTTTTTTTTAATTTTTATGTATTTAGGGTAACAAATAAGTAACTGTTCAATACACAATTAGCAAACGGTATTAATTTTTGAAAAAAAAATAGTATAAGACTAAATTATGATATTTTTGTTACAACAATTAGCAAAATAAGGTTCACATATCTTCCATAATTATACTAATCTGATTTATGAATATTTCTAGAAAGAGATAGCAGTTCATAAATGTCATCCATATTATACTTGCCTGATAATTATCTAGTAAAAAATCAAAATATTATCTATGAAGATATAAGAAGTCAGATTTTTTTTTCGGATTTTTTTTTTATCTTTCTAATCTTCTAATATGATTCTATAAACTAGGCAAAAAATATAAAAGGGTCATATTCCATTCTAAATTATACTGGATTGATTTGGTAAATTATCTAAAAAAAGTTCGAATATTTCAGATATGTCATTCATCCTCATAGTGACCTTATTTTATACCTTATCAGAAAAAAAAAAGTAAAAATAAATAGATTAACGTTCAATAAAAAAGAATATGAGAGAATTCATATATGTTGTTCGTAAATATACTGGACTAATTTTGCAGACTATAAAACAAAAAACAAGAAATAATGATAATAATAATAATAATAATAATAATAGACTAAAAAGATAAAATAGGAAAAGTAAAAAAACAACTGTTAATAATAATAATAAGCGTTATGTTCATTAAATAGATATGTGATGAATATAAACTATTAAAAAGACAAAAATGTTATAATATAGTTAACAATATAAAATAATATAGAATATTAAAATAATAAAATAGTTAACTAGTATTAATAATAATTAGTATAATTATAATATAAAATGTTATATTAAATTTTATTGCAAAGGTTATTGGAAAAATACTTCACATCTTTTGGTGGCATTGATAAGTCACTGACGCTATCTTCTAACATCTCAAGAACTTTGGTCATAAGAGTACGGTCTTGCGGTTTGGGTTGTATGCACCATAATCCAACAATCAACACCTTTCCTACACTCTCTTTAACACCTACCCGGAGACTATTTTTGAAAAGAATTTGAGCAAAATTGAACATTTTGATGTGATCTACTATGGCAAAAAATGCTTCTGAAAGGTGTTTAGGAGCTCCCAAAGCCTTAGCGGGTTTAAGCTAATTTTAAATCCTCTAAGATTTTGGAGCCCTAAACATATTTTTAAAAGTATTTTTCAAAAAAAATGTGAATACCGAAGTTGTAGATCTTACAATTTTCCTATTCAAATGTCATTCACAAACAGCCTCTACATGGGTGGTACACTCATCTATGTACTTGATCAAGATTGTTATGCCAACACAAAAAACCACACATATATTCCCTTTCTAACAAGCCATCAAAAATCCTTTTTTTTTTCCCTTTTCTTGGCAAACACAAGCATGTTATACATTATGAAATTCAAAGATAATAAAATGTCATAACAAGCAATAACTTTCAAGCCCTGGGATCTTATAGATTTATAATTCATCAAATGTTACCGGAAAAATACTTAACATCTTTTGGTGGCATCGATAAGTCACTGGCACTTCCTTCTAACATCTCAAGAACTTTGCTCATAGGAGGACGGTCTTGCGGATTTGGTTGTATGCACCATAGTCCAACAATCAACACCTTTCTTATACTCTCTTTGGTCGAAGCATGAGACACCATATACTCGTCAAAATTATCCTGTTCGAGAAGCTTGATAATCGGTTGGGGAAAGTAGTTTTCACCATCTTCTTCTGTAATCACCAAGAGCTTCTTTTTCCCGCCGAACATTTCTAAAACCACCATTCCGTAACTATAAACATCCGACTTACTTGAAACAACGCCGAAGCTCCGAGAATAGACTTCTGGAGCCATGTAACCGAACGTTCCTCTACCAACATTCACCGATAAATTGCTTTCTTTATTGGGACACAGCTTTGCAAGGCCAAAATCAGAAATTTTTGGACAAAAATCTTGGTCAAGCAGAATATTATGTGGCTTGATATCAAAGTGCACTATACGAGTATTGCATCCGCGGTGTAGGTATTCCAATCCTCTAGCAATGCCAACAGCTATCTCATACAATTTTTCCCATGTAAGGATAGCTTTAGGTTTTCTACTAGTGATATACTTGTCCAACGATCCATTTGACATGAAGTCATATACTAGAGCTCGTTTAGAACCTTCGGAGCAAAATCCTAATAGTGCGACAATATTGACATGGGACGTCTTGCCAATACTTGCTACTTCGTTGATAAAATCTTCGCCATTACCTTTAGAATCCTTCAAGACCTTAACGGCTACTTGGCGTCCGTCTAATAATTTGCCTAGGAATACACTGGCGAAACCACCTTGACCGAGTTTCTCATTGAAGTTTTTTGTCATCTTCTTCAAATCTGAATACGTATATCGCTTGGGATTCGAATTGTCATACTTATTTAGAAATGATTCAACAGTTCTATGCTTGTTTGACTTCCTTCTCCAAAATGCGCATCCTCGGTGTCTTCTCTTAATGAAACAAATAAGGCTAACAACAAACCACCACCAACAAAAAGGCTTCCCAGTACAACACCTGAAAATGAGTTGAAAGAACAAAAAAAAAGAATTATTTTTTTAACTTTTAAGGAAACCAAGGCTCGGGTGGAGGGGGAAAAAAGAATTAGTTCTTAATATTATATATATATATAGTGCTTGTGCATGTTTTTCTCACCAACCCCCCCCCAAAAAAAAAAAGAAAAAAGAAAAATAATAATAATTACAAAGTATGATATACAGATTGTAGAAATATTGGAAAATGCTACTTAGGAATCTCAAATATGAGTGATACAGAAGACATATATGCATACCTATCAAAATCCATCTTTTTGGGCGGCGCCATATTTTTGTGCGGCGCGTGTCTGCCAAAGAAAATACTCACCATAGTAAGAAACTGGAAAGGAAGTAAAGCCAACATGGATATACATCGGCATCGATAAACAACTTTTGATTGCCTCCTCTGTACTCATCTATCATGCTCATGCTAAAAGATACATATCAAAACAAAACATCATGCTTTCTGATAAAAGACACATATCCCAAAGCATTTAATAACAGGAGGTGTAATTCACAGAATCACATTAGTTACAGCTACCCGTAAATACTTGCAGTATGTGATACGCATTTTATAGGCTTTCCTCAACCTATTTAGTAGAATAAATTTAATCAGCATGTTGTTTGATAAGGATCGGCGAGTGTTTATTTAAGGGAGATGCGGAAGTGTAGGAGAGAGAGATCCTTGTTGATCAGACACAAAACTAATAAGAATTCATTTAGTTCGTGAAGAATAACTGAAATATGTTTGGAATAAGTTGAAGCAGAGAAAACAGAACTACTCATCTCTAAACATGATTTCTCGACAGCCTTCGATCAAATGCGAGGGTTTCATAACTGTTTTTCAGTTCAGGAACAAATTTCTCCTCAAGAACTACCGAATAAACATCATATTTTTTTTGACCTTTGGTTTTTCCTATTGCGCGCAATGCATAAATGCATCACAACCTCATGACTACTTTTGATGCAAATTCGAAACATCTTACTTTTACTGGTACTGTCGAGTTGTGTACGCTAGGACTACTTGCTATATTGATAACAACAGTGTACTTTGTTTGCCGACATAAAAAAATTCTTAATAAAATTGTCTTAACCTGATGTTGTTGGTACGGTCGAGTTGTGCACAGCTGAACACGAACCATTATCTGTATAATTCTGGTAGAAGCATGTCTGAAGGGTAGAATTACATGAAGTGTACCCACAGATCCCACCAGCTTCTGTGCATCTGTTGCACCAACCATTCCCAGGAACCCAGTTCACATTAAAACCCTCCTGCAATGCATCTGTTATATTGCCGCCTTTCATTAGTTCCAACAATGCGGTCTGGGTTACAGGAACCGCAGAGGAATTGCAGCTGCCTGTGGACGATGGAGTCACCCTAATAGCATCGTGCCCATAATAGAAGCTATCAACATAGTTGTCCATCGAGCAAGTGTACTTATAAAAGTTTGTAGTTTGGGGCCCATTAATGGTGCAGTTGAAGTAGAAGGTGAGGTTCTTGCCATCGTCCGGATACCGGAAAATAGAGGAATTTGAAATTGTATTGTTTAATAGACGCAGAGCAAGGCTGCTGAGCTAAACCGAAGTCGATAAGGGTGACTACAGACTTGTAATAGTCTATGCCTTTTACCTGGTAGTCCTTGCCATCGACGTTGATCACCGGAATCTGATTACCTTCGCCGGGAATACAGCGGAGGCGCAAGTCTGGGTTACCGCAGTAATCCGGGCGGTTTTCGACGAGGAAAGGGTACTTGACGACGGTATCCAATTGGCCACAGGTGAAGCGGGATGCCGCCGAGCAGTCGGCGAAGTTCTTGTTGGTTGGTTCTGAAAGAGAAGGTGGTACGATGGTTAGAAACAAGAGGAGAAGAAACAGAGACTCCATTGGAGAAGCTTCTGTTTGAGAGAGAGATTCTATGCTGATTTGTGAAGAAGAATATGATCTTAAAAAGAGCGCGAGTGTTGGGTAGGGGTAGTCAGTCCGTCCACAGTGAGTCCACTCGCTGGGCGCGTTTAACGCGGCCACGGATTCGAATTGACCCATATTTGGACCGGAGTCGCTGCTGACGTGGCCCCTGCTCGTCTTATAAGAACGACAGAAAAAGAGGAACAAAACAAAAGAGGAAAGCAGAGTGCCCCTATCTGATTCGGCCCAATCAGAACGTAGAGAATCCGATGCTCTTTCCATCCGTTACATATATATACGGATTATGAAATTTTTATAAGTTTTTATTCATTTATTTGAGATACTTTTAAATTTTTTTAAACAAATTTTTTAACCAAAAAACTGTAAAAGTTTTTATACAATTTATATATTAATGGTTTAAAATTTTTCGAAAAAATATTAAATATTGTGTCAAAAAAATAATCGAAATTTTAATAATATTTTTGAACAAATTATTTGACAGTTAGCACATTCATGGTGCGTGACGACACTGCCGACAGCCCCCTGAGCTTTCGTCGCTGTCTCGGCCAGCTTACTTTCTAACACACAAATTAAAAGAATCCCAAAAGAGAAAAATCTTCTGTTCATGACATCACTTTATTTTATTATTATAGTGATCTTAGTAAAACTGTAGATATATAATGCTGATTAAGTCTGTTTGAGCGTGGTCTTTTTGTTCCATTGTGAATAACAAAGAAGCATCATAAGGAGTGCAATTATTGGCCATCATCTTTGTTCCTATAGGTGTTTCTATATGTTTGTATCTATTCGTAAATATAATGTGTTCTTAAATATTCCTATTTATTCGTTGGTATTCTTATAGATTTCTATGTATTTGTAGATGTTTTTAGATATCGGTATTGTTAATTAGTAAACAGATACGAATTTTAAATGGTTCAGCTGATAATACAACGCATACGGGAGTAATCATAATCTTATTAATGTTGCCCCAAAAATAGGTTGAGAAGCAAAGAGGAAAGATAGGTTGAGAAGCAAAGAGGAAAGATGAAGATTCTCGTGGTTGGCGGAGAAATATTACAAAATGAGTCTTTGTTTTCTCTACACTTGTCGTGGATGTTTGGTCCGCTTGAGTGGGGTGGAATCTGATGAGCTAGTTCAACTCGAGTTTCATTCAATTGAACTCAATTGAATCGCCTTTCTCAATCTTGGGAATGTTTTCATAGCGTTTTGACCCTCCCGGCATTGATTGCATGCATTAAATATGAAATGACGATTGAG